>VWZV01012927.1:306837-324843 GCA_013397155.1 Irena cyanogastra | reverse complement strand
GTTTTTACAAGGCTCTCAGTCTAAGTAATCACTCTGTGATATTTCACTTCCCCTCTCTGTGTGGAAGTGAGATTAATGTTTGGGACTTTTCCTATGCCCTGAGCAGACCTGTTTATTATGATTTGAAGTTTTCAACCTGAAAGTTGTTGTTAAATTGACTTAAATTTTCTGAAAAAAATAAACATAAAGCACACATCCACCAAAAGACACCCTGAAATCCAGCAGAATGTCCTTATCTTCTAAGATATATTTATTTTCTTGAGCTTGTTGTTTCATTGGGCAGTCTGTATTCCAGTGAAATGTCACCTTTGCCTTCATTTCTCTTACCCTGGGAAGTAATGTCAAATATTTTCCTTTCAGGATTTAATGATTTTTGAACACCAGTGGACCAACTTTTTTGCTAATTTTGACACTGAAATTCCCTTCATTCTGGAACTCTCCGAGTCTCAGGCGGGGGAGGTAGGTCTGCTTCAGCAATCCTTGAGAATCCATGCAGAAGGAATAATTATTCAGCATTATTTTGGGTTTTTTTTCCCCTATCCCATCTCACTTTTCATATTTAGCGGGTAAAAACGCATGGTTTGGATTTTTGAAGTCACTGCCCACCTAAAAAATCCATGGTATGATGGCTTAGGACTGCAGGGGTAATTCAGTGGAGTGTTTGCTCACTGATAATTCGATTTATAGCTGCACAGGAGATATTTGTAGGTAGATGAACTCGAATTTGGATGGAATCTGGAATATGCAGGGTTTAACAAGTTGAATTTGCACATCTCAAACCTCAAACATCACTGAGGGGGGAGCACAGAGCATGGGAGAAAACAGCACAGCATTTCTGGGGGTGGCTGATGCTTTTTAGATGCATTTTGTTGCCTTTTTGATGCTTTTTTGATGCATTTTGAAGCCTTTTGAGGCTTTTTTGAAGTGTTTTGTTGCTTCCTCTGGGATAGTGGAAGGTGTCTCTGCCCATGGCAGGGGCTTGGAATTAATTGGGCTTTAAGGTCCCTCCCAAGCTAAACCATGCAATGATTTGATAATATCAGAGCCTTAATGCTGTTTGTGTTTGTTTGTGGAGGTTGGAAACATTTTCTGAGAGTTCAGGAGTTTTCTCTGAGAAGGATAATTCAGGTTTAATTAATGATAGGATATTTCCAACTCCTGTTCGTGTACTTCTTAATAATTTTTGTTTTCAATGCTTCCCAGCCCTTCAGGAGTTATTTCAGCCATGGCATGATCTCAAGCCATATAACAGATAACAGGTAATTATTACTCATTATTCCCTCTGGTGTTGCTACTCCCTCAGTATTTTGTTTCCACATCCCTGATGCCATAATGCTTAAAATTCTTTTTGATATCATCTTAGTAGATCAAATCTCATACTGAAAAAAACCCTCATGCAAAGTTCTTTCCTGTCCTGGAAGGAGAAACTGAATTTTCACAGGGTTTAATGCTGTAGTTCTTACATGTTGGAGCCCTGGCTGCTGAGAATTTCAGACTTTCTGTGCTGTCAAGCACTGACTCCCAAGAGAACACTGCATTTGACCTGAGGCTGTGGAGAAAGCTTCCAAAATTGAATGATAGAACTGGAATTGTGGGTGTGGAGTTTAAATAAAAGTGTATAATATCACATAGTAGAAAGCTCAGAGTTTAAGGGTTTAGAATGTAATAATATGTATAAAGCAAGATGGGGGTTTTAGGGCAGAGGCTGGTCCTTCTTCTTCCCCTTCTTCTTCATAGGTTTGGGTGGTTTTGTGTAATTGGATAAAAAAAGTGTGCATTGCAGACCATAAATAGATAGTTATTAAGTTAAAAGTAAGAATAATTTAAGTGTCATTTTTAAATTAAGCAGTTTATCCTTAAAAAGCCTTATAAAGAGAGAGATACAGCTCCATTTTTAATTTGTTAAAGTGAAGCGCTATAAAACTCACAGTTCATAAAACTATAATATAAATAAAAACTAAAAAACATCTAAATCCAAACAAAAAATACCATCTCACGCATTTAATCCCAACCCTAACAAAAAAAAAAAAAGATAAGACTCAACACTTACATATACCAGGAAATTTTGTGCATTATGATCAGTTCCTTCCTTGTTCCAGCCCTGGAAAAGGTTGGATGGGGCTTGGACTAACCTGGGATGGTAGAAGATGTCCCTGCCCATGGCAGGGGTTGGAATGAAATGATCTTTAAGGTCCCTTCCAACCCAAACCATCCTGTGATTCTGTGAGAGAGTTTTAACCAAAAGTTGTTGTTGAGCTGAAGGTTCTGCTGCAAAATCCACGTTCTGCTGTTGTGGGCTGATCAAGGTTTGTTTAGCTAATTCAATCTCTCTGCACATTCTCCTGTATTTGGAGTAAACCAGTGGAGTTCAATGCCCTTTATTGCTAGCAGCATCCTCTGGTGTTTGCATTGCAATAAAGAAAAGAAAATCCTTGACCTCTTCAGCTGAATCTTGGGCCCAAAGCCAGAGCTAAACCCAAAATAGTTTTGTTTGTTTCCAACACAGTCATTTCAGGGTTTTTCAAGATGGTAGATTTTAAACTAAGCAGCTTTTCCATGCAGTTTAAGATATCTTCTAAGAGCATTTGGGAACAACCTTGAGATAAGTTTATTGTATTTGAAAGAAATTATCATCTTTCTGGTGCAAGATTATTTTTTTTTCAGAACTTGGTCGTTTCACTGTGAAGCTTTGTGCAGCTTTAGTAATTTTTTTCTTACAGTGAGAAATTCAGCAGTTGGTCCATCACACTTGAAAGCTTTGATTTCATTTGTTGATGTAAATTTCGTGCAAGTATTTTGGTGATGATTGTCTCTCTCCTCCTCAGCCCCAGCCGGCAGCCCTTTGTCCTCTTTGGCAGCCACTCCACAAAGGAAAACTTGAACACTGGGAACTTTAATTTTCCGTCTGAAGGACATCTGGTCAGAAACACTGGCCTTGGTGGAAGCACTGCCAAGCATATGGTAAGGCTTTGGAGAAGTTATCTGAGATATCTTTTTCTTTGTATATTTTTTGTGCTTGTCTTTCATGAGTTAAATACTTAATTCTTCTTAATGTAAAGCACCTTAGCCATCCATCAGTTTAAGGAACAAAAGTGATTTTTCTTGCTCTTTCCGAGTTAAACCGTACTGGATTCTTAATCAGAGACTGCTGAATGAGTTAAAATAATTTATTCTCTGGGAAAAGACAACTTTTGCTGTAAGTGGGTGGGGGAGAGGGAAATGCTGTTTGTGAGGCTGTGTGTCCTGGCCACAAAGTGAAAACCTTCTGTGATTCACTTAACTGTGACACACAGATTCTATTTTAAACACATTTATTTAGCCATTTCTTAAAAAAGAAACTAAAAAATAAACAAAAAGCCACTTTTTTTTTGATAACACCTTTGTGAATAAATCTGGGATATACTGCCATATATCAGATTCTAGTGTGTGCTTCACTAGCTATTGATGAAACTCTGAAAAGCCTTTCCTAAAGTTCCAGGACTGTTCTGATGAAGTTGCAAAGATTAACTTGTTTCCATTTCCAAGTAAAAGCTGGGTTGTTAAACATTTGCTGAGGTCCGTGGCTCCTTGCACCGCGGCGCAGGGGCTGTGCCCGGGCCCGCGGCCCCAGGGAATTGGGATCCTCTGGCTGGAGGGCCTGGGTGGCTCCAGAAGGCACCTGGCAGCGAAGGAAGAGAGAGGTAGAGTGTGCAGAGAGCTCCCTGCTGCCTCCAGGGGCTCTGGGAGTGGTGTGAGCCCTGAGCAGGTGGATGTGGCTGAGCGCAGGCCATGCTGGAGTGAGAGCATGAGTGAGGCTATGAGGTGATGAGTTTGTCCACATTTCATGTGCAGCTGCCTCAGGATGGATGGACGTGGGGCTTCTGGGCACAAATGACGTGTGCAGAGCCTGAGAAAAGAGTGGTTTTGCATCTTGGTGAAATCTCATCCTCCATTTGCTGCTCTTAACAGTATTTCTGTAAAAGCACTTTCAGTTCTGTCTTTCCTTCCCTTGTTAACAATAAGATGCCATTTGATACCTTTGAAAATGCAAGTACTGTGTTATTCTGATGTACTTGCTCAGTCTGTTGTCCTCAGATTCTGATGCTGTTCTTAAAAAGGTGGTTTATTTACAGGTACAGGTGATACTGTTTTAATAGGGTGTCATGAAAATAGTAAATAAGACCAAGTGCCAGCGTAGTTATGGGAACCTGACACACTTTCCTCTTCATGAAAAGAGCAGTTGACATAGGAAATTGAAAACACGAGTCAGAGCTCCTCTCCTTTCCAAAGTCTTTCAACCATTCAGGTCAAGTCAAAAGTGAAATAGACCTTTGAAAACGTAAGTTGCTTTTTCACAATCCAGTTCCGTCTGTGTTGTAAACTTCTGTAGTCTGTCAGTGCTTAGAAGACTTAAGGGGAACTTAAGTAGTTAATTGTTAATTACTGCACCAATTTGCTTTACTGATGCCTTTTGTGTCTCATTGATACTGACTGCTAGGTAGTGCAGTGTGTGTCTCCAAAGGGACCTCTGGCTTGTTCAAGGACCTATTTTTTTGGAGCCACTCACATTCCTTTCCTGGGTAAGTGCATTAAATACACCAAGGCAGTTATTCCTTCTGATTCTGTGAAAATTTGTAGCTTTTCTTCCTTTATAAGTGGTAGATTCTGTAGCCAGTGCATGAAATCATAGCAGATTTTGAGGGTGAAATCTGTCAGATCTGAGTGTTAGACATAAAATCTGTCAGATCTCAGTCTGCAGACTCTTGTTAAAGTAGTAAACAAATATTTAAGTCCACATTCCATATGGATTTATAAAAAAACCAGTCTCCAAAATATAGTAATTCAAACTGGGAGTTGTCAGGTAACTGAGGATTTTTAGAAGCATGAAGGAAATTCTTTCACTTCTATCTTTTATCCTCATTGCAATGAGTTACAGTAGCTGTATTCCCAGATAAAAACAAGCCATGTAAAATTTTTAAAAACCATTTTCTTACGTATTTTAAATGGCTGAAAGAGACCATGGATAGAGTCAATATTTAGGGTTATCATGAAAAAAAGTTATATATAAAATAATATAATATATAGTAATAATAATAATGTANATATCTATATCTATATATATATACTGGGCTCAGAAAAGCTGAAGAGAGAATGGTTGGAGGATTGGAATTACAGCCTGTGTTTGCCCTAGTAGCATAAAATACTGGATAAATTCCATGTAAGATGTGCAGCAGAAATGTTCTCAGAGTGCTTAAACCAAACCTTTTTTGTTTTCATGCAGGAAATGACAATGAGGTGCACAAGCAAGCTGAGCAAGTGTAAGCTGCCAATTTTTTATATTATTCCTTAACTCTTCTCTCTTTCTACCTCGTGGCAGTAGGTGAAACCTGCTTTTAGTGGCTGTTGGCATTTGCAGAGATTTTTATTCAGAATAATGTGCATGGGACAGGGTTTCAAAGGCAAAATGCTTGTGGAGAGTTTCAGTGGGTACATGAGGCGTTGTCATTGTGACAGCAGCAGAGTAGCAAAGGAAATATCAGTAAATTTTGCTCAAATTGCAGTAAAAAAATAATCATAACAGTTACTTGAATAATTTTTAAAGATACTTCATGTAAACCAAAGGGAAAAATCTCTCACACTGTAGCATCTTGCACAGATAGAAGAAAAAGTAATTTTTGACCAGTTTCATTAACAATGTGTAAGATTTCTGATGCTTAGTGAAAATGCCAACAGGCAACACTCAAACTTGTGAAGAAATTCACTGTGTTAAAGTTAGATCAGATTTAATTTTTCCCAGAAATTGGGAAGCTGCAAAGCTTCTGCACGTTTTTACCTTCTGAAAATCACACTCTGTTTATCCATGTTGATGTCCACTTCTTCTGCATGTTGTAGATCCCTGTCCAGCTTGGAGAACACAGTAGATAATCTTTGGTCCTTCTCTCTCTTGATAAACCAGACCTTTCCTTAGAGATTTTGTCCTCCTTGTTAGTTGGGATCATTTTAGGAGCCTGTTTTTGCTTCTGCAAAGCTGCATGACCTGCTAGCAAGATATTAAAGATATTAAAGATGTGTCAGTACTGTCACACTGAATACTATTGACTCCTGGTAATTGTGAGACATAAAAATGGAATTACTGCACTGAGCAGCAGATTTTCCTCTTTTTGGAGAAAACTGAACTCCAACAGGTGTTTTTTCTTGCTTCTACTTACTGCTCAAACATTTTTCCTTCAAAAATCCTTTGTGCTAAATATGTTTTGATCAGGATGAGTAGAGAGGCTCTAAAAGCAGGGGTTGATAAAGGCAGTAATTTAAAAATTATATCTTTTTCTTGGAAGCATCCCTGTATTGGTTGAAATAATCTAATTTCAACAGCAGTAGCATAATTGGCTTTTTTTGACTAACCTGAATTCATGATTTTTAACTTGGTTTGCAGTTGTGTCCTGTAACTGCTTCTTACAGTTGTCAATATTTTATAAAACATGAAATAAAGAGTATTTTATGAACACTATTCATTCAGAATTTGGCTGCACTGATTGCCTGGAGTGCATAAACCAGCTCTGTAAAGCGAAGGATAAACTAGGATAATTTTTTTGGTTTTCTTTTTATTTTAAGAAAATGCTTCAAATGCAACACAATAGAAATCCTGTGCTATTTTTTATTTGGTTTTTTTTCCACTACTAGCTTTAAAATGTTAAAATGGGAAGAAGAATAAGACAAAGGGCACCTCACTGAGGTGTTTTCTTGCTAGAATATATGTGAATTTGAGGGAAAGTAGGAATGGTTACAAAGTCTGGAAGAATTATAATATAAAGGAATTATATTTCTCTACTGGATGCAGTGAAAGCATGCTAAGTGCATATGAAAGCACAGGAAATTACAATCCAGAAACCTGAAAAAATAGTGAGAAAGCTGAATTTTAAGATCACTTGCTGCTGTTGGGGATGATCCAAGACAAGCTTTGATGCATTTTGAGGTTCCTCCATGTTTGGGATCTTCAGCTGCTTTTTTTCCATCCTTCAGGAATGCTTTGCATTTGGCTTAAATGCTGTATCCTTCTCTTCCCTCCCCCCTATTCCCTCCCTTAATTGGCAGTGGAGTAATGAGAAAACTTAAAATTTAGGGAGTAATTTTGTTGGTCTGCTCATCTTTTGGTTGTAATGTAGCAGGAAACCAGAGGCTGATGTTCTTGGTTGGGCATGTGTGGGATTTTGCCCAGTGGTTCTGGAGCTGTAAATGTGTCAATGGCTGAAAGTCACTCCTGGCTTCACCTGACTTTGGTTTATTTCTGTGCAATTTTTTCAGTCCCCTTTTAAGAAGGGAATTGGACTAAGCTGGGGTGGAGATTTCATGGAATTGTGGAATGGTTTGGGTTGGAAGAGATCTTTAAATGTCATCTCATTCCGATCTCCTGCCAGGAGAGGGAGGGGACAGCAGGGACCTTCCACAATCCCAGGTGGCTCCAAGCCCTGTCTAGCCTGGCCTTGGACACTCCCAGGGATCCAGGGGCAGCCACCGCTTCTCTGGGAATTCCATTCCAGGGCCTCCTCACCCTCCCAGGGAACAATTCCCTCCCAGAATCCCATCTATCCCTCCCCCTGTCAATGTGAAGCCATTTCCCCTTATCCTGGGCACCCCAGGCCCTGCATTTAGGATTTGATTCTTAAACCCAACTGCAGCAAAAGGCAACAATAAAACAGCTTTTTTTATTGCTGACTAACAAAAGCACCAAGATACATTTATGTCAAGAATTATTTCCCTAAAATATCCTGTAATTTGAGCAGGAATTAAATTTTGTAATTTCCTCGCCTAAATTTAATTTTCTTAAACAGAAAGCTTAACTCCAAAACTACTTCTCCACTTATTCCAGCAAGGACCCCTTTTTATTATTAAGGGGGTTGTGCTATGAGAGGAAAAGCTGCTCCTTTAAAGAGAGGAGGAAGAAAACTCTACCTGTCCAGTAAATGTTGTGTTTGTATCTCTCTTCAGTACGCTGTTGTCGCAAATATATTCTGCTGTTGTAGAGGCTGTGCTTGCTGGCATTGAGTGCTATGCTAAAACTTCCACTGAATCCAAGGTAAATGAAGTTGGTAAATGGAATTTAATTGTTCTCTCTCTCTGTAATTGTTGATTTGGATTGCTTGCAGTATGAGATTTACGTGCAAAGCAAAATGAAAACCAAAATAATTCCTGTGTTTCGCTCAATGGAGCAAAGCAAGGTTCATACCCTGGCCTCCAACCAGGCTCTGAATTCTGTTTAAAAATAAAATAGAGAGATTTCTGAGTCTGTCTAATTACCCATCTCCAGTTGGTTTTCCATCTTCTCAGGAATTTTCCTGACCTCATAGTAAGGAAAATGAGATCTGTGAAAGAACAAATTTTAGCCTGGTGCGTCAGTGTGTTACTGTTCAGTGTCTCTTGTTGATTTTATGGGTGCTCCTGGAGCTGCTGGGATTTGGAAGGATGGGAAAGGATGTTTTCTTCTTTATTTCCTTTTTTTCAGGCAAAGGAGGTGGCAGAGCAGGTGCTCCTGTCTGTGTTAGACACCCTTGGCTTAGCACAGCTGAAATCTGCTTTACGGTGTGTATTCCCAGAGTTACTCATTGCTCATTTGGCTTCTTTGGGGGAAAAAATATCAATTATAAACTCAAAAATACTAGTTTTAGACTGAACTTGCCTGACTGCCAGATTTCAAGACTTCATAATGCATTCAGCCTTCAAAAATAATTATAATTATTGTGTTTTCCAGTTTTCTTAATCACTTCTTTTGCTTTAAGTCTATTCCTGCTTATTTTTTCCATTTAAAAGTATAAACCACACGTTTCACCTGTACAATTTCTGTTCTACAGCTCCAAAATTGCTTTTCAAATTCAGGCTGTGAACAACCATGGCAGGTTTGTATCACTATCTTACAACTTCTTGTTATTCATTAGTGCTTTTCGTACACTAATAAATAAATTTTTCTCCTCTTGGAACTCCTGCAAAAACCCTTGTGTTTGATTATTTCATACAAGATGTGCTAAATGCTTTTGTGTGTGAGGTAATCCAGTGATTTCATATCTGTAATTCTGTGGAATCTTTCAAAACATTAAAAGGAATAAAAAGCAGTTGGGCAGACTAATTTTATTAACTGTTAATGAGTAGAAACAGCATGAGCTGATTAAGAATTTCCTTTTAAAAATGCTTTTAACTTAGTTGATATCACAAACTTGTGCTTATTTAATCCCCACACTAATTGACTGAAATGACCTGCACAAATTAGTGTTTATTTTAAAATAAAACAGCTTTTTTGGCTGCTGTGGAGTCTCAGAAAGATGATCTAAATTTTCAATATTTAATTATCATTGTTGTTCTAGAATTACTCCATTAGATAATGAGGACAGCCTCAGTTTGATCAAAACGGTAAGAAATAATAATATTTATTTCTTTAATTAGAAAATAGAGCTCAAGTGTCTGTTTTTCTGGGGCATACTGAGATTTTTATGTGAATACAAGTGTAAGGGGAGACGTGAGAGAGATTTCAGATGCTGCAACAGGTTTAACAAAAAGCCAGAATTCAGAATAAAGCATTAACACAGATTTATGATCTCAGGCTTTAACCACAGTATAGAAACAGCGGTTTAGGATGTTTGAAAAATACAAATTTTGCTTTTTCAATTGAAATATTTTAAGTTCTGCTTTCTCTTCCTTTCCTTCCAACTGCTGGGTTGCTGCAGGCGTCCATGATGGTGTTTGACATTCCAGACCTGCTCATGGGAAGGGGCTGCTTGGGATCTGTTGTGTTTTCAGAGTCCTTCCTGACATCACAAATACAGGTCAAAGAAAAAGGTGAGCGGTTTAAATTCTAAAATTCAACACTACTCTTGTCATTCTGTTGGCTTTGCTGTGATGGGAAATCTGAAGGAGTTCCAGTGGATGTTTTTGCTGTTACCCTGATGGGTTTGGAATACTAAAAGCAATGGAAGAAGCCATGGAAAGGTCAGAATAAATCAGGATTTCTTTGGAACTCTGTAGCAGCTGTGTGTATGTCAGAGCACAAGAGGACTGGGAGTTAATCTGCTGTGGAAACTTCATTGAAACACTCAAAAATCCTGAAAATAATAAGATTTTCATATTTACTAAAGAAATTTCAAGTCTGAAACATAACATACTGGGCATTCTGAAGTATATGGATGGTATTAGTTTAGTGGCCATGGTGATAATAGGTCAAAGGTAGAATTTGATGACCTTGGAGATATTTTCCAACTTTAATAATTCCTTGTTTCCATTGCTTTGCTTCCCGTGGCTTCCCTGCAGATGGCAGCATCCACCCGGACTCCAGGCACGTTATCCTGACTGCAGCTATCCCGAGATTCGCCTCCTGGCTGGTGAGTGAGGGCACAGAGCCTCAGCTCAGCTCCTCCCCAGGGCAGAACCTGCTCTGGGAGTGGGCATGGCTGAGGGGAAATACGGAACTGGGGCACTGAAACGGAATGCTGTGATACTAACATACCCTGAGTTTTTAGATTGGGACAATAGGTGAAAAACTAAGTAGGAATAAACTGATGGTTCCATCCATGGCAGGAGTTTTAAATTATTTTGTTTTCACCTTGTCAGGTTTTTTAGCTGTTTAAAGGTTTTTGAAGTGCACAGTGTGACTTTTGAAAATTCTGTTTATTGTGGGGCATTTTAGATCACCCCAGAAGAAAGCAAAGTCTGATTCAAGACCTCTGATGCACAGCACTGTGCGAGAGATAGAATTCCAGAGAATATGACAAAGCTGGGCACTGCCCTTTGGCAATGCATGCTTGAACAGTAATAAAAATAAAACTGCATGCTTTCTATCTATATAATATTTTAGTCTATTAAACAATTTAATGGGGAGAATGTGGTGCAAGAAATTATTTTGGTCCCATGGTAACACAGTATTAAGAGCCCAGAATTGTTTTTGAAACACTCTGGGCTCAGGGATTTTTCTGTCTGTGGCACCTGAGGTTGTTGTTGGCCTCAAAACTTCTTTAATGCTTTTTATTTAATGTTAGACTTGGCTTATTTGTATAAATCACAATACAAATGGAAGCTGTTTTTGGCTGCAGGTTGAAGACAGTGATGTGAAACTGTCTGAAAAGGCACAGCAAGTATTGAAGGTAAAATTAAATATTTTTGTTAAACTAAAGAAGTTACACTTCGAACCAGGATTTGAAAAACTTGAGCTACTACCAAACTCTCCTTTTATTATGTGTTACTTCTCTTCTACAAGACTTGCCTGTTCTGCCCTGTCTTTTTCAAACTTTGACATACAAAATAATATATTGTGTGTAAAAGTTTGAGGTTTCTTTATTTCAAAGAATCACAAAACCCAAGAGCAAAAAGGGTCCTAATAAAACTATGATTTCATGGAAGTCTCACTAAACATTACTCAGTGGAGCTCATGTGTTTCCAAAAGCCCCTAAAACTTGATGCAACTTTCTTTTAACTTAATTAGCATGCTAATGTCTAAAGGAAAACACTCTAAGCACTAGGAAAAAAAAAGAGTTTGGAATCTGGAAACATCTTAAATCACATGAGTTTCACATTTGTGGTGTAATTTGTGGTTCCCAGGAATGTTCATTATAAATAGATTTATTTTCATGTAATATACTTTTAGCTCAGTAGATTGACAAACTAAAAACAAAAAGCTCAGCCTTGTGGTTGTGACAATAACTTGTAACTTCATAGCTGCTGGCAAAACCAAAATGGGGAGAAGACTTTTAAAAATTATCCTCTTGCCTTGCTCTCTTTCCCTGGTCCGTCTGTATCCATGCAGGATGAAACTCTTTTAAAGAGTTGAACTCTTAAAGTTCTTGACAGATGCTGTTTGAAAATAAAATATTTTCTCTTGGAGCAAAAGCAGGAGAAAATGTTGCTGCCTTGGTTTCCTCCTGGGTTGGTCCTTGATCCACTCTGTGATATTGTTGTTTGTTTTTTCCTGTTTAGGAAGACAAATCTTTCCTGGGCACTTTACTCACTGGGGGTGATGGAGTTTATATCTGTTCCAGCAATCCTCAGGCCATGCCTGCAGAAGGTGAGATGTAGCTGGGTTTTTTTTTTTGGCTTGTTTTTTCTTGTTTTGGTGGTTTTTGTTATTTTTTTTAACACGAGAGAGAGGTTCTGGGATTCACACTCTGTGCTATCATCTTAAACGTTCAATTTGCCTTTCCAAGTCTCTTGTGTTTAATTCCATGTCTGGTTCTTTTGTCCCCAACCTCTGCCTGAAAGTCCTGGTCCTGGGAGGAGAATTCCTGCTGAGCTTTGGGCACTGAGGCTTTGCAGAGCTGCCAGGTGGAGGTGGCTTTTCCCCCTAGCTCACGTTCCCAGCCTGCACAGGCTGCCTCCTCCTGTCCCTAAGAGATGAGGTGCCAGATGTTTTCTGCCCTTTCTGTCTCTTACAAACATGAGATTGGGAAGATTGCAGAAGTGCCGTGGGCTCCCAGCTCAGGAGGAGAAGGCAAATATTCCTCTCCAAGCCTCCTCCTGGAGCTGACATATTCCAGGTTTCTGCCACTGTCATTTTCTCTCAGGAATTCAGAGTTTGTCAGCTCAGGTGCTCACTGTGGTACAGAAAAATGCCTGATTTTGGTCCTTCTCAGATCCAATCCAGTTACAGCTTTTTGACACAAGATCTCTGGCAGCAGTCTTGGATTATTCCTGTTCCTTTGATGCCTTTTCCTTCAAGAACTTACATAACATGAACATCCCAGGAATGAGACTGAAGACAATTTGATAGGACTGTTAGATTTGCCTCCTTCCTTGTACCTTGAATTAATAGATATGTTTTAAGGCATGATACTTTTATATTCTATATATCTATTTTATACAGAATATTGTATACAGAGTATTTTATATTCTATACAGAATATTGTATTTATATTTTATACAGAATATTTTATATCCTATTTTATATTTTATAAGTGTTGCTGTCACAGTGCTGATGTGCAGCAGGAGGTGGTGAATATCTGACATTAAGTGCTTGGTGCTGACAGTATTTAGAGGAGAACCTTCAGCTTTATTGTCTTTGCCCTGGAGTGTTGAGGATAAATAATGATGTGCAAGGCAATTAAACAGCAACCCTCACATAAGAGAAGCTGTTTTTGCTCTAATTGATCAGATTTCAAAGAGAAGAGGTTAATGCAGAGTGTGATGTTCAGCTATTTTGCAATGCAGTGCTGTGGGCACTTGTTCACTCAGTAAATAACTGGAGAACGCTGGTTTTTTTTTTTTTTTGGCTTTGTTAAAACTGGCTCTGTGTGCCCCCAAAGGAGCAATTTACTTTTTCTTTGTATTTTTTTTTTGAGATTTGTTAAGTTCAGGGTTTTACCAGCTCTTGAGCTGCAGAGTTACAAGTAGGTGCTGTGAAGTCCATTATGAAACACTGCAAGGAGTGTGAGGTTTTTTTAGGTGGCACGTGGCAGTGAAGCTGATTTTGTTCCCCAGTTTGTTGTGCTCAAATCTGGGCTCTGCTGAGGTTGCAGCCCTGGAGTCTGGCACTATGAGGTGCAAAAGGTGCATAAAACTCATGGAATAGTTTGGGTTGGAAAGGACCTTAAGGAACATTTAGATCCAACCCCTTGCCATGGGCAAGGACACCTTCCACTAGCCCAGGTTGCTCCAAAAATGTAATTATTAAGTTAAATTTTAATTTAAAAGGTAAATTTTAAGTTATTTTTTTAAAGTTTAAATTAAAATTAGTGTTTAAATTTTCCACTTAAATGTTTTTAGACTTCAGTTTGTTACAATGTTTAAATTTTCAATTGTTTTGGATGCAATCTTTACTTAAGTTCTTGTATTGTCAATTTTGTGTTTCTGGAAGTTTGAAATTTGACAGGATGAAGTTTTTTTGCTTTTAATTTTAAAAAAGTGCCTCAGAATATTTGTGATAAGTGGTTCTGTGGAGTCAGATGAACTCAGCTGCAGTTGTAGTCATGATTCCTGCCCTTTGTAGCCAGATCCAGGAAAGACTGAATGGTTGCAAATATTATCCCAAATAAAAGAAATATTTTTATTTAATAAAAATAAACCAAATATCACTAAATATTACCCCAAATCAAATTTATTGCTTGTTAAATACAACAAAATCCTGCAGGAACATAGATTTCTTCCTCAGGAAGAAGAGGCAGTCGTGATGAGAAGCTGAAATGTTGATTTATACCTCATACAATTCTATTTCCTTCCAATTCTAGGCAAATTGTATTTCTTTTCTGATGGAATTCTGTTCTGTGATCCCCACCACGGCAGCATTTCCATTTCCAAGAACCACATGAGTTCCATTTCTCTCTACGATGGGG
The DNA here is from genome assembly GCA_013397155.1 of Irena cyanogastra. Taxonomy (NCBI): domain Eukaryota; kingdom Metazoa; phylum Chordata; class Aves; order Passeriformes; family Irenidae; genus Irena; species Irena cyanogastra. The sequence goes on along the minus strand of VWZV01012927.1, from coordinate 310,564 downwards.
TGAGTATTTCGTCTCTTCTTTCTCTCATAAAGTTTACATCAATTTTTATCATTCTGTTGAGTCCTGGTGCAAAGTTTAGATTTCAGTTTCAGTTTTTACGTGTCTGTAGAACTGTAATAACTGATGCAAATTTCTGCAGTTTTGGTGCTAATTAACTGAAATTAGTGAGTAAGGAGGAGAGAATTTTGTATTGGAGTTAGTGATGTGGTGTTAATAGTGTGGTGTTAATTTTTCTTTTAACAAATAGCAGCAAAACTGCTTTTTGTTAAAAGAAAAATTACAGAACACGACATTCATCAAACATCTCACAGTGGGAAGGGGTAGACAGAGAAGAGTTCAAGGTAGGGTGAAGTCATAGGGCGTTCTGGAGGGTGAAATGCTGCCTTTAATTAAAATATATTTGAATTTCTCACTTGGCCACCAGGGCAGTGTCCAGGCTCAGTGGCAGTCGAGGGGTTAATGATGCCAACTCAGCTCTGTCCACCTCAAGGCACAAACACTTGGGTTAACCATCACTTCTTCAGGGTTGAAAAGAGATTATTTGTGTTGGTTACTGTTTCCTAAACACTGGGAGAAAAAAAAAAATCAGTTTCCTTTAGTTTCTCTTTTGTTCAGGTACAGTATTCCCCATTTGTTCAGTGGCCTCCTGCAGCATTGTGCTGGCTGATTTCATCACACAATACAGGAAAGCAGTAAAATACAATAAAAATGGGATTCAATTGCGATGAAAACACAGCAGCTCAGAGAGCCTTACCTTAGCTGCCTTTTCTTGGACATCATATTGATTGCCCTGGGTTGTTTCAGAAGCTATTTTAACTCTGACCTTCCTTTGATTGTTTGAGTCAAGACACTCACTTTCATAAAAGTTGCTATTTCTGGGACCTGGCCATCGTTCTTGAAATGATGCCAGATTTTTGTGTGAAGCTAAGCCTTGACAGGGAGTGTGTTATTGTTCTACTGACTTGGCAGAATATGAGGGTGGAGGGTTTTTAAACTGTTAAGAAGTGACAGGAGAAGCAGGGGAATCATTGCTTGCTCTTTCCAAAAGTTATTGCAGCAATATGGATGGAAAAGAAAAAGGAGAATTTAATGTTCTGATTAAAATAAAAGATAGCAAGCATTGAAGTGATGAAAAATGCAGTTTTTTTAGCAGCTTTAGCATGATGCCTGTGAGATATTCTTTTTTTTAACTTGAAAATATCTTTACTTCTGCTCCAGCACATGCTGTGAGGAACTGGGCACTGAGCTGCCCCTGAGCTCCTGAAATCCCTGGGACTCATGCATGGAGGGCAGGGGAGATTCTGGCCATTCATCAAGTGAACAAATATTCCCAAGCAATATTTAGATTTCTCAATGACATTCACATCTTGTAAAACTTGGAGCTGGCTCCTTTCAACCTTGTGTCCGTGGGGATTGTTGCTGCTGCTGCTTTTCAGCTTTTTTCAATTTGTGGAGCCCAAAATGTTTTCCAGGAGCAGATTTTGTTGGACACTTCTCGTGCTGACAGCAGCGTGGATGAGTTGGCCTTGGAGTCACTTGTCAGGAAATCTCTGAGCCATCTTGCAGAATCCAGGATCTGTGGATTCTGTTCCAAAAGCCATTTTTCTTAAAAGAAATTGTTCTCTTTGAGGGGAATATATTTATATGTTCTTCAGTAACCTGAGTGACTTTGAGAGGATTATTTTTATGATTAATCCCTCAGTCAGCAAAGCAGAGAGGTTCTGTTTGCAAATGTCTCTGAGTTGATACAAGTTCTTATGTAACAGTTCCCCAACTTGAGCTTTTTCTTCTCAACAATGAGTACAGTGAGTTCTTTGCCCATTTCTATTGAAAGTGAAGGGGATGCCATTAAAATTCTGATTTGAGCCCTACATAATTGAATTCCCATTTCCCAGAAATGTTTCATGCTTCTAAATTGTTCTGATTTTCTAAAACTTTGATGTGAGAAGGGTTATAAGTGAAAAGAGCTTGAACATAAAACACTTTAGCGTCCTGCAGATTTAAAAACAAAAATCCTGTCCTGGATTCTAGAGTCAGGGAATGGTTTGAGTTTGAGGAAGGGACCTTAGAAACCATCTTGTTCCACCCCTGCCATGGGAACCTTCCATTTTCCCAGGTTGTTCCAAGCTCCGTCCAGCCTGGCCTTGAGCACTTCCAGGGATGGGACATCTCTCACCACTCTGGGGAAAAAAAAAACCCAAAACAAACTAAAAAATAACCCAAGAAAAACAAGTCAGTGTTTTCTTAGAAGAAAAATTGAACCTGAGTTCAGTGCTTCTGAGGGAAACACAGCCTGAGGGCTTCAGCCTCCCTTGTCACCTTTTTGGTGACAATTTATTCATTTTTCATCTGGTGTCTGTGTTGGAGATGTGGGTGTAGACAAAGAGTTTGTTGTTTGGAGCAGTAGCAGAGGAAGGGTCTAGATTTTGGCATGGACAAGAGAAGAGATTAAAATTCAAGCTTTGTTTTCAGGACAAAAGTTTAGTGCTTTGATCAAGCTCAGATCTTTGTTTTAAGCTTGTGATATCTCCAGTGGCTGCAGAGTGGAAACTGAGGAGTGCTCCACTCCTCCTGCTCCATCTCTGTGCCATGCAAAGTAGAAAATGTTAATTTGAACTTGTCCTGTTTCTTCCTTTTCCAGGATTCCAACAGCATTGTTGCTGCTCTCTTTATAGACTTCAAAAGTTCCCTGCTTCCTCATCTCCCCACTGAATTCCACACCCAGAACAACTTTCTGATGATTGCACTTTTCCCCAAAAGAAAGATTTATAAAGCTTTTTATTCACAGGTAAAGTAAAAAAAGTTTGGTTGGGGTGGGGGAGAAACCACATAATTGCTCTGTGTGTTTAAGATGTGTGAGAAACTCGAACTTCTGTATGAATTTCCAGTGATGGTGCTGCTTGTTGTGTTTAATGCTCCCATGTGCTTTCACTTTGCCTTCTGAAGGCAGCCAGGGCTCTAAAATCTCCTTTTCTGAGCTGCATTTCAATGTAGCTCTGGTGTCTAATTTGCTGCAGGGATTGTATGGAGTGGCAGAGGTTCCATTGTGTGTTTTTGTGGTCAGACACATTCGGATCCTGATCCTTGGGGAAGTGGAGTTAAAGTTTTCAAGTCCCCCATATGGCATTGCATTATTCCCTAAGTAGATTGGCTTGGTGCATTGTGCTGCAGAGGCTTTTAATAAACCCAACTTTGTAACAATAGTGCTTTTGAGGAAATGAGCCTGGAGATTTTAGGACTTCACAAGGGTTTTAGGATGTGCTCATCACACTGGGTTGGAAAAGACCACCTAGCTCAGTGAGTAGTCCCCACTGCTCGTATTAATGGTCCCATAAAATGCCTCCTCCTTTTATCTTAAGTGTTTAAATTCCTCCCACTGTTCCCCTCTGTGAATGGTTGGCAATCTGTTGTTTGTTTGTATTTAAATTTTCAGCCTATTTTATTAATTCTGCTTTTATATCTGTTTTATTTTTCTTTACCAGAACACATCCTCGAGATACTCACAAATCTCAGACCTATTCTTTCTGCTTTATTTGGCCTAATAAAACAAAACCAGATTCTTTTTAATCTATGCCTATAAAAGGTTTTTTTTTCTTTTGATCTTGTTTTTGGCTGTAGATATCCAAACTGTTTGTAGTATCTGAGATGAGGGTGTTTGTTTCCTCAGTTGCTTTTTCTCGGAGCTATTTATTCCTGTCCTCCTTTGAGTTAATTTTTTTTTTTTTTT
>VWZV01012927.1:158379-306805 GCA_013397155.1 Irena cyanogastra | reverse complement strand
CAGTTGCTTTGCTCAAGCAGATAAAACAAATCTTTTGTCTTCAGGATGTTCTCTCATGAACAAAACTCTTCATCAAATTGACTGTACCTGATGTGTAAACCATGGAAATATATTATTGTGTTATGTCAGTATTTATCTTCAAGTGTTTATTGATTTCCTCCAGAGTTCTTTCTAAAAGTCTGTGTGCCTCACAGGTTACAAAGATTCACTAAAATTTAGGTGCTGCTTCACTTTTCTCAGTTACCTGGCTTGATACCTCACTCACTGCACCTATACTTTGATTATTCCAAGCCTCCTGGAATTAAGGAATTACAACTGCTCTGTTACCCAAATCTGGGTTTGTTAAAAACTGAGTTGTTGAGCCCACAGAGCTGAAATCTGCTGTGCAGGATGAGGTGATGCCTTTCCCATCCTCACTGTAAAGGATACAGGAGGAAAATTTGTTTAGGCTTTGGGATGTGTTCATTTCTCTCATTTTTTTCTTTGAAGCCATAGTAGCTCTTTAAACTTTCCTTAAGTTATACAAAAGGGCCTGATATATTTCTGTATTTCTAACACTTGTTAGCCTGACCTATGTTTCCCCTTTATCCCCAACTCTTTGACTCTTACAGAACACAATTTTCCCTTGACCATTCCTTTTTTCCATCCCTCCCAGGCATTTCTTTGAGTCCCTTCTGTGTGTTTTGAAGTGGTTGTTTCTTCAGTTGCGTGGATCCTTCTGCATGAGCAATATTGCTTTTGTTAATATCAAAAGTATATTTAATTGTGATGGTTTTTATCTCCTACCCTTGTGTTTGGGATGCTGAGTTTTTAATGGAAAGCAGTCGTGTCCCCCCCAGTTGTTTTGTCTTGCAGACAGTTATTGTGAAAAATGACAATGGCTGTTGCCTTCACTTATAAAAAGAAGGGAAATTCCAAACACTGACAGGACTTTGTGATTCATCTGAATCTGATTTCTAGGTTCCCACTGCCATTCCGATTAATGTTTCTTGGCTGGAGCAATTGGATGTGAGCCAAAACATTCCCTAGAGGAACGAAGGGTTGCCTTTTCTTTTGGGAGGCAACAGAGTTTTTCTTCAATTTTGAGTAATGATTGCTGCAGTCTCACCTCATGAAAATTACAGCAGTGCTTCAAAGAGACTTGTATGAATTCAGTTCCTGCTGTAGAGCACTTGGGCTATGAACACCTACATTTTTATCAGGGAAAATGAGGCTGTTTCAGTAAATTCCTAAAGCACTTGCAGCCTAGCCAAAGAAAAGATTGAAAAATCTGATCAGTGGCTGATGGGTTATTTTTTGAGTTAAGTCTCCTAAAACCTCATAAAACCTAGTATATTTGAGATAGTTTAGTTATTTTGAATGGTATAAAATTAGTAAGATGGATTTTGAGGTAGCGTTGGAAATAGAAAAATGTTTAATAAAAGGTAATATAACAAAATTGTTATAGAGAAAATTTGAGTTAGGGGTAAGAGGTTTTTGTTCTTGTTAAAACACTTTAAAAATCAATTAGTTTTTTTGTTCTCTTCTTCTTCTAGTGAATTATTTAGGTGGGACTTTCTGGTTTTTGTCTAATTGGACAGCTTTAGGTTTGAGGTGAAGTCTTAAAGGTCTTATGAGGTGTCTGTACTAAATTTGGGAGAGAAACTTTTGGGTTTTTTCCTTTTTTAAGCAGACAAAGAACAACTTGATCACTCTGTGAACAGGGGCACACTCCTACAAGTGGATTTGAATTCTTAAATAATTTGGGTTGGAAGGGACCTCAAGGCACATCTCATTCCAACCCCCTGCCATGGGCAGGGAACCTTCCACTGTCCCAGGTTTCTCCAACCTTCCACTGTCCCAGGTTTCTCCAACCTTCCACTGTCCCAGGTTTCTCCAACCTTCCACTGTCCCAGGTTTCTCCAACCTTCCATTATCCAGGTTTCCACTTCCAGAGGTGGGGCAGCCACAGTTTCTCTTGCAGCAAAACCTTTACTGTGCAATATTTAATGGCTTGTGAAAATGTGTCTGGTTTTTTTAGGTGAGCAAAACCAATTCCTAAACAAATTCACAGCAAACTTGGGAAAATAATGATACTCACACATACATCTGGTTTATTCCAGGTTTTCTCTTCGTGGCAAAACCAGACAAACTCAGGATTATCTTTAAGGGTTGTCCAGGAAGAATTCCTGTCTGAGGAACAAAAGAGAATGTAAGTTCCTGCCAGTGCACTGCAGTTACACAGAATCTGCAATCAGAAAAATGCTGTTATTTATTGTTTTTCATAATAATGAAATTTCGATAATAATTAAAAATGTTGCATTCTTAGTGCAACACTCACTTTTTTTTTTGTACCATTTAAATATGTACCCATGTGGTTTAAAGAAGAGAAATTTTTAGCTTTCTCCTTTAACTAATTAATTCGTTTCCTTCTTTTAGGCATTCCAGTGTTCAGAAGCTCTTCAATGCCTTGTCTTCTGCGTCTGGGGAAAGGTGCAGGGAGCTGAAACTGTCTGCTGCCATTCCTGGATTGGAGAGGTGAGAAATTACTTTTGTGTTCAAGGGATTCATTCTTTCAGAAATGAGACAAAAACATTTTGGTAGATGTGATAGCCGTCTAAAAATGTTTCTAAATAATTTTGTCTTTACACTAGGATGTTTTTTATTCTGAGATGAATGATTTCCTCTCTAGCTTGACCTTTCCATACACTTGTTTTAGTAATTTCCCAGCTATTTATATGGATGACATCTTTTGCTGTCAATTGTAAGGAAGTAAACCTTTTATTTTTGGAAGGTTTGTGCAGCACTTCACAGTGAGCAGTGTCAGTACCAAGGCAGTGATGAGAGCACATCTTCCTGTCCTTCTCCAGCAGTCAGAAACCATTCCTGACAGCAAAACAAAAGGTGATAAGGTAAGGAAACAACTCCACAATAATTCCTATCCCTCATGTAGAATATTTGGAATATTCTGTCAGTAGTTCTGTTGCAGGGTAATAAAATACTAATCATTTTCAGTCATGCTCTGCCTCCTCCTCCACTGCCACCAGTTTTTTTGCCTTGTTTTCCTGGTTGTATACTTAATTCTCTTCCATTTAAACAATCTTTTGGAAGTGCAAATGGCCTTTCAACCTGATGAAATAGAGGCAGAATCTTTAAGTGAAGTGTTTTCTCTAACGTCCAGAGAGACTTTGCTCTAAAGCAGCAGCTTGTTTTTATGAATTGCTGAATAATTTCACTGAATTGTTCTCAGGAACGTAAAAGTCCTTTAAATAGCATAGAGGCAGCACATGATATTTAACATTTGCTGATATTATCTGTACAGCACTCCTTTCTCTATAGGGGCAATAACAATTGTCCAGTTTAAGGTGTGCTTTAAATAGCATTTTCAGAGAAAATATTTCCTTGGAGCTTCCCAGCTTTTGAAATCTGCTGAAAACAAAGCCAAAGCAGCAGAAATATAATCTTTCCTTGGAATATTGCTGGAGTCTGGTTCAGAGACCATTCTGACAATTCATAAACTCTTAAGAACGTTTTTAAATCTGATTTTAAGATTGGTTTAACTGTGATTTAAAAAAAAAGAAAAATCTATATGAATCACAGAAAACAGCCTTTTTAGTGTCTGCACCAGTGTTTCTGTGGTTATTTTGTGTTTAGACTTGCCTTGTCCCTGTTCCTGTGTTGCAGGTGATCATCACCATCCTCACTGGGCTGCCAGGGTGCCGTTCCAGCGACCTGTGTTCTTTCCTTGTCACTTTCACCAAGGAGCATGGGAGGTTGGTGCAGCTCTGCTTACACTGATCACCAAAAAACCAGCTTGCCATGAAGGCAAAAAAAAATTATCACTGTTTCATTTGGTGGTTTTTTAAACCTAATTTCAGATTGCCAGATAGATTTGCACTTAAATTTATACATTTAGACAGAAAAACAGCACAGGAGATTTGAGATTTCTTTGTTGCCTATTCCGTGTGGTGAAAAGCTTCCATGTATTGATTTGTAGTGATTCTAAAATGCTTTTTTTTTGTTGTTGTTTTTTGAGAAAAGGCTGTACTAACAGTCCTTGCCACAGCATTGTTTTTAATTTAGCCTGATTTGAGGTACATTTAGGGCATCTGTTCTATGGCAATAAGATAAATCTGCTATAGGAATTTAACACTCTGTGTGCTCATAGAACTTCTGGAAAAAAAAATCTTATCCTTTTAATTCTTACAGCCAAACACCTTAGCATTTAATATTAGCCATGTTCAGCACTGTTTTTTTATTTTGAACTCAATGACTTGATTTTGTCAAGTTGATTCAGAACAGTTTTTTAGTTCTGTTATAAGGCAAACACGTAAGGTGACTTTTGCAGGTTGTGTAATAACACATCTCCTCATGATTTCCTGCAAATGTCATTGTTTCTTCCCTTTTTTGCAGTGAAATATTTTCATGCCCAGAGTCTTCAATTGGATTTGTCTAATTTTTGTTTACTGCATCACTGCCAGTGATCAGAATTACTCATATGATGTACAGCTTTGAAAAAGCTGGTGAACATTGTTTGATTGAAAACAACAAAAAAAAATTGGCAAAATCCCTTTGGCAGTCACGTAAAGAATGTGCTTATGCTGGAAATGATAGAAAGCCAAATAAATTCCCCTTCCCCACGTGGCCACGTGGAACAAAATCACAATGAGATGATGAGAGACAAGAAGTCTTTGGGCTTGTCAAACTTCATTTTGGTCTGTTGCTTGAAAATAGGAAGAAAAGAGAGCTGCTGTGTGCCAGCAGGTGAACTGCTTTGCTCCTGTGTGTGCTTCAGGTGGATTGTGTACCGGCAGACCATGGACAGCCCGGAGTGTTTCAGTGCCTCCCACTTCCAGCGCTTCCTGGCCGGGCTCCTGGAGGCCCAGCAGAACCTCGGCGTGCCTCAGCCTGGGGAGAGCAGGAGGCTCCTGGTGGTGCTGCAAGGGTAAAGGCTTGGAGCTCTTGGAACTGTTGTGTGGAATAAGGCAGTTCTGGAATTCATATGGGCCAAACTCAGCTTTTCTGTCCCTCTTGGTTTTGTTGTTCCTGTAGAGAAGGTGTTCTTAGCCTTTATTTCCGTGTTCTGGGTGCACTCACAGCCCAGACCCGCCCTGTGCTGGGCTGGTCCCTCAGTGTGGGCAGTAGGGGAGAGGGGACTCTGCCCCTGTGCCCTGCACAGGTGAGGCTCCACCTGCAGAGCTGCCTCCAGCTCTTTCCCAGCATCAGAAGGATGTGGAGCTGCTGGAGAGAGTCCAGAGGAGGCCACAGGGCTGGAGCCCCTCTGCTCTGGAGCCAGGCTGGGAGAGCTGGGAATGTCCACCTGGAGAAGAGAAGGCTCCAGGGAGAGCTCAGAGCCCCTTGCAGGGTCTAAAGGGGCTCCAGGAGAGCTGGAGAGGGACTGGGGACAAGGGATGGAGGGACAGGACACAGGGAATGGCTTCAAATTGAAAAAGGGGAGATTTGGTTGGGATATTGGGAAGGAATCCCTGGCTGTGAGGGTGGGGAGGCCCTGGCACAGAGTGTCCAGAGAAGCTGTGGCTGCCCCTGGATCCCTGGAAGCGTCCAAGGCCAGGCTGGACCAACCTGGATAGTGGAAGATGTCCCTGGTTGTTGCAGGAGGTTGAACTAAGGTGACCTTTAAAGGTCTCTTCCAACCCAAACTATTCTGTGATTCTGACTCCAGAGCTGCCAGCAGAGATCAGACTGTCAAAAATCTCCTGTTGCCTGATAGAGCAGAGGAGGACTTAGTGATGTGTTTTGGATAAATGCCATTTTCCTTGTGGGATAAAGGTGAAGACTGAGCAACCTACCTCTGTTTGACATTTCCATCTCCAGAGCAGCATTTGAGAACCAGGATCATCTTCTGAGTCATTAGAAGGTGACATAAACCAGTGTGAGGGAGGCACTGCCCTGACCTGGCTGCAGTGATTTCCACTTCATCCTTCTCACTGAGGGTATACAAAAGGAGCTCAGCATTTTCTTCATTATGGTCCATTCTGATAGTGCTAAAAACCAGCATTTTTATCATGTTGGACCCAGATTGATTTATTTTTTGTGTAATTAGTAGGGATGGTATTAAGTCCGGTGATGGGCAAAATAACTGATACTCTGGTGGCAGCACTGGCTTCAGGAACAAATAATTGGAAATTTTCCATTCTTTATGGATAGTTGGATGTTGGTGTAGACAGCTTTAGAGTAGCTGGAGTTCTCTAAATATCCCATTCAGTTAATAACTGACAGCAGAGGAAGGTTTGTAACTGGCTGAGAAATAAATACCTGAAATTAAAACTCAGGTTCACCTAAGCTTTGATGTGATACAGAGATAAAATACAACAGTGGTCGAGCTCTGATAAAAAATGGATGCATTGATGGTAGAAACATGTTTAAATTTGATGCTGATAAGTGGGAGGTGCTGTTATTTTATTCCTTTTTTAACTCAAATTGTGCTTAGTTTTCTTTGCATTAGACATGAAATGTTTGTGTTATGTTGTGCTTTTTGTGCTTTCTGCAAGCTGGACTTTCCAGTTGTTCAGTGCAAAGTTTACACTGTTTTTCTCTGGATTGTTAATAATTTATTTTTTAATGTAACTTCCAGTCAGCTTGATTTGTCCGGATTTGCTTAATTTGTCTGGATTTGCTTAATTTGCCTGGATTATCAAGTTCTGAGCTGGTAGCTCTTTTGGAAATCCAGTTTTCCTCTGAGCCATCGATTTCTTCCTGTTGTGGTTCTCTGAACCCATTTTTTGTGTTGGTTTCTTGCAGGTACACTGATGTTATTGATGTTGTGCAAGCTCTGCAGACTCACCCTGACCCAGATGTGAAATCTTCTTTCATCATTGGAGCAGTCAACACCTGTGTGGAGCCTCTGAGCTGCTACATGGAACACAGGTGTGCTTGGAAATATTTTTATGAGTTTAAGGAACAGATGAGTCTATTTTTGGGATTACTTTTATAATAATTGATGACTTGTGATGGTTAAAAGCCACTGAACTGACTTAAATCCCATAGAACTGCTTAATAATGGAGGAACTTGGAACTGCTGCTTGGTTTAGCAGGATGGCACTTGGTTTCCACTGGATATGTAATTATAAAGAATATCAATAGAAGTTCAGCTCCTAGAAGAATAAACAGAGATTATTTAAATACAAATCCTCTGGATTTGTAACATTTGGACAGTCCGTTGTCCTCTGAATAATTCTCTTTTTTTGCAATCTTTTTGTAAGTCAGACTAAAAATGGAGATGTGCATCTCAGTTTGGGTTATCGATTCTGCCACTACTTCTGGATGTTTAAAAAGACTTTACAGGTTTAAAATATGGAATTTAAGGGAAACAATCCCTGAAATGGGGAACAGAATGACAAAGCACGGAAACCAAAGCATTGCAAGTGTTAAAATCTGATATCCTGGGTTACTGCAGAGCCAGGGTGGGGAGGAAATGGTCGCAGAGCCAAGTCACTGACCTTTTGAAATAGTTTGGTTTCATGGTAAATGTGTGTGCTCCAGACTTCAACAAACATGGAAATCATTTCTCAGACCTATCTGTAAAATTGTAACACTCCAATTTTTCAATTATGCCTTGCAGCTGATTTGATAAAAGTAAGTTCCAGCAGTTAGAGTTTTTGGAGTTGGTAGCACTGCTTCTGTTTGTGATCCAACTGTGCATCACAGCTTAGAGGTGAACTGCCCAAGCAGTTTCTAAAAGTGCATTCCTGACATTTCCTGGCTGTTCTTAAATACTAACCAACGTGCTGCTTGTGCTTTGCAGTAGTCCATAAATAGACCTTACCTTGCTGCTTCTTCTTGTCTCCGTGACAAAGATACCAAATGAATATTAAAGGCTACATAAAATATTGGTGAATTGATGCTGGAGTGCTGTTTCAACTTGTTCTTTCCATAATTATAGGAAAGACAAGTTCTATTTCTGTTTTATTTTTAACTTACTAACGTGTTACTAGTCATGGTACTGTGTAGTGTTATAGCAGCAGCAGCCTGCAGTCCTTTAACACTGTTTGTCTCCTGAAGTGCAGAAGCAATTGAAGGAAGAGGCTCAGCCTGTGCTGTAGATTATTTATATTTTGCTTTGGAGTTTGTTCTGATAAGATTTTACCAAGTAGCCACACAGTGCCAATGGCAAACCTTTGGTGGTTTCACTGTGAGAATAGAACAGAGTGGATTTCATGTCTGGCTTGAAACTTGCACTCAAGAAAATCAAACCTGTTTCCTGCCTCAGAGATCATCACTGTAGAGATCCAGCTCTTCCATGAGCATGGCATGAAGCTTTTCCCCATTCTGAATTAGCAGACCAGGGCAGGGGAGAGGGAGTTGAAGGCAACAGGTAAAATACTCTCCTTGAGGTTTTGTGTCCGTGATAAAGCTCCTGAAAATAATTGTCACTTGTCTGACACAGCACCAGAAATTGGCATTCTGTACATCCAGTCTTTCTGTGGAAAGTTCCCACTCTTTGAAAGGCACAATTCTTTAGGGCAAACTTTAAATTCCTATTGTTTAAATAAGAATTAAAATAACATTGAAGCGTTTCTGACTCCTTAGAGTACAGAAGAAATTGCATGGTGGGAATTAGCTCTTAAATCTGTTGGAGAATTAAAACCATCTACAAAACTGATTTTTGGGGGAAAGGTCCTGAAAGACACAACCTGTGAGGATGTTGCAGTTATATGGATTGAGGAAAAGAAGCATGAAAATGGTTTGGTTTGTGAGACTCTGTCAGTGTCCAAGTGAATGTAAATGTTTTACTTAAATAATATCTGTTATTGATATGTGAACTTTTTGGTTTTTTAGGCTTCTTTTTCCCAAGTTCTTGGACCAGTGTTCACAAGGTATGTGTCACTTTTTCTGACTTTAAGCTCTACAGAACAATAACTGAGCCGTGTGACCAAATAAATACCTGTATTTATTATTTTGTGCTTTTAATACACATAGCCAAAGGGTCGTGATAAACTCTTGGAGGTAGGAGCAGACAATCTCTGCCTACACTGTCAACCATCATAGGCAGAAAATGAAAAAATTCTGGAGTATGATCCATTTTGAAGCCCTCATTGCAGGGTGGATTTAAACTGCTTACCCTGAACTGTTGTAACTGGGAGAGAAATGGATTGGGCTGGAGTTCCATCCTCCTTTGGGGATGTGTGAGGAAATGGAACTTTCCTTTCATTTCTGCTCTATTAGAAAGTGAAAAATGAGGGGTGACTTGTTCCCCAAATCCTCCTCTTGGTGTGGCCTGGAGGATCGTTGCAGGGCTCATCTCAGAGCAGCTCAGCTGCAGGGCTGGTCCTTACCTGTGTGTTTAGTTTTATACCTAAAATCAATCATTGTTCTCCTTGCCAGGCCTGGCAATTAGACTGAGGTGTGGCATGAATGGGATGTGCTCCTTCCTCACTTGCCCCCAAATCCCTGCCCCAAGTGTTCAAAGCCAGGTGGAGTTTATTTTGTGTTCGTATTTAAATGCAGTTGTAGGAAAATCAGAGTAGGATGCTGTGCTCTTCTGGTGGCTGCTAAAACTCTGATTGCTCTGCTTGGCTGCCAGAGTGGTGCCACCTCTTTTTCATGTGTGAAGAGAGCCTTAAAGAATGAAGTTGTGAACAAGCTGGACAGAAAGTAGGTGCTGTTACATAAATCAGTATTTTATTTGGAGAAAAATGTTGGTGCTGCAGATTGATGGTAAAATTGAAGAGAGCAGGAGAATGTTAAGAATATAAAGAATTATTAATAACTACAGAGAAGTTAAAGGTGCAAAAAAGCCTTTTTGTTTTATGGAAGAATAAATAAAATAAATACTCAGAGCTTTGTTTTTCTTAAAGTGAATTTGTACAGACTAGATTGGGTGAGAATTGGTCATTGTTGAAGGAGAAACTGCAAAGTGCCCAGAACAAGAGTAGCTGATTTTCTTACAGTCAAAATGCTGCAAGAATTACAAATGCTGGAGGTTAGAGGAATGTTCTTGTGGCAGGGAATAATTTCTGCACCTTGCAAAGTGTTGTCATCCAGTTCTCTAATATAGAATGTGACATCAGGTGGCCAAGAGGTCCCTTCGTGTAAAGAAATTTTTTCACATAAATAGGGGTAATTTTTGTGTAAAATGTTCAGGAGGAAAAGTATGCTTTGAAGTGAGATGTGGCACACTTACAATTCTCCATCTGTCTGGAAAGTTTGTCGTGTGTGTAGTAGAGAATTTACAGCTGCATAATTCATAGAATCAGACTGGTTTGAGTTGGAAGGGACCTTAAAGACCATTTAGTGCCACCCCCTGCCATGGGCAGGGACACCTCCACTGTCCCAGGCTGCTCCAAGCCCCCATGTCCAACCTGGCCTTGGACACTTCCAGGGATCCAGGGGCAGCCACAGCTTCTCTGGACAATTGAGGGAGAAGTCATTATAGTTTCACACACCTGAGAATTCATTTTTGGTGCAACAACAGCAAGATTTAATGAGACATGCACACAGAGATATTAATTCATCTTTTTGGAATGTTGTGCACCCCAATATTGTTTGTTTTGCTGTGTCACCAATGGGCCAAGACTGTATTGTACTGGGCTTTGTACAGATCTGAAACCAGAACTTTGTGGGTGTAAGAAAAGCCAAGTGCAGCCATAGGCAAGTAGGAATTAATTAGACTTTGGATCTTACTTTCTCCTTCTATCTTCCACATGTGGGGAGTGAGGTGGGTTTGCCTTTTGGTGCCTTTCTCTGTATCACAGGGGTTCCTGGGCACATTTTCAATGTGACATTTTCCAGAATTTCTGTTTGGAGTGCCCCAAGACTGACAGAGGCAGAGACTGGGGGGAAGTGACAAAGCCTCGAGCAGAATGACCAACATGAGTATCCCCTGCATACTCCTTAAACTTCTCCAAAAATTCCTGCCACCATCTGTGTACTGTAATTCCCTTTTGTCTCTCTTTTATTTATTTTTTTTTAAATTTATTTCCTTTCTTTCTTTCTTGCACAGAATCTGTAAGATGATACCTTCCTAGTCTAAGGGCACCCTGGCATCCCTTGTGAAACAATTTCATATAGAACACAAATTAAGAAATCATCATTGTTAAATATTTCCATTGAAAGTTTGGGAGCAAAGAGGAGCCATTATTTTCGTACAGCATATGTATTTTTAATCCATCCCTCCTGTTCCTTTCCTGCTTCCATTGAACATGCTATTCCCCAGGCTGCAAGGGTTCTTTTCTTTAGAGGAGTGTATAAATAAAGATTTAAACAAAACTGGGTGGTCTTCAAAATGCATCTCTTAGAAACAGAGATGGCAGTGGCAGTTCAAATAGAAAAGGTTAAATTTGTTCATTGCTGAAGCTGTGGAGGCACCTTCCAGTTCTCAGGAAGTTGTTTTTCTTTGGATTACACTCCCTGTGCATCAGTCCAGGGCCATGAGCTGGTGCCTGTGATCCCCACACCTCCAGGATTTGTGGCTGGGTGTGAGCAGAGCCAGAGCTTGCAGCTTCCCGAGCTCTGAGCAGGCTCCTCCTGCTTCCAGGGTTGTGGGGGAGTTCCCAGTCCCACTCCCAGGAGTGACAGGGAGGGCCCTGGGCCAGGCACACAGGGAGCAGAGATTGATGGAGAAGGAGCAGGCCATGGCAACAAAGAGTTTGGTTTTGGAAGAGTCAATTTTTCCTTTCTTCCAGAGGAAGAAGCTTTGGGTGGATGTTCAAAGCCTCAGCCCCAAGACAGAGCAAGGCCATGGTGGCTGGGTAGGGAAGGTTTGTTAGGTGGGTAAACACAGCCCTGTGGTCCCAGGCTGGAGGTCACCTCAGGTGCTTGGGTCTGGGTGACACAGTTTGACCATGGCCACCCAAAAAAGGCAGAGCAGAGAAGGATAAACCAGGAGCAGGGGTGGTGAGGAGGACATGAGGTGCAGAGGTGTGGGATTTGCTAGATTTGATTTTCCCTAAATATTTTTTTTAACTTAGAGCTTTTCCAGCTTAGTCCTTGGCAATTATGGATCCTCTGTGTCCAAGGCACGGTGCTGCCAATTGTCACATGGACTCAGTGGTGTCTCTGTAGCACAGCCACAGGGTGGTGGTGGGTGAATCAGGAATCCCAGAATGGTTTGGGTTGGAAGGGACCTCAAAGCTCATCTCATTCCATCCACCTTCCACCATCCCAGGCTGCTCCAAGCTCTATCCAACCTGGCCTGGAATATTCCAGGGGTGGAATTATTACCTTATTCATGGCATGATTATCTTATCCATATTTTTATCCTAATTTCATGATTAATATCCCCAAACTTGATATAATTTCAAGCCTGCACGTGGCTTAAATTACAAAGGGTGCTTGCTGTTCTCCTTCCTTTTTCCCCCTGCTCCAAGAGCAAGTGTGTATTGGAGAAGAAGGAACATACATGTTCCTGAAATGGGAGTGGAAACTTCTGTGCAAGGTTAAAAGAAAAGAGAAATACAGTGATGGAGATTTGTGATATTTATGAAGTTCTGGCTTCATTAATAGGGTCAGTGATGCAAAGAGCAGTGACTGGGAGTGTGTGGTGCAATGGAACTGCCCCAGAAATATTTGGTGCAGGAATTGGTGTGTAAAGCAGCCTTTGCATGGATTGGTGATTTAAGACTTGTGTAAAGACCAGCAGTTACTGCAGGCAGCAGATCAGGTGTGATCAGTGGTTTACATCTTTGCTTTAAATAGTTGGATTCAGAGGAAATGCATCCTGGCTCAGTTGTTCGTGGATATTGGAGATTTTCTGTTCTTCCTTCCACTCCACTTGCAGTCACAGGAAAGTGTCAGAACAGGGCTGCACATCTTGAGCAAAGAAATAACATTTATTGGAAAATTACAGAGTTGTTCAGGTTGGAAAAGACCTCTAAGATCATCCAATCCAATCATCAACCCCAGCACCACTGCCCAGCTCCCCATTACCCCTGTCAAGAACCACATCCACCTGTTCTTTGAACACTTCCAGGGCTGGGGACTCCACCACTGTCCTGGGAAGCTGTGCCAGGGCTTTACAGCCCTTTCCTTGAAGAAATAGTTCCTAATATCTCATCTAAACCTCCCCTGGCACAGCTTGAGGCCGTTTCCTTTCCATTTCCCCTCCATCCCTCACTCAGGACAATACAGACATCCCAGGGAGTCACCAAGTGTTGACACTGCAATTTCTTTGAGGAACTGGGCTGAAACTCAAATCATGTACAATTAGAAAGCAGGGATCCTAGAGCTGAAATTAACTGGATGGTTTTCTGGTATCTTTTTGATGCCTCATGGGTTCAGTCTTGCTGTCTGAATACCGTTTTGGAGTCTGTGAAGACAAAAAATAACCCTAAACCCTTCTCTTGTTTTTGGAAGTGGCAACTGAGTGTCCAAAATACTGATTTTTAGCTCTTTAGTCTCTTACTGCATATTGAATTCAGCAAGAGATTTTACACCTTAGTGTTCTTTTTTCTTTTAACTAGTCCTGCTCAAACTGATTCTTGTCTGGATTTGTTATTTTAATGAATTGATTCTATAGATTGAGTCTAAATTGATTCTGTTAGATGAAAGATTCTCTGCTTGGTTTTTTTTCTTGTAGTGGATTTTCTGTTTGTCTTTAACGAAAGAATGCAGTGAGAGGCAAGGAAAATAAGAGAAGAATGGTTGGAATATCACTGAATGGTTTATTAGTCACTGTTTACATGCCTGAGCTGTGTAAATTATCTCTTGATTTCCTTCCACAGGGCTGGTGAGTAACGTGGTTTTCACAAGTCATGCCACAGACCAGAGGCACCCGCTACTCGTGCAGCTGCAGAGCCTGATCCGAGCAGCAAATCCTGGAGTTTCCTTCATCCTGGCAGAAAATGGAATTGTAACGAGGTAACCTTCACCAGGATTTATGGCTTTTGGCACACGGGCCACGAGCTCTCAGAAACTTCTGTTCTCTTGTTTTTACTCTGGTGATTTATAGGAAGGAAATGCAGATTTTTCTTAATTGCTTCTCGTGCAAAAGGGATTTTTCCCTTTACATTTATGGGCATATAAATACAGGGATTAGGAAATGTCTTTTGTTTGCAGAGTGTGATTTATGCTACTGTTACTGCCATACTAAAGGAAAACTGCTCTTAATTTTACTGTCACTAGCACATTATGTTTTATGTAAGTAGATAGTGGCCATTTTATTTAACTTAGAAAATTAAAAATCTTCATTTTTATCTCTTTACAGGAACGAGGATATTGAATTAATTCTCTCAGCAAGCAGCTTTTCAAATCCTCAGATGATGAGAGCTCGATATTTAATGTACCCTGGCTGGCAAGTATCTAGACTGAGAAGTATTAAAACTATTTTTCTAATTAACTTGAAGATTAAAATGTTTCACTAACTTCATTTATATTTTTTTTCTAAGACTACTCATTTGGAACATGCAGCAGCTTTATAAATCATTTTTAAGAGAGCTGATGATTATTCTTAGTGGATACAAGATTGCTGCCCTTTTATGGGGGAAAAAGCTCCTTTCTGGACACCATTTAAATCAATGGCAAGATTACTGTTGCTTTCCAGAAGAATAGGCAAGAACCCTGTGGGAATAAACTGGGAAGGATTGGGATGGGTGAGGTCAATAATGACTGGAGTAATTTCATCCTGACAGCTATTCAGCATTACTGGAATGAACTTGCTCTGTCAGTCTGGCCATTAGCAGAAAAATTACTCACAAAACCCAGGAACCTCAGTGACAGCCTTGGCACAGCTGAGGCACAAACCCACGTGGCACCAAACTTTCCACTGAGCACCGAGGGAGATTTCTCCTGGCTCAGGGCTCTTCACACATCTTGTTGCAATTATCTCTGCTGCACCTTTTTGGCAGAAATCTGCAGAGCTGTCAGCCATCCTAACTCCTGGCTGGCCAGGCTCTGTGCTGGAAACATCATTTGTTAATCATACCTTGCAGTCCTCTGTATCTCTTTATTAATAAATCTGGTTCTGAATTGGATGCAAGTAGCCAAGTAAAGCTACTGGGGTGAAGCACAAGGCTTGGGATGAGGATATTGAGTTAATATCATCAGAGCTGCTTGTGCATTGCATGGAGCCAAAGAGAGAGAGCAGGAAAAGAAAGTATTTCAAACTTTTGGACAGCTGTTAATCTATTTGATGACAATATGCAAGAATTGGATCTGGGTAGTGTGGAGGGGAAAGAAAGCAGCAGGAAGAGCATCAAAAGCATCCAGGGAGAGCTTATTGCAGCCTTGCAGTTCCAAAAGAGGGCTCATAAAAAGGAGGAGAATGAGTTTTTACAGGGGTAGATGGTGACAGGACAAGGGAGAAGGATTTGAAGCTAAAAGAGAGATTCAGATTAGATGTTAGGGAAAATTCTTCCCTATGAGGATGGTGAGGCCCTGGCACAGGGTGCCCAGGGAAGCTGTGGCTGCCCCTGGATCCCTGGAAGAGTCCCAGGCCAGGCTGGAGGAACCTGGGCTAGTGGAAGTTGTCCCTACCCATGGCAGGGGTGGGAATGAGAAGATTTTTAAGGTCCATTCTGACTCAAACCATTTCATGACTCCATGAACAGGAGTCTTGAGTGTTCTGACCAACTAATGCTGTTGGCAGCACATTTTCACGAAGAAGAAAGCTCTGTATTTTCCTTCCTCTGAGCAAGGCTCATCCGTGGTGCAGGAACAGATGTTCTTTGCTGGATGAGAAGCAGAAGCTGCTGTGATTTCTGTCTGTTGAAGGTGTTTGTTTTTGCCTCCAGGTACGAGGGCAAATACGGGGCTGGGCCCGTGTTCCCCCCCATGGTTCAGATCTGCGTGTGGTTCAGTCGCCCTCTGGAGAAAACAAGATTTGTGACCAAATGCAAAGGTACCAATGAACTTTGCCTGACTTGATCGAAATCCAAGTTTGGGATGCTGAGGGATAGAGGGGAAGGAAGGCACTGACGTAACGCAGTTATTGAATCACTGCTGAAGTTAACTTTTAATTGAAAACTCAGCTTTCCTTCCTAAAAGTACAGTAAATTCTGTTCCTTAGTGTCTGCTCTGGAAAATTGTCCCATGATTTCTGTTCAGATGAAAATCTAATTGAATTTTTGGTTTCTAGGACTGAGACAACTTCCTGTGTTTGCTTTTTATTTTATGTTTCATTGTATTTGGTAGTGTTGAAATACAGTTTTATAAGTGACCATCAGCTTCTACTTTTTGTGCCAAATAATTCTTTGTAGCTACTAGAAAACAGGCTCAGCTCTAGAGTAGATAGATTATCAAACCTCTTCTTCTTTCCTAGCCAAGTAGTGTTAAAGAGGAGGATTTTACCTCCCACACACGCTGTGAGAGTTCCTTATGCCAAACACACCTTATTTCCCAAACTCCATGGCAAAGAATGAGAAAATAAATGTTACATAGTGGGGCTCCAAGAGACAGGGCAGCTTTTCTTTTGGAAGCGCTGAGATGTGGATTAGAGATCAATTGCACAGGTTTTACCAGAAGCTCCACCAAGGAGAAGAAAAATAAGTTGAGATAATCTGTTTGTCTTCTGTTTCAAACAGCAATTAAGTCGTTGCTCAAGCCAAGTCCTTTTTCTGGAAACATTTATCACATCATGGGCAAAGTGAAGTTTTCAGGTAAGGCCAAATTACTCCTGAGGTGTTGTGATCACACTGCATGTTATGGGTATTTAAAAAAGTATTTCTGTCCTGGATTCTGTCTGCACCAGCGTTGATGTTAGATTAGATTAGCAATTATCAGGCCCTTCCTTCTGTCTTCTCCTTGTTAGATGCTGATAAAGTCATTGAAGTCTGTCACAACACAGCAGCAAATTCCCTCAGCCTGGTGCCTGTTCCGGAGGGGCCAACTCCTCCCGAGTCCAGAACTGATCCCAGAGACTGCAGCAGTCAACAGGAATATTTCCTTGTGTTCATTGGCTGCTCCCTGAAGGAAGAGGATATCAAAGATTGGCTCAGAGAAACTGCAAAACAGGTTTGTGGGCTGGTTTCCTTTTGTTCAGTGCTTGGCATTTCTTAACAACCGAAGGAAAAATCCGAGTGAAAAATCAGTGTGAAACGTTTGGGTTTCTTAATTAATCTCTTTTTTTCTTCTACCAAGGTATTGACATCCTAGGGTGCAAATGGATTTCAGGAAGGGGACTGAGAGTTTACAAATGTGTGTTGTAATCTCTGTATTGTTTTAGTGCTTGCTACAGCTTATTCATGGATTGATTTGCTCTTGAATGCTTGAGCAAATGGATTATGTCCAGGATAAACACAGGATGATTTAGCTGAGCTGTGATTGCCAAGGGCTGAAGTGTGCTATGAAATAAATCTTTTTCCAGTACCTGAGTGCTGGCAAAGCTGAAAATTTGTTTTGATTCACTAAATTAAACCTCCTTGGAAGTAATCCACTGAAATGGAGGGGTAGAGTCCTGTTCATTTTGTCATCCTTAATTAGTCAAGTGTATTTCTGCATGGCTGATGTATCCATGCAGTAAGGAGTAGGGAGCAGGGAATGTGGCTGTTGTAGGAAGCTCAGAAGGCACAGTTTGCACAGAGGGACTGCCACAGCTGATTGATAGAATCACAGATCCATAAAATCCTGCAATGCTTTGGGTTGGAAGGGACCTTAAATCCCATCCAGTTCCACACCCCTGCCATGGGCAGGGACACCTTCCACTGTCCCAGATTGTTCCAAACCCTGTCCAACCTGGCCTTGGACACTTCCAGGGATCCACAGCTTCTCTGGGCAACTTTTTGGAACATTTGTAAGTTAAAAATACTCCATGTTACTTCTGTATGGATTAGGATTTGCACAGTGTCTCCCTCCAAAAATGTGTGTAGGAAGGGAAAAGTGTTTCCTGCAGACTCTGGCTGGAGCAGTTGCTAAGGTTCTAAGATTTCTGAGGTTTCTGAGTTTCTGAG
Source organism: Irena cyanogastra (assembly GCA_013397155.1). Lineage (NCBI taxonomy): Eukaryota > Metazoa > Chordata > Aves > Passeriformes > Irenidae > Irena > Irena cyanogastra. Next base: position 288,983 of record VWZV01012927.1, on the reverse strand, counting down.
ATGCTCAGGTTCTCATTTTCTGTTCCCCTGTGTTAATTCAGGGAGTTAATCCATTTTCTGTGCTGATAATCTCATGCTCTGTACTTATCACAGGGCTGATATATGGAGACAAATGCTTTGCCATGTAGAAAGCTCTTTGTGGAATGCTACTTAAATTTTATGAAAACTTGGAACTTAAATGCTTATCTCAAGTGTGAAGTGTTTCCTCTTTGAGCAATTCAAGACTATAAACACTTTTTGTACAGTCATGGCTAATTGAGGGTTTCAGATAGCTCTAAGAGTTACCACATGCTGCAGGAAAGAAAGGGATTACAGAATTTCTCAGGCTCAAAACTAAGTTGTTTTTCTGTTCCTGTGCCAGCTTTCTTACAGTAAAGCTGTATTTAAATTGTCTTGTTTAAAATACTTACAGAATTTTAAATTTCTGAGTGTTTTCTGTAAGATCAGTGAATTTTTGTTTCCAGAACATAGTTGTGAGTGCCTTCACAGAACTGAATAATCTTAGAAAGGAATTTTTTGAAATGCATGTTTCTATTTGGTGGTTTGGGTTGTTTTTTTGTTTTAAATCTATTTTTTAACCAACTAAGCTGTGATATCACATTGTCACTCTGTAGTCACATAACTGGAATCTCCTTCTTTATACAGAAACCTCAGAGGAAAGCCCTGAAAACCAGAGGAATGTTAACCCTTCAGGAAATCAAAAACATTCACGTGAGTACAAGCAGTAATTTACAAACCCTTCTTTTGGCTGATTTCCCTTAAGTTTCCATCTGGATGACAGAGCACCTGCCACAACAAGTGTGCTGAGCACTAAATTATTACAGCACTTCTGGAGCTGTCCAGGAGGGGTTTGGAATATAAATCTGATCTCAGCTCCAAATTCACTCTGGAAAGCAGGAGAAGGTGTAAAATTGGCCATCTTTGGTTGCTGTAATGCCCCTTCCATTTTCTTTTGTCTATTTGGGTTTGTAAGGACTGTCCCTACAGGTGTTTAATTTAAATTCTTTCCTACTGCAGGTGAAACGCCACTTGGATCCACTTCCAGCTGGTTATTTTTACAATGGGACTCAATTTGTGAATTTTTTTGGTGACAAAATGGATTACCATCCATGTATCCTTTAAAATGGGAGGTTTTGGGGGAGGTTTTAGGTAGGCAATGAACTGTGCAGCTCTGAAATGTTAAGTGCCAAAGCAGATATGGTAAAGAACCAGTTCCTTGCCAGCTAAAGCTTAGTTTTAAAACCTTTTTTGAGAGATATGATCTCAGAAACAGAATAGAACCAACAAAACAAACCCCAAACTGCCCATGAGCTCATGCAGGGAATAATTTATGGACCACAGCTTGTCAAAGAAATATTTTTCAAACCAAATAGTGCTGTAATAGCAGTGAATGCCTGGGCACGACTGATAAAACTTCCAAATGAATGTAATTTCATGTGTGCCCACACTCAAGTGAAAACAATCATGTTTTTGTCCTTAGTATTACCCTGGAATTCCTTGCCAAGGTTCCAGTGTATTCCTCTTGTCCTCGGTCACCACCTGGGCACACGGGTCAGCGGTGGCCGTGGCAGTGCTGGGTTAACAGCTGCCCTTGATGGTCTCAGAGGGCTTTTCCAGCCTTAGTGATTCTGTGATTCTCTCATTTTCATAACTTCCTGTTGCTTTTGTCTTTGGTCACCAACTTCCAAATTGGTTTTACATTCCCGGTTTGTTTTTCACTGTACCTTCACCAAACTTGGTAAAAATCCAGGTGATGCTGCTTTGGAGTGAGAACAAGGTTATTTTCTGTGCCCTGTGGGACAACTTTAACATTTTAAACAAGCAGATTTCTGTCTGCAGGGCACAAAACCCAACAGCAAACTTGGACTTCACTGGAAAATTATTGATGCCTCATCTCTGGAAGTGTCCAGGGCCAGGCTGGATGGGGCTTGGAGGACCCTGGGACAGTGGAAGGTGTCCCTGCCCCTGGCAGGGGGTGGAATGAGATGGACTTTAAGCTCCTTCCAACCCAAACCATTCCAGGATCTTCACTCCACCTTCCACTTGGAGTTTGGCAGGGAAAGCTGCAGGCCTAGTTCACTCTTTCTGGTGGATTTGAATTGTGGGCAGAGTTGTAAACTTGTGCTTCAGCAGAACAGCTGGAAATGTTCACAGAGTCCCAGAATGGTTTGGGTTGGAAGAGACCTTGAAGCTGATCTTGTTCCAGCACCTTCCAGGGATGGGGAGTCCAAAACCTCTTTGGGCAACTTGTGCCAGGGCCTCACCAGCCTCCCAGGGAAGAATTTCTCCTAATATCCCACCTAACCCTGCTATGGTTTTGCTGTTCTTAGATCCTTTGTCCTGGCTGAGAAATATCCCTTGTGCAGCTCCTTCATTCCCTGGGAACTCTGAGTTGGGGTAGCTCTGACTGTAGACTTCCAGAAAGTAAATACACTGAATTTCTGCTTCCACTGAGTGTCCCAGAACTGGCACTTCCTTCAAACCTGGATGTCCTTTCCTACTGAATTCCATTTGCACAAATACTCTTCCTTCACCTTTCCCAACCAGTAATGGACCAGTTCATGAATGATTACTTGGAAGAAGCCAACAGGGAAATTGAGAAGTACAACAGGGAGCTGGAGGAGCAGGAGTACCACGACCTCTTTGAGCAGAAGATTTAAGCACGTGGATCCTGGGTGTTCCTGTCCTTGTGTCAGGAACCAAAAATGCTGTTTTGTCCTTCTGGCTCACAAGAAATTGAGTGAAATGTCTGTTTTCAGCACTCCTTCCCAAACTGAGGGGTCGTTCCCCTAAGGTTGGCATTTAACACAGTAACTGCTTAGCCGTTTGTACTGTCAGGTTTGCTTCCACTTCACCTTAATTCCAGACTGTACTAAGCATCACCTGGAATCTCTGGCTTGTGGTGGAAACGTGGGAAAAAGAAGAAGAAGCAGGAGAAAAGAAGCAAAACTGGATTTATTTCCTAAAAAGGTCAGAATGTACTTGTGGAATTGGGCCATGGTGCAGATTTCAAACAATCCCTGAGCGTCCCTTGGAAATCGTTGCACAGGAGCATCGATGGTCAGTGGGGGAATTCAGGATGTGGGATTGGGGTGTCCCCAAAGCAAGAAATGGGGGAGCAGACTGAGAAGAGTCCCCAATCCCAGAACTGTTTGGGCGTTCCCAAAGCAAAAAATGGGGAATAATTAAAAAAATTAAGAGGGTCCCTAATCCCAGAGCTGCTGGGATGTTCCCAAAGCGAGAAATGGGGGAACAGTGGGAAAAACTCAGAACTGAGTCCCTAATCAGCAGCTCTTGGGATGTTCCCAAAGTGAGAAACGGGGGAACAGTGGGGACAACTCAGAATTGGGTCCCTAATTCCACAGCTCTTGGTGTGTTCCCGAAGTGAGAAATGAGGGAACAGTTTCTCAAAGTCCCTAATCCTACAGCTCTTGGTGTGTTCCCAAAGTGGGAAGTGGGGGAACAAGGGGAACAATTCAGAATTTGGTCCCTAATCCCACAGCTCTTAGTGTGTTCCCAAAGCGAGAAATGGGGGAACAGTGGGGAAAACTCTGAAGAGCCCCTGATCTCAGAGCTGTTGGTGTGTTCCCAAAGCAAGAAATGGGAGAATGATTCAAAAACTCAGAATCCCATAATCTGCAGCTGTTAGGATGTTCCCAAAGCGAAAAATGGGGGAACAATGGGAAAAACTCTGAACTGAGTCCCTAATCCCACAGCTGCTGGAGCATTCCCAAAGTGAAAATTGTGGAAACAGTGGGAGAAACTCAGAAGAGTCCCTAATCCCACAGCTGCTGGGATGTTCCCAAAGCGAGAAATGGGGGAACAATGGGAAAAACTCTGAACTGAGTCCCTAATCCCACAGCTCTTGGTGTAGAAGTGAGAAATGGGGGAACACTTTCTCAGAGTCCCTGATCCCACAGTTGTTGATGTATTGCCAAAGTGAGAAATGGGGGAACAGAGGGAAAAGCTCAGGTGAGCATCTGATCCCACAGCTGCTGGGATGTTCCCAAAGCGAGAAATGGGGGAACAGTGGGAAAAACTCAGAACTGAGTCCCTAATTCCAGAGTTGTTGGTGTGTTCCCAGAGCAAGAAATGGGAGAATGATTAAAAAATTTAGAATCCCCGAATCTGCAGTTGTTGGGGTGTTCCCAAAGCGAGAAATGGGGGAACAGTGGGGAAAACTCAGAACTGAGTCCCTAATCCCACAGTTGTCAGGATGTTCCCAAAGTGACAGATGGGGGGACGGTGGGAAAAACTGAAGAATCCCTAATCCCAGAGCTGTCAGATGTTCCCAGAGTGAGAAATGGGGGAACAGTGGGGAAAACTCAGAAGAGTCCCTAATCCCACAGCTCTTGGTGTGTTCCCAAAGCGAGAAATGGGGGAACAAGGGGAAAACCTCAGAATTGGGTCCCTAATCCCAGAGCTGTCAGGTGTTCCCAAAGCAAGAAATGGGGGAACAGTGGGAAGAACTCCAAACTGAGTCCCTAATCCCACTGCTGCTGGGATATTCCCAAAATGAAAAATGTGGAAACAGTGGGGAAAACTCAGAAGAGTCCCTAATCCCAGAGCTGTCAGGGTGTTCCCAAAGCAAGAAATGAGGGAACAGTGGGAAAAACTCAGAACTGAGTCCCTGATCCCACAGCTGCTGGGGTGTTCCCAAAGCAAGAAATGGGGAAACACTTTCTCAGAATCCTTAATCCCAGAGCTGTTAGGGCATTCCCAAAGTGAAAATTGTGGAAACATTGGGAACAACTCAGAGAAGTCCCTAATCCCAGAGCTGTCAGGGTGTTCCCAAAGCGAGGGATGAGGGAACACTCCCACCCCTACCTTTGCCAGGGCTCAGCCCGTCTCAAAACCTCAGCACAGTTTGAGTCTGCACTCAAAATTCTGACTTAAAAGCTATTTATACATTTCAGGGTGAAATCAGTGGAGAAATCTTAATTTCTTCCCAGTGCTCTCATTGGGATTCTGGAAAATATTTCCTGGCTGCCTGCAATGTGCACCTTGCTTAGATTATCCCTGGAGGATTCCTGTTTCAGTCCTAAAAACTAAGCAAGGCAGGGCAAGGGGGAGATTTTTCAGCTGAAGAATTCCTTTTCATGAAGATGAATGATTTCCAAAGGTAAAAAATAGCAAAGGATGTTACTTGAAAGAGGCAGGAACTTGTTTGTGGAGCTTCCAGAAGAGTTTGCACACTGTAACATTTCACTGTGCTGGTGAGAAATCAGCTTTTAAGTACTTGCAACAGAATTTTTATAGTTCCTAAATGACAGAACAGGAATGCTGGCAGCCTGTCCTGATTTAATTCAGTATCATTTGAAAGGAGGCTTTATAAATCCCTGACTGAAGGATTATAAAGTACCTTAGCAGCTATTTACAGGTAATTATTGGGAGTTTATTTGAATAAACAGATTATTATAGCATGCATGTGTTCAGAATTTAGGTGAGAGCAGCCCAGCAGGAATTTTTTATTTTCATATTCCTTTGCCTTAGGGACAGCTCAATCTTTTACTGCAGCTTTTTCTTTCTGCCAGATGTTTGTGATACAGCAAGAAATGGAATAAAAAATCTCTTGCAGGACACTTAAAATACTTCAAATGTATCTGCACAGCCTCATCCCGGGGCAGGAAAATGAGATTTAACCCTTGCCATCAAGCCTGAGGCTAAATCAGAGTTTATGCTTTGCTAAAGAGATGTATTTTTTACCTTTGGAATATGAAATAAGTGAAATTTCAGTGACCTGAAGCACATTTTAGGTGATTTTGGACTTCATTGCTGGGTGCCTGTCCTGTCAGTGTTCCACAGTGCAGAGGTGGAATTCCAGGTGCTGCAGGCTGGGATAGAAATATTGATAAGGTTTCATTCCTCTCTTTCCTCCTAGATTGAAAAAGCTGTCTGAATTGAAGACTTTAATACTTTTTTTTTTTTTTTTTTTTTTTTGCACACCACGAGACTTTATATAAAAACTACTTGTATCCTGTTAGAGGCCAGTAAAAGCCAGCAATTAGTTTGTGTTTTTAGGCTTTCCTGGGGTATTCCCTGGATCACAAGTGTGGAGCATCCTGATAAAGCTCGTGAGTTTTATCTATGCATGGCTAAATTTTAGTCTTAATATCCTGTAGTGCCTGTAGAGCAAAGGTAGCTAGCAGTGGGTTTGGGGGGCTGCCAGGGGTTTACACCTAAATCCAGTTGGTTGCATGAAATGATTTCATGGCCCAGAATTTGTAGGAATCCCAGAATTCTGGTGGCAGCACTGCAATAAAAAGGGGCATTAGAAAATTGGACTCCAGTTGGAATTGCTTCGCCAATTCACTCCGTGTAAACCCAGCTGTTCCAGTCCCAGTTCTCTCATCTGCAAAGCCATATTTTTAGAGTAGTGGGATGTGATGTGGGAAGAAATTCCAGTGGTTGGGACAGCAGGCACGTGGTGGAGGCTTTGTCTCAACTCAACAAAGTAGATTTAAGTGCAATTGATTGAAAATAGATGAAGATGCTGTAGCTGATTTTTGCTCTGCTGAACTCTTTTTAAGAACTCCAATTTGTGCAGCTCTCAAATCAATATGGATGGGGCTTGATCCAGCTGGAATTCCAAGCCCTGTGCACAAAAAAAAAAAAAAAAAGGAATTAATTGGGGTGTGACTGTGCAAATTGAGCTGTTCCTTAAAAACTGGAGCAGGAGAGCTCAGAACAAAGGCCTAGAACCCTCCTGTGCTGTGCTGCATGTGCTCTATGGTCATAGCTGTGTATTACAAAGACCTTTCACCAGACTGGTACTGGCTCAATTCATGTATTTTGGTATTGAAAGAAATTGATTACCTCAATTTTTATTGTTTATTTTTGAACTGTGACTTTTCAACCAGAACAAAAAAAAGAAAAAAAAAGAAAAAAAAAGAAAAATACCGAAATAGTGAAACTGTGACAATGGTATCCTTTAAATGTAGTAGTGCCTTGCAGATGACACCATTTATTCCCCCAATAAATGGATGTCAGGGGTTTCACCCCTTTTTTTTTTAAAGGAAAATAACGGTTTTGGTGAAAGGACTTAAAAATTTAACCTAGTGACAAATATTAGCACAAATGGTTAAACTGTTTAAAAGAAAACTCTTTGAGGACTGAAATGCCTGATGCTGCTGCTGTTGAAGAGCAGTTGCTGATTTTTTGGGAGTCGATTCTAACGATCAGCAGCGCTTTTTGAATTTTTTTTTTTTTTTTATTAGAAGAGTGTAACTTTTGTACTCTGGTCAGAGCTGTTTGTACTGTATGGAATCCCCAGCCCAGGGGATTTGTTGTCCTCACTCCTTGGAAGTCGAGGTGAGGATGGAGCCACTCCGAAGGATCGAGGTTTGGACTTTTTTTTGCTACTGTGTAATTAAAAAAAAAACCAACAAAAAAAGCACCATTTCTAACCCACTGATGTTTGGATACAGCAAAAGTGCCATTACACCGTTCCTTTTCTCTTTTACTGTACTTGGAAAAATTTGTGTCCAGGCATTCCTGAGCTTGGGAAGTGCTGAAGAGTCCTCAAGGGGTTTCCACGCTTTGCTGACCTTTGTTAGCAGCTTGTGGTGGTGTTTTTTTCTTTCTCCTCACCAAGAATGAGTGTGATCAGAAGTTACTGAAGTTATAGGATTCAAATGTGACAAACTTAGCAGGGGAACCTTTGCAACTCCAGCTGCTCTGCAATCTGGGAGTATTTGAATTTTTAAGCTGTGCAATTTGGGATGAATCCAGTTTTACACTTTGCAATTAACACACCGGATTGCAGGGAGGAGTTAAGTTGCATGTGAGGGTTCCCTAATAAGTTGGAATTTTTTTTTTAATTGTTGTTATTTTTTAATTGAAACTTGTCTGAATTTGCACAGATTTAAGCTCTGGAATACTTTGGTATTCTTGAAAAGGGAAAAAAAATTGTGACTAGTATAGTGAATTGTGAACTGTGAGTTGGTAGAATCACAAGGTTGATCTAACCTTAGGTTGTTAAAAATGTACCTCAGAAAACTCGTGAGAAATCGCTTCATTTTTACACAACAGCCACATCCTGATGTAACACTTCTCACTTTACAATGTGCCAAAATTCACTTTGATACTAGTTCTCAATGCTTTAATATTTGCAAGTCTAAGTTAAAAACGTGTTATTTACAAAACACTACTGTAACTTCAGTTCAGCTGAATGGTGTGATTGAAGCTTTTTGCCTCTCGTATTTATTACACAACTTGATTCAGTAAATATAAAATTACCTTTCCATTTATTTTTGTATTGTTTTACATGTTTCTACCTGCAGTTTGTGTGACTTTTACACCTGTAACTCAGATGTGATGGAAAAACCAATAAACAGTATCCATCCACTGCCTGGCTTTGACTCCTTTAGTAAACTCGCAGGTTCCTAGACTGGAATTTTACAGCTTTGAGTGGTTTTCAGTTAAAATTTTTAAACTGGCAGAAAGGTGAGTTGTTTATATTCAGATTAAAATATAAAAATTTAAGGTTTTATGGGGTATTTTTAGCTGCTATTTTAAGTTTAGGTGTTCTTGCTTGAGCTTTAATTGGGTAAAATTCAAACTAGAAAAAGATTCATCTGCTTTGTGCTGCTGCCTCTGTTTTTCAGCAGCTGTGTGTGAGCATAAATTGATATTTACAGATTTACAAATACAGGGAGGTGCTAAACCTTCCTCGTTGTGCTCACAGAAATAAGGATGCAGCCTCAAGATCCATGGATCTCAAATCTGGCTGCCATGGAGAGGGCAATCCCACCTTACCCTCTTTTCCCTGAGGGGCTGAGCATGAATCAGATTTTTGCTGGTTAAGCTGAGCCTGCAGCTGATTTTCTGTCTCTGTTTTACATCACTTTTGCATTCGCTGGGGGGAGGTTTTGTGCTCAATTTGGTTTTTAGGAACGGTTTATGTAAAACCAGCCTGCTAAATCCAGCCTGCTTTGCATATTCCAGGTGTGCACATAAAACAGCAGCTTCTGGGATGTGGACTTGGGACTGAAATCCAGGAGTTTTCCCTGGCTGTGCAGCTGGGTTTGAGAAGAGCTCCCACCTGTAAATCAGGAATTTGGGTGGCAGCAGGAGCAGGGCAGTGCCTGTCCCCTGTGCTGGCACTGCTGGGGCACCTCCAGTGCTGGGAGTGGTTTTGGGGTCGTTAAGGGGCTGCAGCCCCAGGAGCAGCTGAGGGAGCTGGAAAGGGGCTCAGCCTGGAGAAAAAGGGGATCAGGGGGGACCTTGTGGCTCTGCACAACTCCTGACAGGAGGGGACAGCCGGGGGGGTCGGGCTCTGCTCCCAGGGAACAGGGACAGGAGGAGAGGGAACGGCCTCAGGCTGGGCCAGGGGAGGTTTAGATTGAATATTTGGGAAAATTTCTCCATGGAAAGAAGAATGTTCTTTATTACACGTTGCTCCAAAGCTCTCCAAGGTTACCAAGTCCAGCCATTCCCCCAGCACTGCCAAGGCCAGCTCTGACCATGTCCCCAAGTGCCACATCCACAGGGCTTTTAAATCCCTCCAGGGATGGGATGGGGGCTCCACCACTGCCCTGTGCCAGGGCTGGATAACCCATTCCATGAAAAAATGGGAAGTTAAAAACACTTTGAGAGGGTTTAGATGATGGGGAACTGTCTGAGTTTCATTTCCTAAGAGAGGTGAGGTAGATTTTCCTAAATCAGGGTTTTTAGTCCTGTTTCTTGCTCTTAATTATCTCATTTTGGTCAGTCTGGTTGTATCTGGAGAGGTTTCCGGCTCTGCTTAGCTTTTCATGAGCTCCTCTTCCTTCCATGTGAACTCATCTGGAATTTCTTTGCCTACGTGTCTGCCAACAAACGGTGACTCTTTAGCTTCATAAATTACCAGCCTAATTAAAGTAATGAATTCCCAACAGGAATTGCATGGAAATGGGAGCACTTGTTAATTGAATAGCCCAGGGTTCGGCTCCCATTGTACACGTCCCACAAGGTGCTCGTGTGATCCCTCCTATTGAATTGGCTTAAAATAAACCTTCAGGGCAGTTTGATGTCTTGGTAGGAAAGAAAACACCCAACGGGCAAGGCCTGGAGGATTTCAATAGCTTTATTGCTCCAGGACAGACAAACAACAAAAAAAGCATGGAAAGTAGAAAATGTGGGTGACCCATTCATGGCTAGGAATTCAGCAGGCACACAATGCATTGTATAGATCACTGCAAAACTGCCCCACACCAGTGAAACAGGAAATTTCTAATGGTTCAAATTGAGCCCTCGCTCAACCCCACCAAAAATCTTCCATTTTTCTGTGTTATCAAAGTTAGTTCAATATTTGCTTTATATACATCCTGTTCCGGACTTTGATTCCTCTATAGAGCACCTTCCTGCCTTCTAATATCTGATTTATTGCAGAGCCCTTTTTTCTTCCAAAGGTTTGGCTTTGCCTGCTTTAACTCTTTATCTTGTCAGCCTCGGAGCTGGGTCCGGCCACGGCCTCTCCTTCCCTCTCTGCTTGCTTGGGAAGCTCTGGAGAAAGGAGCTGGAAAAGGAGGAGAGGTTGCAGGGGCTGTAGGGATGGGTCACAGGATTTTTGGGATGGAGATGTGGAATATCCAGGGGGTGCATCAAACCAGAAGTTGGGACCTTAAAGATCATCCAGTCCTGGGCAGGGACACCTTCCACACTCTCAGGTTGTTCCAGCCTGGCCTTGGGCACTGCCAGGGATCCAGGGGCAGCCACAGCTTCTCTGGGCACCCTGTGCCAGGGCTCAGCACCCTCACAGGGAACAATTCCTTCCCAAATCCCATCCATCCTTGCCCTCTGGCAGTGGGGAGCCATTCCCTGTGTCTTGTCCCTCCATGCCTTGTCCCCAGTCCCTCTCCAGCCCTCCTGGAGCCCCTTCAGGCACTGGAAGGTGTTTGAAGGTGTCCCCAGACCCTTCTCTTCTCCAGGATCTGGAGCCTTCCCACCCTCTCCAGCTGTGGTGCTGGATTGGGATCGCTGCCCTCCCCATGCTCTGGGGTTCTGTGCAGCCCTTGCCCATCTCAGGGAAGTGAGCAGGAAATTCTCTGCTCCAGGTCAGGAGGGATGTCACCAGCACTCAGGGAAGGTCCCAGAGGCAAGCTGGATGCTGAAGGCTCCTGAAAGATGCGTTTCCTGTGCAACAAGAGGGAATTTTGTTCTATTTTCCCTGTGGAACATCTTGAGGTAAGTGCTGACATTCCTCCTGTACCAGCAGACACATCCCTCCTCCCTTTGCTGGCACAAAGGAGAGCACAGAGACAGAATTGCAGATTGTGGTGCCTCCTAAATGCCTTGAGCTGTCAGAGCTGACCTGCCCCATTCACTGCATTCCATCCTGAATGGACCATGGGGATTACAGGACATGGGGAATGGCTTCCCATTGCCAGAGGGCAGGGATGGATGGGATTTGGGAAGGAATTGTTCCTTCAGGAAGCTGCTGAGCCCTGGCACAGGGTGCCCAGAGAAGCTGAGGCTGCCCCTGGATCCCTGGCAGTGCCCAAGGCCAGGTTGGAGCAGCCTGGGACAGTGGAAGGTGTCTCTGCCCGTGGCAGGAACTGGGTGAGCTTTAACAACTCTTCCAACCCAACCCATTCCATGATTCCCTGCAGCTTTCTTTCTTCTGAAGATGGAGTAAAAAAATCTCCTTGAATTATGCAATTTTCCCCCCAAAACTTAAAAGGCCCTGCTGTCCCCTGCCCTATCCCTGCCACTGGGATGTGGCCATGACAGAGCAGGGCTGATAAGAGATTTCTCTCCTCAAAGGCGAGGCCTGGGCTCACTTGGTGTGTGCTGCAGATTAAAATCACTGCTGCAAAGCAAATGAAACACAAATGTTTTGGGCTTGGCTGGGTTTGGGAAGGGTGTCCCTTCCGCTGGCCGCCGTTTGTTTGCTTAGGTGAGGTGGGTGCAAGTTCTAACAATAAAACTGAACTGGGAACATGGTGGGAGAGGTCAGGGGAAAAGGATAAACCAGCAGCAGGCATGGGATGGGATGCTGGGGGGATGTGGGAGGATGGAGAGGGCACAGAAAGGGTTGGGATGTGCTCCTTCCTATGTGTGTCTCGTCCACCCTGCAGAGAGAGAGGGTCATTGCTCTGGGCCTTGTGTCCTTGCAGCCCCTCCTGCCAAGGTAAGGCCTTACAGGGGTTAAATCAGCGTGGAGTGGGAGAAGAGGGATGGATGCAGGGTGGTTATGGATGCCCCTGGATCCTTGGAAGTGTCCAAGGCCAGGTTGGACAGGGCTTGGAGCCACCTGGGACAGTGGAAGGTGTCCCTGCCCATGGCACTGGTGGAACTGGATGAGCTTTATCTTAAGGATGGTCCCTTCCCACCCAAACCATTCCATGATTCCATCATTGTGATTTAAACAAGGAAACTTGCAGTTTGAGCCTGGTTAAAACAGGGAGAGAAAAATCCCAAGGTCAGGTCAGACCAGGCTGCTCCCAGCCCTGTCCAACCTGGCCTTGGACACTTCCAGGGATCCAAGGCAGCCACCCTGTGCCAGGATCTTACAGCAAAGAGTTTCTTCCTCACACCAATTCTAGAAGCCAGCCCCTCTTCCTGGTGCTGAGGGACATGAGGAGGGACAGCTCAGCGTCACCCAGGATCTGCTGCACTCCATCCTGCACTCTGGGGTGCAGAATTCAGCTCCTGGGAAGCTCCTGCTGCCTCTGGCTCCCAGACAGTGCTGAGCTCACCCATCTGCTCTGTCTTGGCAGCAGGGGAGGGGAGGAACAACAATCCTTTTCAATCCCAGCCTGATTGGGAAGTGTGCACAAAGAGCCCCGAGGATTCCTCTGGCACAGCCCGTGGCGGGGGAAGGCGGCTGCTGGAGTGGCCAGGGAGGCGTTTTCCCTGTCCTGGCTCAACCTCTTGTTGGAAGTGAAGGATTCTGACTGTCTGCAGCCAGCCTGCCGTGGCCGAGTGTCTCTTGCTCTCCATGGAGGTGTTCTCGTCCCTTTTGTGCCTTTGGGAGGCCATCCAGCATTTCCAGCACAATTCCTGCACTGTTGCAGAGAGCCTGCAAAGGCTGAGCCATGAGGACGCTGGTTTGGGGCTCGTGGTTTTCTCCCAGCAGGTTTCCCATTGCAATCCACACTCCCATCCTACTAACAGGGCAGTGAGGAGCAAACCAACATTTTCTTTGTGATCTGGACATTGGAGAGTTTTTGTGATAATTTAAATCCCTGTTTTTCTGCTCTGGGTGTGCAGTTCTCTGTGCAACCTCATCCAGACCTGTTTTCCTTCCTGTTCCCCCCAAGTGTGGGCACAGAGAAGCTGTGGCTGCCCCTGCATCCCTGGAAGTGTCCAAGGCCAGGCTGGATGGGACTTGGAGCCAGCTGGGACAGTGGGAGGTGTCCCTGCCTGTGGATGGGGTGGGATGAGATGATCCTTAAGGTCCCTCTCAGCCCAACCCATTCTGGGATCCCAAGATTCTAAAGCAAAAGGTGAAGGATGCTCTCAGCTCTTCCTGAGGAACACATTTTCCTGAGGAACACATTGCTCAGTGGGTTGGAAACATCCTCAGGGCTGTCAGTCAGCCCTTGATGAGTCCACTGGCACCTGCACAAGGCTAAAGTTTAGGGAAAACCTGTCTTAACCAGGGCATCACACCAGATAAATTATTGTGACTTAATTGAACTGCCTTTTTTTTCTTTCTCTTTTTTCCCTTTTCTTTTGTCTCTTAAGTCAGAGGCTTTCAGTTATTTACATATCATGTGAAGCCAGATTTCCTCCCATTTCCAGTGGAAGAAAAGGGAGCTGGTGAACCCTGTCCAGAAAGAAAAGGCTTTGGGGGAAATGGTGGTTTCTGGTTCAAAGCCCAGCCCTGGTGCTGAGTTGTTTGTGCCTTTGCTTCACCAGCAGCTTTTTGCTGCTGTATCACTCCTGGTTTGCATGGAGTGAACCCTCTGGATCCCTCCTTCCATGGAGCCTCATCCTTCTGTCCTTCAAGGGGTCACTTGATCCACACAGGGGGCTTTGAACTTTTCTGTTGTGTTAAAAATCCATTCTCAGCCTCGGTGCTGTTGTGGAGCTGCCTCTTGTAGGAGAAAAGTGGGGGGAAAAGCAAAATAATGCAGAGTGAATCTCCTCCCAGGCTTGGGAGGAAAAGCTCAGCTGGAGAAGATTCTGAACACCAAAATCCTCCCATCTGCTCCTGCTTTTTAGTTGACACTACAGATGATGTAAAGGAAGGGGACAGCCTTGATTCAGCTGGATAAATCCAGGTCAAAGTGCTCAAAAGACCCCAGGGTGAAGTTCAAGTGGAGCTGCAGAGCCCTGCATGGAGCCCCTGCCCCAAACCAGCAGAGCAAGGAGCAGAAATTCCTCTGTTTTTCCTCCCAAGTGAAGATAAAAAGAGGGTAAGAGCAGGAAAACCAAAAGCAGAGCTGTTTCTCTGCTCCTGTGTTGCCTCTGCTGATGGTTATTTTGGGATCTGAGCTGTGTTTTGTTCCCTTTTTGAGATACCTGAAATGTTCAGTTCAGAATATCTCAGGGGAAGGCTTAGGGGAAAAAAATAAAGAACGGATTCAGCACATTTCTAGTAAAGTTACTGGAGTAAAACCTGAATTTAAATGTTATTAACATGACCTGGAAATGGACCCCCAGCCTGGCTGTCCCATCTTGTGATGCCACCTCGACCACAGGCAGCCAAGTTCTCTAAGGAAAGGAGAGATTTTGGAGACAAAACCCCTAAAACAGGTAAAAAAAAAATTCATTCTGTTGTGTTTATAAAGCACAGGTGAACAAAATTCTGGGTGCAGCAGCTGGATGTTCCCTCAAGTCCTGTCTCAGCTCTTGGAAGGGGGAAACCAGACACATCCTTGGAGGGAAACCAGGACAAACCAGACACATCCTTGGAGCCTGAGGCTAGAGCGTAAAATGAGAAAGTTTGTTGATCACTGGTTCCTGTGATCCCCACCTGGCTCGTGGTCATTCCCAGAAACAGGAGTACAACATCCTCTCCTCCAGCTGGAAGATCAGGAATGCCATCAGTCCATCGTGGCATGGGAGGATTCAGGTCCCACCCACTCCTTGCAGCAGAACTGCCCTGAGATGAAAAACCTGCATCAAACACCTCAGTATTTCCCAGCAGGGCTGGACTGAGATTCCAGGGTCCCCTGGGGCTCTCCTGGGAGCAGCCTGCAGTCCAGCCCAGGAATTCTGGCTGTGTTGCAGAAGAACTGGAGAAGAAATGCTCCTTCAGGAGGCGGTAAGGAAAGAGGAAAGGTGAATTTGGTGTGTGCCAGGGTGGGGATGCAGGGTGCTGGAAACTGGAAGGGCAAGGAGAGGTGAAGCTCAGGTTGTGGAGAGCAGCATTTGGAGAGACCTTCCAGTACCCAAAGGGGGCTTACAGGGAGACTGGAGAGGGACTTTGGGCAAAGGATGGAATTACAGGACAAAGGGGAATGGCCATAAGCTGAGGGAGGGCAGGGTTAGGTGGGATTTTGGGGAGAAATTCCTGGCTGTGAGGGTGGGGAGGCCCTGGCACAGAGAAGCTGTGGCTGTCCCTGAATCCCTGGAAATGCTCCAGGCCAGGTTGGATGGGGCTTGGAGCACCCTGGGACAGTGGAAGGTGACCCTGACATGGCAGGGAGTTGGAAGATGGTCTTCAAACCCCTTCCAACCCAACCCAACCCATCCATGATTCTGTGATTTATTGACTGCTCTGTCTGGGGTGTGGGATTTGTTTTCCCGTGCTCAGGGTTTGGTACAGCAGAGCCCAGTTCCATCCCATCAGTGCACCACCAAAAAGAGGGAGGGGGGGGAATTCTGCTTTCTCTGGGAGCACAACTCACAGGAGCAGAACCCCAGTAACCTTGGTTACCACATTTCATTTGTGCTGAGCAGAAAGGCTGAGAGGAGAAGTCCTTTCCCCACGGATGCACCGAGCACTCCGCGTCCCCGCGGAGGGGAAGCAGCACAGCAAGGAGGCAAGGAAGACTTTGGTGAGGCAAGAAAAGTGTTGTCAGTGTGGTGCCACGGGGTCCTCACCACTCCAGTGCTCTTGGCAAGTCCCTCCTGAGCAATTCCACTCTTTGATACAAGGAGAAGTTGTTCCTTGTCCCCTTTGTTCTTGCTCAACTTATGTCCCGTGGAGATTTGTTTTTGTAGCTCCTGGAGATGAAACAACCTCTGACTGGGAATGCTAACGAGGTGCCCATGGTCGGGTGGCTTTGTGAAAAAGGGGGTTGTGGTTTAAATCCTTAATCATGTTGTATTTGGGAGGTATTTTTGCCCAATCTTCAGCCTACCCAGGACAATACTTGGGTTCTGTTATAGAAATGTCCCTTTGTGGCTTTCCTTTGGTTCTGGAAGGTCTCTCCTGCCCTGTGCAGAAATTCCTGCTCATAATTTCCCCCCTTTTCCTTTTGGAAGTGAGACTTCCACAGCCAGAGCTGTTGTGGGAAATGAATTTGTAGAAAATTCTCAAAATTTGACAGAAGGTTCACAGAGTCTGTGTCTGTATGTAAACTTGGAGATAAGAAATGCTGACTTAGAAATGTTATGGAATAGGACAGACATTGCTGAGAGAGAAATTGAACTAGAAACAAGTTTTAAAGGATGGTTTTGTAAACAAGACTAGATACTTTGGAGAAATAAAACCATGGAAGATATATTGTGGCAGGACTTACTGTGTCCTCCTTCTCCTGCTCAGGGAATTCCCAGATTCCTCTCTCCCTGTGTTCCCAATATTGTGTCTCCAGTCTGGGGAGGAGGTTGGCATCTCCAGGAGTCTGTTCACCTCCAGGCTCTCTGAGACACATCCTGCAGCCAAGCTTTCTCTGCAAAATATTTTTAACCCTTCCTCCCTCCCTCCCACTCATCTTCCCAAGCCAGATCTCCTGGGAACTCTCTGAACAAGATCGTTCTCACTTACATGGTCTCTGGTGACTGCACAGAAGAGCTTAGCTCTGCTTGCAGAAATAAACTTCTTACACGTTTTTTTCTTGTCTGTACCCAGTTTTTTCCTTGCATTTTCACACGAAATCCCAGTTGTCAGGCCAACAAGGGGAAGTTTGAAGCCTATTTGAATTTTAACGTGAAGTGGATGATTTTTTTTTAAATTTTTTTTCATCTTTCTGTATTTTGAAGTCCTTTGGGCGATGTTAGGCCTGTTTTTCCTGGCGCGTTCTCTGACCTGATTGACCAAAGTTTTTGTGCTGTTCTCATGCTAATTTTGGAACTTTTTTGATGATGTGCAGGCTTTTATTTAGTCTGGTCTTTTAAAGCTGTGGGTCCTACCCCCGTGCAGATATTGCTGCTGTTGATGCCACACTTGATGATTGGACTGGATGACCTTGGGGGTCTTTTTTAACCTTAAGGATTCGGTGATTCCATCACCCCCAAGCTGTGGCAGCAGCACAGGGGAGTCTGTCACCCAAGATGGACCAAGAGTGGGGTGAAACCTCCTTGTATTGGGTTTGTGTGGCCAGCTTTTGCTAGCCAGGGGCTACAGGGCTAGCTTCTGGGAAGCTGCTGGAATAAATTAATTTAATTCCCCCAGCTGGGTCTGTGTTACCCGTGGCAGTAACTGGTGAGTGATTCCTGCTCGGTTTTTGGCCGTGCACACCCCTGTGCCTGCCTGGAGGCTTCCTCCTGACTTTTTGAACCGAGTTTGCTCAGAACAAGGTGTGTTTTATAGCTGCAGGTATGCGCTGTAATCTCCTTCTCCCCGATTTAATCCTGCTGGGCAGAGGCAGCAGGAGGAGCAGAGATGTGTGGGTTTGTTCTCGTTGTTGTCTCACGAGTGACGCTCAGCCCAGGGCTGTTGTTTTTGGAGAGTTTGGTGCTCGTGTTTATTGCGGAGGCTCCTCGAGCTCTGGGGCTTTGAGGTGCGTAAATCTAAATAAGGATGACATTTAAAATAGGTTACATGCTCTCCCCGAGTGTGCAGAGAGGAAATATGAGCAGACTGACTTCAGATACCTCAAGTAAAAAATCCCCGTGGGAGTGTCATTAAAGTTCTCAGCACCTCCAGGTAATTATATTCTGACATAAGTTGTTTGGACTACAACTCAAGGTAACTCTAATCTGGACCTCATTATGATGGATAAAGAGGAATTAATCACTGAGCTGGCAGCTGGATTGCTCCCTGGAGGTGTGTGGTCATGACCTGCCTGCTGAAATTTGGGCAAAAATGGGGCGGTTTTAGCTAAAATCGTGTGTGTAAACACAGATACAGGGAGAGGCTCAAGAGGGCTGGGCAGCACAGCTCCAAATTTAATGGGAAAGGAAGGATTGGGAAGGAAAAGTACATGGAGAGGGAGGTGGAAGTGGGAACTGAGAGTCATGGAATTGGGCTGGAAAAGACCTCAAACACCACTCAGTTCCACCCCTGCCATGCAGGGACACCTCCCACTGTCCCAGGCTGCTCCAAGCCCCATCCAGCCTGGCCTTGGACACTTCCAGGGATCCAGGGACAGCCACAGCTTCTCTGGGCACCCTGTGGCAGTAACTTTTTCTTCTCACAGACAGAACTCTTCCACAAAACCCAGGAGAAATTACAGTTTTTGGGAGCCAGCTGGGTCTGCAGGTACAATTTCCCTTCCAGAGCTGCCCCTGGACCATGAACAGCTGGGAAGCACCCAGGGCAGTGGGGGAGCAGCATTCCATTTCTCCCTGGAAAGGAAGGCTCATGCACAGGTACTTAGCTGATGGGGGGAGTTTGGAGGACAACAGACACCTCCAGCACTTTTCCAGGCTCTGACTTTTAGGGCTGGGCTCTGGATTGTCTGCTCAGCCTTGAGGGAGGAGAGGGTTTTTTTTGTCTAGGGTTATTCCCAGCCCTGGCAGTGTTGAAGTCCCCATCTCTGGAGGGATTTAAAAGCCATGTGGATGTGACACCAGGGGATATCTCAGTGGTGGCCTTGGCAGTGCTGGGGGAAGAGATGGACTCAATGATCTGAGTGGAATGATGGAATAAATGATTCTGTGAGTCTGATTCTGAAAGACACACACGGGGTCTGCAGTCCCACTGTGCTTCTCCTTCCCTTATCCAAGGAGGATGGCCTGATATGGAATATTGAGAACATGGCTGAGAAGAGAAAGATCTGGGGGACTTTTCTTCTTCAACTGTTCTTCAGCGCCACAGGCAGGAGCTCAGCTGATCTTGACTGGTCCTTGTACTTTGTTCTTCAGGGGAATCTTCCAACACTCCAGCGTGGCCCCAGCAGGTTTCATGTCCAATGTGGATCCTGGTATTTTACCTTCAATAATTATTTCCTGGCCCAGAAAAGGTTCAAACCTACCTGAGCTTTTGCTACAACTCAAATTTAAATTGCCAGACCTGGAGAAAGCAAACCACGTTCCCCTACTACCTTTGGTGCAGCATCCAAAAAATAGCCCAATGTTTTTTTCCTTCATTATTGCACCAGAATCCCCCTTTGAAGCACCAGTCCAGGGCAGTATTTCCTCTGTGTATCTTTTAACCCACCTAAGTAGGAACATGGGGCTGTCTTTCAGGAATTTGGGTGTTGTCAGAGTTTAAGGGCAGAGCTGCCTGTGCTTTCTGTCCAGTGAGGAGATATTTTGCTTCCTTGCCTGTTCCCTCTCTTTGTTTCAATCCTTTTTATGTGAATCCTCAAGATTTACACACCATCCTTGATAAGGAAGGCCTGGAAGATATTTTAAAGATACAGATGATAAAATGCTGCATCTCTGCTTTCTGTCCCCTTTCCTCTGCCCAAGCAAGGAGGCTTTACTTGTTTTACTATATAGTTACACTTTAAAAATCTTGCTGCCATCTGAAGCTGCTGGCTCCAGTTTGGGCTTTCTCGGGTTTTTTTTTTTTTAAATTCATTTTTTTGTTGTTGTCGTTATCCTCTCGAGAGAAAGAAACCGCGCGGGTTTCCAAGTTCCTTGAATAAATGTCAAATAAAACATTCCAAACAATTATTCAAGCTGGTAATAAGCACTGAGACATCCTTCCTGTAGAGAGGCTGAACAATGGTTTCCTCTGACAGAAGCACAATATTAGGAGCCTTCCATATGTTGGTGCTGGTTTAAGCGGCGGCAGCATCTCCGAGAGGGATCGGAGGCCCCAGTGAGTATCTGGATATCCTGTGGGAAGAAAAGCTCTGTGGGTAACACCCTGGCTCCCCCCGACTAAATTCTGGGAGTTTTGTCCCTGTCTCCTCAACATCCTCCAGTTCTGAGAGCGTTTGCTTCCTTCCCTGGGATTTTTATTCCATCCCAGGGCATCCAGGCTTGCCCTGAACGCCTCGGGAGGCAGGTGAGGCATCCATCCCTCACCTCCAGCCCCAGGATGGCCTCCAGGGAGGAGCACTGCTGGCTCCCAGTTTGACCAGTTTGGTGTGCGTCCCCACAGCCCTGGTGGACACATCCCCTTCCCATTTTTGCTCCAGCAACACCCCCTCTCCTCCAGGGGCCGTATTCCCTGGGGAAGGGATCCCACCTGGGATGGGAGCAGGTAACAGTCACAGATAGCGACAAGCTCCTTATTTTCCTTGATTTCCCAATTTTCAGATGCTCAGATGTGGGAGCACAACGCTCACACTGACTTTACTCCACAGCTGGTGACCAGGATGGGCCTCTTTGGGTGAAGCTGGCACTGCTGGTGCTGTCCTTGCTCGGGCTGGTGGCCACCTCGACACTGGGGACATTGGGAAGGTGACAGTGGGGCAGAGTGGCTGTGGCTTTGTCCTTGCTCGGGCTGGTGGCCACCTCGACACTGGGGACATTGGGAAGGTGACAGTGGGGCAGAGTGGCCAGGGCTGGAAAGGCCGTGGCTCCTGGGGCTGATCCCACTCCTGCAGTCCAGGCTCAGCCCCCAAGGGAAGAGCTCGTTCTGGCTGGTGGGTCCCAAACAAGGAGTGAGGAAATTGGCCACGTTCCTGGATGTGGTGCCTCCTAAATCCTGCACAAACACAGAGAGTCAGGACTGACCCTGGAGAGGCCAGAGCTCCTCGGGCAATCCTTGCTCAGAGCAGCATCTAAATCTTTATTAACCAGTTCAGACATGGCCAGAAAAGGTCGGGATTTGCTCCTGGAGAGTCAGGAGCAAAGTTCCCCTTTGGGCTGCTCTCCTTGATGCCAAAATTTCTCACCTTATGGTGAAAACCCCAGAAATTAAAAGGGTTTTTTGGCAATTTTTCCTCGTTGTGTGGCCCCAGGATCTGGGAGAAGCACAGCCAGCTGTTTTCCTGGGAGGCAGCGTGGTCAAACAGGCCCTTGGCTGGGGGAGTCACCTCAATGGTCACTTGTTCTTGGACACCATCACCATCTCATCAATATCCTCTCCATTTGTGGTGTCCTGGATTTTGGGGAGCTGGAGGTGTTCCTTGCTTGTAGGAGATCCCAAATCACTGCCAAGTTTTCGGAATTAATTTAATTTTCCTGTTATTATCAATAGTAGTGTTATTAATTTTTTTTTTTTTCCTAAATTTTGGCCTCCCCAAATCACAGAAATGCACAAGCCTCTGGCTTGGGGTGTGTGCTGCCCAGGGAGGAGGGGAGAGCAGGAGGTCCAAAGGAGAGGTGCTGGGGGTACAGCAGTGCTGGGGCTCTTTCCCAAAGATTTTTGCTCTTTGGGTGGACATAATCAACTTCCTGCTCAGGATCACCACTCACCACCCAAGGGTCACCAGCATCAGCTCAGTCTCTTAGTCTCAGCTTAGTTTAGTCTCAGTTTAGCAGCTCCTCCAGGCTCTAAATGTAACCTGGACCCACCTTCCTAGCAGAAACAAAGAACCTCTGGGGAGGTCACTGTGGAGGGGAAGTGTCCTGGTGGCCTTGGTTTCATCTCAACCCTCCATGTGCCGTGTCCTGCTCCTCACAGACCCACTCTGCACTATAAGGCACCAGGTTTTGGTGTAGAGAGCCTTCTCAAGGCATTTCCCTTTGCTCCTGGGCAGGAGGAATATCTGGCTGATTTTGCACTGAGGACAGAGAAAGGTTTCACGAGCCCTGAAGAAGCTGAGGCTGTCTGACCTCAGCACCTCACAAGCTCCATATCCCACAGGTACGGGGCAGCCTGGCTAGAAAACCCTCGTTAAACGATATTTCCCACCTTTTTTCCTCTGGGTATAACCAAAACCACAGGGAAAACAGCCACAGAGAGCAAGGGCTGGAGTCCTCTGAGCTTTGCAGAGCCTGGTGCAAACGAGCTGCGTGCCTCGACCCAGCGCCCTCGAGGGCTGTGCCGATGAAGCCTGTCCTGCATCCCCCAGGCTCCTCAAGTGCCCAGGGATGGATTGTCTCCCGTCCAGCGTGTGGCTGCTCTGCATCCTCCCATCCTCACCAGGGTTTTGCTGGAGAGAGGGGAGGAGGGAGCCCTGGGCCGGGCTCGGCACCCGCGCCCTGCACAACGTCCATTTGTTCTGGGCGCTAACACGAAATGACAAAAGACTCCAGATTCATGCTGAACAAAATTGTCCCCTTGCTAATTATTAGATTATGAAATGTGTTTCATAATGTAATGAATAATGGTGGGGGGGGGGGAATGTTGGCTTATTTTTTTTTTTTTTTTTTTCCCTGCTTGAATCTGGATTTTTTCATTGTTCGCCCCGGAGTTTTTGCTGGTAGGTTGAAACAGAGATGCGAAAAGAATGGGAGAGGCTGGGTTCTATTTGTGCCTTGCCTGTTAAAGCTGTGACTTGGCTCACACAGTAAGTGCAAACAATTCTCTCCTGGCAAGCGTTCAGTGGAGACATTACTGATGACAGACTTTATTAAGTGCAGGTTTGCTTGTTATTAAATTCGCTCTGTGCTTGTTTCCGAAGCTGCTGGCCTGGCCGGCTGCATCCTATTAGGATCTTTAGGAAGAAAGAAAGGAACAGAACATTGTATGCAGCACAGCCAGCGATGAGGCGATAGGGAAGCCAGCACTGGGGAAGGAGACCCAAGGAGATAATTAATTGCTACGTTTAAAACAAACATTTGTTTGGTTTATTGAGTTAATTCGAGCCATCCCTTGGAGATTCCTGATTTCCAGGTGAAGCTGGGCATGTGTTCCCATGTCAGCAAGCTCAGGGCTGTGGGAGGTCAATGGATGTTGCATTAATTGTTTGAGGGGGGAAAACCCCACCATTAAAGTAGAAGCATGTTTCTAATTTCTCAGAGCCTTGTTTAAACTCTTCCCTTTTCCCATCCCAGCTATTGTATGGACAGCACGCCGCCAATGACAGCCTTTCTATACAAAATAAATATCTCATAAACTTAATCTCATGACTGAAGGCCTGCATTGCTGCAGTTCCCAACCCTGATTGCCCAGACCATGTTAAAAATTAAAAGGTTTGACTTTCCAGCAGGTGAGTGCCAGGTATTTCCTGAAAACCAGGTCCCTTTTCAAGGTGTCCCAGCTCCAGGTCCCATCAGAGGGTGATTTGTGTGAAGAATCTTGGCTGATAGTTTGGAAGCACTTGAAGCAAATGGGAGCTGCTCAAATTTAATAGAGCAGGAATTGATCCACAGTAGTCAAAGAGGAAAAATAGGCTAAGTTTTGCACTGAAGATCTCAAGTGTGTTCAGACTGAGATTTTTCAAGTGTACCCTGTGAGGTGATATCTTGCTCCCATCAGCCTAGATCAATAGAACCATAATTTTGGATCAACAACTGGTTTGGTGTAGACATCTGGGGGCTTTTTTTCTCACTCTGAGTTTGCAATTTGTTCTTTAAAGCACATTTCTGATATGGGGCTGGCTGTCGAGGCTGCTTGCAGAGGTGAAACAGCTCAGATTAGGAATTACAGTTCATTCCCTCCACAAGGTGAGAAATTCACACAGAAAAACAGAAAAAAGTTGGATTTATCTTCTTTCCTGCTTCTAATGGGACAATCTCCTTTCACCCCAGTTTTGGGGGGAAAAAGGAAGCTGTGCTTGCCACCCAGTGAATTTTGTAGGGACAAGAACTCCTCCAGCCAAAGGGGTTCCAAGGAGGGACGAGGCTGGGATGTGCCAGGCAGGTTTGCTCCCCAGCAGCCAGCAAGGACCCAAAGCCCTGAGCTGCCTCTGGGCTCCATCCCTGTGTCCTTTGACTATCAAAAACCACGGGAGGGAGGGGGCAGAATAACAAAATGCTTCTCTTCCCTCGTTCTTCCCTTCGGCCTTTGGAGGCACAGCTAATGGCAGTGGGTGAGAGTCTGTGGTTTGCAATTTATCACTCGGGCACCACTCAGGGACTGGCTGCACTCCTGAGCTCCTCTTTTCCCTCTGAGGTCACAGACATTGTGTTGTTTGGTTTTTTTTTTGCCTGGGATCCTCCCTGGAGACCTGGGCCTGGAAGGAGTGTCTCCAGGTCTCCTGCTTTTGCCACGGAGGTGACCTTGCCTGAGAGGTGAAGTCCCCTCCCCAGGATGCCCTGAGGTGGAGAAGCACCACAAGAGCTTTACACAAAAGGCAGAATTGACTTCTCAACTATTCCAAATTTAATTTGATTTGCACAGGCCACTCTCTGCTCAAAAGCTCTGTCACAGCCCATCTTGACGTCCTGGAAATACTGGAGCAGTTTGATTTCTGGAGAAGTAATAACCTCCCTCAGTCAAAAGCTTTCCAGGGTGCTTTGTCTGCTGTCCATTTATTTTCTATAAGGCTGATGACTCCTCTCAACCTGAGATTGCTTTATCTCCCACTTTGCTCTCTTGCTGAAATAAATTGCAGGAAAAATCCATACACTCCCAGGAGAATCCAGGGGAATGGATGTTCAAAGGGTGCCCGAGTAAAATGAATATTGTGCTGATTCCATCTGAAAAATCATTATAAAGCTGCAGTCACAGAAAACCAACTCCACCCCCCTCCTTTCATTTCAGAAAACTGGAGCATGAGTATTTCAGGCCATGTTTTATCTGGGAGTCTCCCTTCCCAGCTTGGGAACACAATGAGGATTGTGTCCCAGGTATTTTGCTATGTGTTGGAGCTATTTTGCTACTGTTGGTGAATTTAGATGGGAAAAGTCAGGCACAAAAGGGCTTAAGTGGTTTGGTTCAATTAACTATAATTTATGAACCCTAATTCCCAGTTTACTAATCGGAGTATCACACAATGGCCCTGATTTCAGAAATTGCTTAAATATGTGCCTCTGCTCTGCTGGATGTTAAACATGTGCATAAAAATAGGCAGATGGGCCATTTTGGAAGGAGAAATGTTTTCCAAGTGAGAATCAATCAAATTTAGCCCTTGTGTTTCATCTACCTGCTTTTGGAGAAAGGAAGGAGAGCTGAACACTGAAGGACTCTGATGTTTTAAAAACTTCCTGCTCAAAGTCTTCTGTGACACAAGGGGCTGGAGGAGCTGCCAGTGAGGGCTCTCAGGGACACTGGGTCTCAATGAAGTGCTCAGGGTCAGAAAGGAAGAAAAAAACCCCATCATTCCTGCAGGGTGAGAGGAGAAGACACCACAGAAGGATCAGGAAAACCCTCAGCATCCCGAGTGCTCACGATGGGATGGATGGAAAGAGAAGGGAGCTTCCTCCACACCATCAGAGCTTCACCAGCTTCAGCTGAGCAGGACTGAGCTCGCATTTGGCCTTTCATTGTCTCCTGCCCTTATTTCTCTCTCTGTTTTTCTTATGGAGATGCCCAGAGACTGCAGTTCCCAGCTCTCTCCAGCAGCCCGTTGGGATGACCTGCAGAGGAGATAATTTTATGGAGTGATTCCCCTACCCAGCCCTGCTAATGAGGACATATTCCACATTCTATCTGATCCCAGTTTAAAGCTCTTCCAAGAATTTATGTGGGATGTAACAATCAAAAGCCCTCTTGGTTCCAGTTTGTGCCTACCCTGACTTTTCAAACCTTCTGGCCCTGAAAGGAGGGGCTTGGGCTCTGCTCCCAGGGAACAGGGACAGGATGAGAGGAGATGGCCTCAAGCTGTGCCAGGGGAGGTTCAGGTTGGACACCAGGAAGAATTTCCTCATGGAAAGCATGGTTAGCCACTGGAAGGGGCTGCCCAGGGAGGTTTGGAGTCCCCATCCCTGGAGGTGCCCAAGGAACACCTGGATGTGGCACTCAGTGCTCTGGGCTGCTGACAAGGTGGGGATTGGTCACAGGTTGGGCTCGGTGACCTTGGAGGTCTTTTCCAACCTCAGTGATTGTGGGATTCATCCTGTGCAGTCCTGTTGACCTGAAGCTTTGAGGACACTTGGATCCACGAAAAGCTGTTCTCTCTGCCTCTTGCTCTAGGTGATGTTTCATTCTCCTCCTCTTTTCCCCATGCTCAGCTAAAAACAACCCACACTCACTGGTGTTTTAAACTGTTCTCAGCAAGATAATTACCTATTAGAAATTCCACAATTATTTCATTATGTATTATTACAGGCAAAAAAAAAATTAAAAATGCAATCCCATAATGCAGCTAATGGAAATTATTAAGTTCTACAAATAACTTCCATGAGAGTCATTATTTGCTGAACATGGGCTGAGGAATCCCAGGCAATTACATACGGAGCCACATCAGAGCAGAGTTGCTGTGAAAATGAGGATTTGTCACTTTGTAAGTGACACCACAGATTAAAAACAAGCTGCAGGGGGAAGGTCATCATCTGCAAAGTTCCTGCCCCAGGAATGGTGGTGTTTCCATGGGGATGATCCACGTTTCCATGAGGTGCCTGAGTCTCCACCACAGCTGAGGATGAGCAGAACAGCTCCATGGATCTTCTGCAAGGAGTTCTTGGGGGTGTCCCTGAACACAGGGGCTCCAGGTGGGTCCAGAGTGTGCTGGAAGGGTTGGGATGGCCATGCTGGGATATGTCCAAGGTCGGGATGAGCCTTGCCCACGTGTGCTGGGGACCCTGCAGGGCTCTCACCGGGGGTTCCGCTGCCCTTCCGTCTCCGCGGCGTTCCGGACCTGGCTGCTCTCCTGCTGCTGGCACCACTCATCCCCACGGGAGCCTGGGCTCCAGCCAGACCCTGGCGTCTCCAGGCAGCTCCATCCGAGTCAGCAGGGGAGATCAATGCCGACCAAACCCTGCTCTGTTCTTGCTTTCTTGGAGAGCAACCCAGCTCATGGTGAGTACAGCTCCTCCTGCTTACAGCCACGACCCCGCTCGTGCTGTGGGACAAGTTCAGCTCTGGTCCTTCTGTCCCCACTGTGACTCCCAACCCTCATCCCTCATATTCCTGGGTCTGGTTCATCTCTCAAAGCCAGATGTGCTCCTCCATCCATGAGGAGGAGGAGAAGGAGGAGGGAGGCAGCAGCTTTGCCCACGGAAATGGTGAGTCCATGAAATCACAGAATGGTTTGGGTTGGAAGGGACCTCAAAGATCATCCAGTGCCACCCCTGCCATGGTCAGGAGCACCTTCCACTAGCCCAGGTTGCTCCAAGCTCCATCCAGCCTGGCCTTGGGCACTTCCAGGGTTGTAATAGCCACAGCTGCTCTGGACAACCTGTGCCAGGGCCTCCCCACCCTCCCAGGGAAGAATTTCTTCCCAATATCTAACCCCAAACCCGCCCTCTGCCATTTGAAATGATTCTGGCTGTGTGGCAAATCCCAGGTCAGATGTGTGTCCTCTCCTCAGACCTTCAAGGGCCTGGAGGAGAAAGCCCAAGGTGAGTTTTACCTGCACATCTCCTGGCTAAAATGGACACACCCAGATCACAGAGGTTTGCAGGACCCATTCTGGTGTGTGGATATTCTGAGAGAGAGGCCCAAGAATCCATCCACGCCATATTCTAGGAAAGGGAAAACACCACGCAATTTCAGGCCAACATAAAGGCCTATTATTCCCCAAAACGATCCCATTCCTTCTGCCCAGCCCTGTTTCTGTGCCTACCCACCCTGGAAGCCACGAGAGCTCTTTTATCCATCACAACTCAAGGAGCAGAGAGCTGCCAAGGCCCTGGGGCTGCTGAGCTCCCATGTGAACGAGCCCTGCCCCATTCAGGGGAGCACAGGACGCTCGCATTGTCTGCCACACATGGATGTCATAGGGTGAAGGACACAAAGCATTGTGCTGGCATTCCCGTGTCCCCAGATGACTGCTGCCAGCCCTGCTGCGTTCCCATTATCAGGGAAACGACCCCCAGTGCACTGAGGGGGCAGCAGGGGGGCTTTACTGGTGTCTCTGGAGGTCTGGGCTCACCTGAGTGCTGGAATCCATGGTGGGAATCAATCCCTGCTCCAGGCATTTTCCTGAATTTGAGAGGGGGACATTTCAATTCACATCTGCAGCATGAGAACTGTGGGGTCTGTTCTGCTCTCCCTGTTTGGATTTGATCCTAAAAGTCTGTCCCAGCCTTAATGATTCCATGCAGGACACGAAGAGCCTGGATCCAGGAGGTGGCTTGTGACAAAAAGGGACCTTTCCTGTCTACAAAACCATGCTGCTCACACCAGACCCAGTTCTCTCTGGGATTTGGGATCAGTGGGATGATGGTGGCCTGGATGGACAACCTGGAACACCCAGACTTCACCTGAAGTGGGGAGGATGGGTGAGTCAAAGGGAACCGGGTGGGTGGGTGACTGTTCCATGTGTTGGATTTGCTGGAAAAACAATGCACATCACAAAAACCCCAAACCTGCAATTTTCCCCCTCCACACTTCGTATTTAAAATGCAAAAGTACAATTTGTGGCATAATGGGGTGTTTCCCCCACTTTTCTAGGCCTGGTTTTATAAAAGCCTGAGGGCTGGGGCTGCAGGCTGGAGGAAATGAAGGGGGCATTTCCCATCCCTTTGGATCAGCTGGTTGGGATGGGCAGTGTCATTGCTCTGGTGGCCTCTCTGTCCCTTCAGCGTGTCCTCTGGCCCAGAATATCCTGTCCTGGGGATGGATCTCTCCAGTGGAGCTACTTTGCAACACTCAAGCAGTGCCAGAAGGCTTCCAGCCCTTCTGCAATTATCATCTCCCTGTATTTATTCAGAAGATAACCAGGCTGGTGGCTCAGTTTTTTTGGTTTTTTTTTTTTTTTTGAGGCTGTGAAACCCCACTCAAACCCATGCACTAAACTGAGTGGAAAGGGGTTTTTTTGCCCTACCACTAAAATTTCACTTTTTAAATCCCCCACCTGACCCCAAAGAAAGCCTTCCTGCCCCTTCCTCCCATTCAAACATTCCCATTTCTGGGCTCTTCCCTCCTTTGTGACAGCACAAGCATTTTTAGCAGCAGGCTTTTCTTTCCCTGAGTTAAATTTAGTCCAGCTCATTCCTCCAACGTCCTGCCCCTGCTATTTCATTCCTCAAAGACTTTCCTGTCTCAACCATCTGTAAGATAGTTTCACACAGATGGAAATTCCTTTCTTTTTCGCTTCTGGGAACTGTTGGTGTTGTAATGGCTGAAGATTTTCCTTGGGATGTGGGTTTTGAAAGGAATTAATGCAGCCAGGAGAGCATCTATGTCTAAACGATGGTGCTCCAGCTGCTCATCCACGTTTCTGTCATGAGTCTGCAGCTGTGAGGCAAACAAATAATAACAGCTATTCCCAAGGAAAAAAAAGTGTTACCCAGCCGTCCAATATCTACCTCCTTGCCTGTCTGAACATCTCAAATCGATCCCAAGTCCGGGCTAGTCTTTGTTTCAGACACTGATGGTAAGGAGT
Source organism: Irena cyanogastra (assembly GCA_013397155.1). NCBI lineage: Eukaryota > Metazoa > Chordata > Aves > Passeriformes > Irenidae > Irena > Irena cyanogastra. Next base: position 259,506 of record VWZV01012927.1, on the reverse strand, counting down.
AGGTCCTAGGTAAGAGCTGCAATGCTCCCAAGTAATCCCAGCCCCGACTACCATGGAATCATAGAAGGGTTTAAGTTGGAATAGACCTTAAAGGTCATCCAGATCCACCCCCTTGCCACGGGCAGGGACATCTTCCACCATAAGGTGGACTTGGAGGATCCTGAAGAAATGGGGCAGAGCACTGTGTGCTGCAGCAGCTGCTGGATGGAGCAGCTTCCTCCAAAACCACCCAGGACCTGATCCTGCTGAAACCCTGCCCATGGTCAGGATGGATGGGTGGCTGTAAGCACCCTGGAAACTGCTCCTAAATGGCCAAGAAACAGGTTCAGCTTTGCACCTGCACTGCCTGGGGCTGTCCCCTCCAGCACCCTGGGGACTGGCAGCAGGGGACAGGGGACGATCCCGCATCCCACAGCCCCAGAGCCAGGCAGCAGAGGCGCAGTGCCCCACTCGTGGGTAGTCAGTAAACTCCTCCACTGCTGCTCTCGGCTCCAATAATCCCTGACTCGGGGTGCACCAGGTTTTAGTGCAGCTGGAGCTTTGAATAAACAGGGAAACAACTTGTTCCCATGACTCCCCACCGCCTTGGAGGTATTTTTGGTTGTTTATTACCCTCTTGTTCCTATCTTCCAAATCCCTCCTCCTCTCTCTTCTCTTTTTAATAGACTAGGTAGACTCTGAAATCCTCAAGCATCCTTCTTCCCCGAGGGATATTTGGCCTCGGGCGAGGTACAAATTTCAGGTTTAACAATAAGGGAGAGCACAATTATCCCCTGTGCCTCTCGACTGTCGCTAATGAGCTGACACAGGAGCTGCGAAGGTTCAACATTTGCTGCTCAGGAGATTGTGCCGACCCTGGGGCAGAGATTACACGGACAATGCCCGGGTCAGGGAATGGGGAGGAATTACAGGATTCAGCTCCCTCCCTCAGGGCTCCCGAGCATCCACAAAGTGGGAGCATCATGTGAGTACAGAGAGCCTGACAGGACACAACCAATGCTTCCTCCTCGAGGAAAAGCAGGATTTGGGCTGCAAAGGATGTGAAGGGGTTGGAGGACACGGCCAGGCTGTGTGGCTGTTGCTGGATCCGTGGGGTTTTTATGGAGCAAGGATGCTGGAAAAACACAGCCTGTGCTGCCTCGAGGCATCCTGTGCTCTGCCTTCCTTTCCTCTCCTTCTTGCATCTTCTCTAGGAGGTTTTCCAGGATCCCTCCAGCCCCAGCAATCCTGTCTGGGACCCTGAAAAATTCCTGTCCCATGATGAAACCAGCTCTCCATCTGAACTGGGAGGGCTCAGCCTGGAGCAAAGGAGGCTCAGGGGGGACCTTGTGGCTCTGCACAACTCCTGACAGGAGGGGACAGCCGGGGGGGTCGGGCTCTGCTCCCAGGGAACAGGGACAGGAGGAGAGGGAACGGCCTCAGGCTGGGCCAGGGAAGAATTAAATTGGGGATTAGGGAAAAATTTCTTCATGGAAAAGGTGGTCACGTTCTGGAGTCCCCATCCTTGGAAGGATTTAAAAGCCATGTGGACGTGGCACCTGGGGACATGGTCAGTGGTGGCCTTGGCAGTGCTGGGGGAATGGTTGGACTGGATGATCTTTGCGGATTTTTCCACCTTTAATGATTCAATGATCTCTGCTCCTGCTGAGTGACACCAGGACTTCCCTGCTGGCCCACGTGTAGGACAGGGGTGTCTACACGGCTTAAAAACTTCCAGTCAGAGCAGAAATCCCTCCTGGTCTTCCTCTGGGAATTTTTAGCCTGTTTCTCTTCTTCCAAGCTGCCAAGCCCTTCTTCACCACGGATGGCTGGAGCAACCTCCCAGTGACAGGCAACTTCTGCCCAGGGAGGTTTGGAGTCCCCATCCCTGGAGGTGTCCAAGGAACACCTGGATGTGGCACTCAGTGGTCTGGGCTGGTGACAAGGTGGGGATCAGTCACGGGTGATCTTGGAGGTCTTTTCCAACCTCAGGGATTCTGGGATTCTATGAAAATCCTTCCCTCAGGAGAAAGCCCACCTCCACCCCCCGTACGTTTCTGTTTTGCTCTGATCTGTTTCTGATCCACTTCTGCCACTCAGGCAGGAAAAACCCTTTCATTTTTGGCATTATTTCTTCACCCTTGAAATGTGGGTGTGCTGGGCGAGAAGCTTGCAGGAGAAAACAAGTGAAAGAGTGGAAGGGGAAGATTCAATCCAGGATCAGTGAGGCTCAGGGGTTAAAGCTGTGGGTAGAGCCAACCCTTGCACCCCCTCAACCTCTGCACGGCGCTCTCCAGTTTTATCTCGGTTTCGCTTCTATTTGCTGTTGTTGTTTTTAATCATAAAATGACTATTTGTGCAATGCAAATAGCAGAGCCTGCTGTGAGCCACTTAGCAGAGCCCAGAAATGTCACTCTCCACATTCATCCAGCCTCTCCCATGCTGGGTTTTCAACAGCTGCACCGGGGCGCCGGCCACGCTCTTCCAGGAAAGCGCGATGTCACTCATCCCTCTCTCCACCACCCTGCTTGTCCCCTCCTTGCTTGGGATTGAGGCTTCCACAGCTGGGACAGCCTTGTCCAGGAGGGATAAGAGGTTGTGGCTGCTCCAGGCTTGTCCACTTTTGTTTTGTTCTGATGCCTCAGGTTTTAGCTTTTATATTTTTCAGGTTCTGTGCTGCTTTAGTGTGTGGGTCTGGGCTTCATATGAGGGTAAGCTTGTAGGTACCTGGTTTTTGTGGGAATTGGGAGTGGGGCTGCAGCCGAGCCTCATCCCCAATGGGTACAGCTGTGAGAAGCAGGTGAATGCCATTGAATGCAATGACACCTGGAGTGCTGAAATGTGCTGACAATCACCAAAGGGAACAAAGGGCACACAGGTGCAGTGTATGAACCATGAGGGGCATAAGAGGCTGGGCTAAAGAGCAGGGAGAGCAGATGCTTGCAGCCTTCTGAAGAGGGATGATGTTACTCTGTCTGGGTAGATACCTGAAGCCTTCTGATGTGGTATGGTGTTATTCTGTTTGTGTGAATGCTTAGAGCCTTCTGAAATTATATGATAGCGTTGTGTATTGTGGCTGTCTCAACTATGACCTGTGCTGTGGCACGTGCTGCAATATAAGCTCCCTTCATAGAGTAGGGAGATAAAACAATTCCTTCTCTAGCTGGGGACCAAGGACAAATGATCCAAATCTCAGGCCCAAGAGCACAAACAACGTGGGCTGAAGGGAGAAAAACAAGCAGGATGGGACTGCATGGGCTAAAGGTGGAATTGGACAATGAACTCCAAGATGCAAATGGAGCAGAACTGATAAATGAGAGACCTTGTGCCTGGTCACGCATTTTGGACCATTTTGGTTCCTCTTGGGTGCAGCCCTGGCTGGGCTTTTGTGCTGCCCAAGGTGGATCCATTGAGGAAATCCTTCTAATAAGTCCCTACTTTATTCTTTAGCTCTGTCTAACCTCTGTTCTAGGCCAGCCTGCACAAGGCATTAACACACACTCAGTAATTAACACACATTCAAATGTTGAGAGGGTTCCAACAGCTCCAAAGGGTTAATCCATGCTGGATGCTCAGGTTCACTTCCTGAGGTGGTGATGTCGGGTTGAAGGTTGGACTTAATGCTCTTGGAGGTCTTTTCCAAGCTTTGTGATTCCATGATTCTCACCCAGAGGGTGCCCCAATGGCAGGATGTCCCCTGGATCCATCCAGAGTGCACGGGATGGTTTTCTTTGCAGGACAATCACAGAGTTTTACTCTTTGTTGGAGGAACTGGGGGGTTTCAAACCAAATTTTTTTCACAGCTGTGCTTTATGAGCACAAGATGCTGTCCTGCCTTCCCTCATGGCGTTTGGGACCAGGGTGGAAGATGCCCCCACAGCACTTAGCCCATCTCAGAAATACTGGAAAACCTGTGTTCTCTCTGCTGGCTGAAAATGGGAAAATCTTCACTTTTTTTGCCTGGTTTTATTCTTTAATCTGAGCACTTCTCCTGGGGTTTGAACTAATATTTTAATTCAGTTCCAGGTTGCTTCTGCATCCATGGCTCCAAAAGGGATTTAGGCAAAAGCACCACTTTGATGTCAGCCTAAAGACTTTCCCCTCATGCCTCAAACATGAAGCTTCACACGCAACCTCTGACTGAGAAATCCCTGCTAAATCACTGCTTGCCAACAGTCAGAGCAGAGGATAACAGGAGCCTGCTGCTGCCTTACTTTCCCCACAAATTCAATCTGTGGCTGGAGAGGACGGGTGCCATCCCAGGGACACTCGTGCTATCAGCAGGCTCTTGACTCACAATCCCAGACAGGCATTCCAGCCTGCTCAGAGCAGATAAATGCAATTTTAAAGCCCCCTGGGCAGCATTCATTCTGGCAGCCCTGCGTGGTGGCAGCGTCAGGAGCACAGGAATTGCTTTGCCTTTGTGGCTGTAATGGCAGCAGCTCAGAGGTGAAGTGGATCAAGTGGAAAACCCCCACAAGATGAGAGGAAGAGGCCACCTGACATCCCTGCAGCATCCCTGATGTGGCAACCAGCCTGGAGGGAGGTGGAGAGGAAAGAGAGAAGGCTTGGGAAGGGCTGAGCTGGCAAAAAAAACCCCCAAACCTGTTGGGGTGCAGAGGATTTGGGGCAAGGAAGGTGGAGGAGGTCAGGAGTCAAGGGATGGGAAGGAGATGATGTTTAAGGTCCCTTCAAACACAAACCATTGTGGGTTGGTCTCCTTCTCCAGGCAGCACTGACAGAACCAGAGGACACAGTCTAAAGCTGCATGAAGGGAAATATAGGCTGGATATTAGGAAAAAGTTTTTTATGGAAAGAGTGATAAAGTTCTGGAATGGTGGGGTCACCATCTTTGGATGTGTTTAAAAACAGCCTGGATGTGGCACTGGGTGCCATGGTTGAGTTGAGGTTTCAGGGCTGGGTTGGACTTGATGGTCTTGAAGGTCTCTTTCAGTAATTCTGTGAATTCTGTGGTTTCTGTGAATTCTGTGCTAAAGAGGGCACCAAAGCAGAGCCAGGCTGGATCCCACTCCACATGGGGATGCGACATTTGTCCTGCTGTGGTACAGGGAATGAAGTGGATGGAGCCAGAGGGGTGACAAACACCTGGGAGATGATCCCCAGTGGGTCTGTGAGGTGGCAGGAGAACCTGGAGAGAGCTGGAGTGGCAGAGCCAGCAAAGCCTTTGGAAAAGGGGGATGTTCCTGCTCACCCTGCTCCTGACACAGCTCCCTGGCTGTAGCAGAAGGCAGGAGACTCCTGCCAGCCCCTGTTCCTTTCACACAGCTGCCAAACCAAGCCTGTCTTCCTTTTTTTGTGCCTTGCTTATGTCAGGAGGGCTGGAAATGCTGCAAAGCATGGAGAAATGTGCCAACAGAGCTGCTGCCAAGCAGAGCCTCTGCAGCCCTGGCACTTCTGCTGAGCACAGGATTGTGTTTGCAGGGGGTTTGGGGGGAGATAAGAGGTTTTCCCTTATCAGTGGCCAGGTTTTGGCAGGACAGCCTGGCTGGCTCATGCCCATGCCCCCTGCCTGGGGAGTGCAGCTGCCTGAGCAGCCAGTTAGGGTATTTCTGCAGGATTCCTCCTGCCTTGGTTTAATTTCTGAGCATCTTTCACTGTGTCCTTACAGTGATTTGAGTTTCATCACCCTGGCTTTGCCCTGGTAGGGATTTGGGGAAAGCCATGGGCTGGTGTGATTGTCCTTTCTCCCTCTCGTTAGCACTGCTTGGAAAGATCTCCATGTCTGTGGGATGCTCATGGAGCAACTCATCATTGCAACCCCTGAACTCATTGCATCCCTGATTTTCCCACTCTTCTGCAAAATTCCCAGTGCCATCAGGCTGCATCTGCAGGATTGCAAGGAAGACTCTTTTTTTTTCTGGTTTTTGACAGCTCAGACTGCTTTGAAAGCCCTCTACTCTGGGAAGTCCCAGCACAGTCTCACAGAGGTGACCAAAAATTTGCACCATGGATGTTGGAATATTGCTCTTTATTATTATCCATGTTCCACTAAGTGGCATCATATCCCTTGTTTCTATTCCCTCATCTTAACTCTGTCTCCAAATATTGAGAATTTTCTTTATCAAGCAGACAGGAAACAATAAGGGAGGAAAAATGTTTGCCAACTGAAGGGAAATGTGTTTTTGGAAGAATTTTTTCCCAGTTTCTGGCTGAAAAAAGGAGAAACAATTGCTTTGGGAAAAAAGAAGAGAGATTTAAACTCCTCTCCTGGCTCTCTCCCTTTGCCTGGGGTTTGGAATGCACAGGCTCCTGATCCTCCAGGGTCTCCCCAGCTCCCCTGGTGCAGGGTTGGCTCTGTTCTGGGTTCAGCAGCCACTGTGTCATTCGTGTCCCTGCACTGAGACCTTTCTAATTTGCAGAAAATGTTTTCAAAATGAAATTTTCCCAGCGAGTGGGTTTTGGCAGCGGGCGGCTGCCAAAGGGAGAGCCCGGGCCTTTGGGGAGAGGGAGTGAGATTCCAGAGCTCCGAGATGTTTCCAGCCCTGTGTGGCCAGTGATGGGTCTGGTTTGAAATGAGTGACCCTGGGCTGGTCTCTGCCCAGCCCAGAGAGCCAAGGAAGCACTGCAGGAGGTTCTGCCAGGCATCACCCCCGTGCCTCACGTGGTTCTGGAGCAAAAGGAAAGAGGAAACAGCTTCAAATTGCACCAGGGGAGGGTTAGGTTGGATATTTGGGATAATTTCTTCATGGAAAGGGTTGTCCAGACCTGGCACAGCTGTCCAGGGCAGTAGAGGTGATGCCTTGGGGAGCTGGAACAGAGGTCAGAGGGAGTTCAGAGAATAAAGTGGATATTTATTGATATTTATTGAAGTGCCTTCCAAGGCCACACCCTGGCAGTGCTGGAGTCACAGTCATGGCTCCAAGATGGAAGCAAAAGATAATGAGATAATGATAATGAGATCTCACATTTTTATAAGTTTTAGTTCATTTGCATACACGAGTTAACTGTCCAATTAACAGCTTCAAATTATGAAGTTTCAACCTCCTTGCTTGCCCACCCTCCTCTTCTACGTTGTTTATGCTTTGAGTCTGAAGTTTGAAGAGATTGTCCTTGAGTCTCCAGCTAGAATAGGATTGTTTTGTCTCCAGTACCCTGTGAAAAGATCCTCTTTAAACTTAATATAAAGCTAAAAGCTGCACACCAAAACAGAACAGAAAAACTTAAACTTCAAGGTATCAGTGGAGTCCCCATCCCTGGGGGATTTAAAAGCCAAGTGGATGTGGCACCTGGGGACATGGGCCAGTGGTGGCCTTGGCAGTGCTGGGGGAATGGTTGGAGTGGATTATTTTAGAGGCTTTTTCCAGCTCAAACAACTCTGTGATTCCATGATTTGGAATCCATGAAACAATCAACTCTGAATTCCACGATTTGGCTTATCCATGCTCACCAAGAACCAAGTAAGGATGAGCTCTGATACACAGGAAGGTGTCTCTGTCCTTGCCGAGCAGCTCTTTTACCAGATGAGTAAAAGATATTTAGATTAGAAATTAGGAAGAAATTCCTTCCTCAGAGGGTGGGGAGGCCCTGGCACAGGGTGCCCAGAGAAGCTGTGGCTGCCCCTGCATCCCTGAAAGTGTCCAAGGCCAGGCTGGACAGGGCTTGGAGCAACCTGGGATAGTGGTAGCTGTCTCTGCACATGGCAAGGGGTGGAATGGGATGATCATTAAGGTTCTTTCCAACCCAAACCATTCCATGATTCCGTGGTGTCTGAAGGGTGAATTAAAGCTTTTGCATTCAAAATTGAAGGAAAAACCCACACCAGACTGACCAAGGGCTTCACCAAAAAGTGATGAGCCAACACAGGCTGGGCAGCTCCCCTGACCATCCCAGAGAGGCAAAGGGGGTTGCAGGAAAAGGTGAATTTTCAAGGAGGGTTTAAAGCAGAGGGAGAAGGTGCTGCTGTGGTTGTATCTGGGGGCTTTCCTCAGCATGAAGCCAGACAGGAAAGTAGCACAAAATTCCTTGCTTGGAGATCCAGCAGCTTGTGGAGGGGAAACCTGGAGCCTGGAGATGGAGGCGGGAGCTGAGGTGAGACAGGAGGGGGCACAGAGGCTTCAGAGAACAGAGGCCAGGCCCTTCCTCCCTCCTCTCACAGGGGGAAACAGTGCAGAGGGTCAGGACACACAAACCTTGGCCTGACCCCTAAAACCCCCTTGCAGGGAGGTGTTTTGCAGGTGCAGTGAAGGCAAATTCGCATCAGAGGAGCCCAGAGGAGAGGCTGTGGCAGCGAGCCCGTGCTGAACAAGAGCCCTGAAGAGCTGTTGGGATGGGCTTAAAATTCCAGGGGCAAGGCTGAAGGCTCCAGGGGTGGAAGAAAAGCTGCCCACACCAGCTGAGGCTGCTGAGGATTTGATCCTCCTTATCCACAGGAAAGGGAATTTCTCCATTCAGGCAGAGCTGCAGGTGGGTGTTTGAAGATCAGGCTGGGATAAGCAGAGCTGTGCTGAGCCCACCTTGGTTCCAGGACATGGAACAAGATAAAAATGCCCTGTTGGGCTGGACATCCCCATCCCTGAGCCAGGGCTTCGCTCATCCTGCAGAGCAAGGAGGAATTTCAGGCAGAGCCACGAGAAACTTGGGGTTCCAGCGTGTGACCAGCTGTGGGCTCCCAAGCCAGGCTGTGGATCGTGGTCCTGCACCTTCCACATGCTCAGTAATTTTCATTGTAATATTTTCTTTTACTTTTGCCACCTTCCAGACTCGGGGAATCTCTTGGCTTAAAAGCTGGGAGCTGGTTTTTTTTTTTTGGTGTTTTTTATATAAAGAGCTCAGCAGGAATCCAGAATTTAAGAGACAAGAGAGAATTGCTCACCCTTTGGATATTGGCAGCAAGCCACTCTTCCAGTGTGTTTCCCTGGAAAGAGGGGAGGAATATATGGAAATAAATCAAAACCAGTGTTTTAAAACCCTCCAGATAAGCACCTTCACACCTAAAGTAGCTGTAGGATGGCTTTTCAAGGCAGCAGCTTTCCTCACCTGGCAGATCCAAGCAGGAAAACCTAGAGCTGGAAAACCAGCACTTTTTTTTTTGGTGATGATTGATTCTGTGAAAATATTCTATGAAAATGTGCATTTTTTATGAGTCAGGGTCACCTTGTTCTGCTGTTTGTACCACACCTGCTGGGCTGGGGTCAGTGTCTGAGGGATGCTGCTCATCTCTGTTTCCAGCAATCCCAGCTGGGGCAGGATTTGTGTCCTGGGGCTGTATTTGAAAGCAAGAAATTTTAAAAAACCCAAACAAACAACGAAAAATAGATGAGTAAGTGATGCTTCACAATGTGTTATTTTAGAGGTCTGTGTAACACTGTATTTTGAAGGAGTTTTTTTAAGGTGTTCATGAAAAAAAAAGATTTGAAAGCTGGGATTTCTGCTTTCCCACCTGAGGCTTTAAAGTCATATTGGATCATAGACTCATGGAATGGTTTGGGTTGGAAGGAACCTTAAAGACTTCTAATTCCAGCCCCTGCCATGGGCAGGGACAACTTCCACCATCCCAGGGTGCTCCAGCCTGGCCTTGGACACTTCAGGGATCCAGGGGCAGCCACAGCTTCAGGGCCTCCCCATCCTCAAAACCAGGAATTCCTTCCCAATATCCCACCCCAATCTCCCCTTTCCCAGTGGGAGCCATTCCCTGCATCCTGTCCCTCCATCCCTTGTCCCCAGTCCCTCTCCAGCTCTCCTGGAGCTCTTTTAGGCACTGGAAGACCACAGCCAAGTCTCTCCAGAGACAAATCACAGAGGTTTGGCCGCTCCCAACCAAACGTGGGCTGTGGTGGGTCCAGCTGTTCCCCAGGAGCTGCTGTGGTGCCAAGGAACTTAAAGGACAACAGAGGAAATAACACATCAGACACCTCTGTCACCAGGTTGCCTCATCTGATGCATCACTGTCTTTGATGACCTTTCTCAAGAGCTTTCTCTTAATGAACAGTTATTTCTCCCCGAGCGAGGAGGGACGCGGCGCTCGTGGCGCTTCCCTTCAGTCATCGCTTCCTTTGTTTGTCTTTGCTTTGTTTTGTCACTTCTTTCAGGTGAATTCTTGAACCAGAAATGAATCAACTTCTTCTTCTTTTGTTCTGTTTTGATCAAAAAGCACGAAATGTCCCGCAGAGGCTGGGCACGTTCTGCTTTCTGAACTCATCCTTGGCACCGCGTGATGATGATGATGACGATGACGAGGATGTGTTTGACGAGCTCCTAATGACACTGCAAAGAGCTGTCCCCTGCTCCTGGCTCCAGTGTGACCCTGGAGGCTTTGAAGCCTGGGCAAGTATTTAATTGACATCACTGAGCTGGCCCGGTGTCACCGCCGGAGCTGTCAGAACAAAGTGAAGGAACAATGGAAGTGACCTTTTTGTTTAGAGGGTGTTGGAGCAGTGGGGAGAACAGCCAAGAATTAGAGAAAATGGGATTCCTGAAGTTTTTCCATGATTTTCTACCCTGTGGCATGAGGTATAGAAGGGACACTTTCCACTCTCCCAGATTGCTCCAAGCCCTGTCCAAGCTGGCTTTGGACATTTCCAGGAATGTGGCAGCCACAGCTTCTCTGGGAAACCTCTGCCAGGGCCTCCCCACCCTCCCAGGGAGGAATTCCTTCCTAATTTCTAATCTAAACATCTAAAATTTAATTTAATTTAAAGCCATTAATGTCTTTATATGCTGTATCCCAGAAAAAATGAGATGTGCTGGATATCCAGTCAGGCTTTTAGCGCTCGGAAAAGTTCCAAATGCAATTTTTGGGGTGGGAAAAAAATTGTTGACCAAACCTTCAGTTCCTTGAGGTCTGTTTGCCACAGGCAGAGAGTCCATGGGGTCCATGTGGATCCCACATCAGGTTCCCAGACATGGAACTAAGATGTGACCACTACTAGCAGAAGAGGCCACCAGGAGCGTGATGACAAAGGTGGCTCCCAGCTTGCACTGGCCATGTCACCATGTGGTGTCTGCTGGTTTTAAGCTGGTTCCTGTCCCCTTTCCTGGCTCAGAGCAGCCAGGACAGGCTGCTGGCACAGAAATGTGCTGCTGTTTATTTTTGCACAGCCCTGCTTCGTGGGGATGGAGCATGTGGGAAGAGCAAATGATCTGTCTTTGCAGATTGGAAGGGAGGGAAGAAGTAAACAGGATTTTAAGGCAAGATTGGGCTTGAAAACCAGCAAGCCTGGATTTTAAACCATGATTGGGCTCAGAGGTGACTTTGCAAGGAAAATGAGTGGTTTTCAGCCCTGGCACAAGCAGGAGAAGAAAAAGCCAGGCAGGAGAAAGCTCTGAGAGAAGCAGCCAGGCCTTCTGCAAGGGTCAAGAGGAAGGGTCCTCTTCCACAGGAGCTTGGCCAGCAGCAGAGCAAGCACTGGCTGTGATTGGGCTGTAATCATGGAATCATCATGGAATGGTTTGGGTTGGAAGGGACTTTAAAGCTGCCATGGGTAGGGACACCTTCCACTGTCCCAGGTGGCTCCAAGCCCCATCCAGCCTGGCCTTGGACACTTCCAGGGATCCAGGGGCAGCCACAGCTTCTCTGGGCACCCTGTGCCAGGGCCTCCCCACCCTCACAGGGAACAATTTCTTCCCAAAATCCCATCCATCTCTGCCCTCTGGCAGTGGGAAGCCATTCCCTTGTCCTGTCCCTCCAGGCCCTTGTCCAAAGAATTTCCTCCTAATATCTAATACTGGATCATGCAGGCTTTGTGGGCACCCATGGGTGCTGTTTTCCAGGGGTTTTACTCCCTTTGGAAGGGCTGAGTGAGTACTGGATGCTTCAAAGGAAAGATCTGATCCTGGCTGGCATCAGCTGTGGATCCAGTGCTCTCAGGACGATTTTATTGGATTGATTATCCTGGCTGCTGTAACCAGCAGCTCTGTAATCATAACTCTTATTCTTCACGGGTCTCCACAGACCCATTAAACCCCATTGTAATCTGTAGGATCCCTGGAGGATAAGAAAATTAATAGCAGTGCCTGTGCATCACAGTTACCACCAGGCAAAACTCAGACATTCCTTTTTGCTGGGAAGCTCGATCCTCTGGAAAACAGTGATTCAGAATTCTCAAGAAAACAGTAATACCAAAATAAAACACCAGAACTCCTTTTCTCAGCTATTTCAAAACCTGCACCTTGAGCTGCTCTAAGGGACACCAGACTATTTTGCTTTTAATTTACTCTTAGTGCTGTATGAAAAAACCCCACCACAACCAGCTGCTCCTCTAATTAACATCGAGTGAAACAGCTTCTTTAACCATCTAATTCAAAATGTCAAACAACTCCCAGCAGCGAGACACACCTCAAACAGGCAGATAAGATGTTTCATTAGAGCAGGAGCTGCTTGCAATATTGTGGAAAATTGATAGCAGGAGAAAAGAAAAGCAGAAAAATGAGGAGCTGGAGTGGGAGGCAGGCAGGAGAAATCCTAGGTGAAGCTGGCACCCAGCTGTTGTCCCAGGCAGATTGTTATGTGGGGTTTTTTTCCCCTCTTTTTATTATATTTTTTTTCTGGGAAATTGATTTATTTCTAAGAGAAATTTTCAGTCTTGCCAGAACTTCATTTTTTCCTGAGAAACTGCAGTAGTGATAAACCTGCAGCACCCACGGAACCTCTCCTCAGCAGATCAGACAATCCATTTTCTGCCCATTTTACAGCCAAAGAAACAGCCCAGGAGTGACCCAGTCCCTTCTTCAGGGGGTTGGAGCTACAGGCTGGTCTTTAAGGTCTCTTCTAAGCCAAACCATTCCATGATTCTGTGATTAATTTAATCACTAGCTCATAGGAGCTGCAGCTCCTCCCATGGAGCAGGAGCTTTGAAAATATTCAAAGGACACCCTCTACTTTGAAAAAATGTCAGCTTAAGTTCATAGAATCGTAGTCAGGAGATGAAAACAAGAATAATTAATGTAGGAAAATGGAAGAAATAGGAATAAATTTCTGACTGTGAGGGTGGTGAGGCACAGGGTGCCCAGAGAAGCTGTGGCTACCCCTGGGAATCCCTGAAGTGTCCAAGGCCAGGTTGGATGGGCTTGGAGCAGCCTGGGACACTGGGAGGTGTCCCTGTCCATGGCAGGGGTGGAATGAGATGAGCTTTAAGGTCCCTTCCAACCCGAGCCATTCCCGAATTCTGTGAATGAATAAAGCAGCATTGCTCCCCATGGGAAATAACATGAGTGGGGGCTCCAAGGCACTCCTGAATTTGGCCCAGGACTGCATCTCCAAATCTTGCAGGCAGCACCTGAGGTGAGAATCAGGACCTCAGCCTTATAATGACACTTGTAGCTGTGGAAAATGCCTGGGAAATATGGAACTATAGATTCGTTTAGGCTGGAAAAACCCTCTAAGATCATCCACTCCAAACATTCACCCAGCACTGCCAAGGCCACCACTGGCCCATGTCCCTAAGTGCCACATCCCCATGGCTTTTAAACCCCTCCAGGGATGTTTTGCTAAGCTGGACTTGAACTTCTGCTCTGCTTTTGACCCTTGGTGTCCAGTGAGGGCTCCAGCCAGCAGATGTGGCTGTGGGTTGAGTTGGGAGAGTGAGTGTGGACTTTTGGTAGGGGTCAGAAGCTCTCCCACAGCCTGACCCCCTTTCTACTATTTCCTTTTTTCCTGGAGGCTTTCTGACAGAGCATTTTTAGAGGGATTCCTGCTCTACTCCAGCCTGTGACCATTTGTAGCTGCCTGTGTGGGCAGAGAGGGCTTGGCACCACAGATGGGGTCGGAGGAAGCTGCACAGGGGTGCTTGACTTGGCTGCGAGCTGTGGCAGAAGCTGGGAAGGCAGCTGGAGAGCTCTCCCTGTGGGAGGTGAAGAGTTTCCCTCCCTCCCTCCCTCAGGTGGTGCTTTTTGAGTTCCCCAGGTGTGACACAGAAGGGTTTAATGGGATCACAGATTGTCCTGAGCTGGAAGGGACCCACCAGGATCACTGATCCAGCTCCTGCCCTGCACAGACACCCCAACAATCCCAACCTGTGCATCCCTGGGAGCGTTGCCCAAACTCTCCTGGAGCTCTGGCAGATTTGGGGCAGTGCCCAGCACCCTCTGGATGAGGAACCTTTCCCTGATTTCCAACCCAAACCTGCCCTGACCCAGCTCCAGCCGTTCCCCGGGCGCTGTCCCTGTCACAGCGCGCGGGGACCGGAGTTTGTGTGGGACCCCCCTGGGCGGGCTCTGTGTCCCTCTGCTGAGCCAGCAGTGGCCACAAGCCATCCTGCAGCCCCTGCAGTCCATCTCCATCCTCATCTCTGCTCGCTGCTGTCCCACGGGAGTGGCAGGGACACGGGGACAGCCGGGAGCACGCTGCACATAAAGAGAGGGCAGCGCTGCTGCTGCTCCGAGTGAAGCCGAGTCTCCTCATATTGTTCGAGTAACAAACAGAGGAAATATCTGTAATCTCTCTTCCCTGCCCCTCCTAGGGAGCTATCTCGTGGCCCTTCCTGTGGAGTCCTCTGCTCTGCTTCTGCCTGTGGGAACTGCTTCCCAAATGGATTATTCCAGCTTGGAGCAGTTTTTCTCAGGTTTTGTTTTTCCACAGAGCTCCCCTTTTGCACATCTGTCTTTCCTGGCAGGAGGAAAAGAAATGGAGGGATCTCCAGTTTCTGTCTGAGTTGGGATGCTCTGGCAGCTGCTCTCCTGCCAAAGCTCACTTCTAGATGCTCTGAGCCACAAGGTCCCCCCTGATCCCCCTTTTCTCCAGGCTGAGCCCCTTTCCCAGCTCCCTCAGCTGCTCCTGGGGCTCCAGACCCTTCCCAGCTCTGTTCCTAAAAGCACCTCAGGTGATGCCACAATCACTGAGCTTTGGAGGGCAGCTGGGGATCCTCACTCCTAATTAAATCCCTGCCAATTAAATCCCTGCCCATGTTCTCCCCTTGAGCAGATTCCCATCCTGCTCTGCCTGTGCTCCCTCCTGCTCCCTGCTGAACAAGCCCTTGCCCCAGCTGGCACAGAACTACTTCTCCGTATGGTTTTGGGGCAAAAAAAGGTCTTTTTAAGCTTTGGAGGTTTAGGATGACCTCTGGCCATCCATGCTGGGTGCCTCACAGCCTCTCCCAGCCAGTGAACTTCTCTCCCAGCAGCACATACCTGGATGTCAAACACCCTGGAAAAGAGGTAGGACTTGTTTCAGCTCCCCCAGGTCCCCCTGTTTGGCTGAAAACTTTTTTATTTTTCTGTTCCCTCTCACCCTTGCACCACTCCAGTATCTCTTTCCTCCAAGCATGGCAGTTTGGGTTCGGCCTCTCAGCAAAATAAATCTCATCAGAACTGCCCAAGATGCTCCAGTTGTGGTCTCACAGTGTCATCAGAGCTTCCTGCCCAGCCCTGGAGCATCCCACGTGCCAGGATGACAATTTTTGCCTCAGTTTCTCAACGATAAATATCCCCCATCTCTGTATTTTCTCCCCCCACCATTCCCAAACTGTAATTTTCCCCCTTTTAATCCAAGTTTTTGTTTGATCCCCTCAGCACACGCTCTCATAACTTATTAAATTCCACCCTTTTTAGCTCTCAGGCTTTTTGTCTTTATTATAATTTCCAATTCTTCCCTCTGCAGAGTCTTTATCTCTCTACCCACAGCAATCATCAGCTTCCTGCTCTTCCTTCAGTCCTAACTATCAGTGAAAATATATATTTTTTTAAGAAAGGTGCCTGAAGTCTCACATTTCAACTCCATTAGCAACTTAATTCCCATCCATTCCTTCCTCTCCCATCAAAACCTGGCGTTGTCCATCCCCTGGTGCTCCCTCATCTTCACAGATTCCAAACAAATCCTCTTTTGTTGGGACAGGACTGGATAAATAAGGTGCCAGGCATGATGCCAGCAACGAGATCAGCGAGGCTGTCAGACAGGAGACCTCTCATAATTCACTTTTCCAGGAAAACCCTGGTTTGTGGCAGCAAATCGGGCGTGGAGGCACGGGAGAAAAGGCACAGAGGCAGCTCCTGCTGTCAGGAGGAATTTTCCTGATCTCCTACCACGACAGCTGGGGCTCATCCCACCTGGATTTTTGGTGTTTGAACCCCTGGTGCTCAGCAGAAGGAGGAGGAGCAGGTCCAGGTCTGCCCCTCGCTGGTTTTATCGATGTGATGCCACAGGTTTGTCTGTTCCCTGCAGTGTAAGCAGAAAAAGCTGCAGCTGCTGGGAGAACTGCTCCAGGCTGGGCTCTGGATGGTTCCTTGGCGTGGGGACATTTTAAACGTGACTTAAAACAGGCAAAAACTCCATCCCCACACTGTGTGCTGGCAGGACACGAAGAGGGAGACGGGCAGCCCAGGGGTGAGGTGGGGATGAACCCACAGGGCTGAACCCCACAGGAGCCCCTCTGCCCTGGGGCCAGGCTGGGACAGCTGGGAATGCTCACCTGGAGAAGGGAAAAATCCAGGGAGAGCTCCCTGAATCCCTGAAAACTTCAGGGAGATTCTCCCTCTGAATCTCAGGGAGTGCTGGAGAGGGACTGGGGACAAGGCCTGGAGGGACAGGGCACAGGGAATGGCTTCCTGCTTGGAATGGGGAGATTGGGCTGGGATCTTGGGAAGGAATTCTGAATAGCATGATAAAATCGTGGAATGGTTTGGGTTGGAAGGGACCTTAAAGATCATCCAGTGCCACCCCCTGCCATGCAGGGACAGCTCCCACTATCCCAGGGTGCTCCAAGCCCTGTCCAGCCTGGCCTTGGACACTTCCAGGGATCCAGGGGCAGCCACAGCTTCTCTGGGCACCTGTGCCAGGGCCTGCCCACCCTCACAGGGAACAATTCCTTCTCAATATCTCACCTAAATCTCTCCTGTTTTATTTACATCTTAGTGTTACAAAGCCAAATGTTGCTCCTGTCTTTCTAGACCGACTCCAGACTTACACTAAGACCCCCACAAATGATAAATTTTCCCATAAGGCACCCAAGAAAGAGAAGAAAACATAAAATGTGCATGTGTCAAGTGCAAGTAAAATATTCAGTGGGGATTGAACCCATTTATAGGGTCAGAAACCCCTTGTTATAGGTGAGATGAGAGGTAGGAAAGACTTGCTGAATTTTTCAGAGCACTGAATTTTCTTTAATTGGCATTTTCTTCACATGGACCTGGTGCTGACAGTCTCCAGGACAGAAGAACTTTGCTCCATCTCTGCTTTTTTTTGTGCTGCAAAACCTTTCAGGCACAGGCTGAGGTTTATTTTGTCACCCCAGGTGGAAACGATGGAGACACGAGCATGAATTTATATTTTCTATTTCCTTGGCTACTTTTCCTTCCGGCTCTGGGCACTAATGAAGCCCACTCCCAGGCAGAATTGTCTCACCAGCCTCATTTGTGTGCTGAGAGATAAGGGAACGAATTTGGCTGGCTGTCAGTTCATTAACAGGCCACTGATGAATTTGTGCCACTCTCTGCAGGGTGTTCTCACCCTCCTGGGCACCTGCTGAACTCTGGGGGTGGAGGACAGAGAGTTCTGTGACATCTCTGATGCACAGCCTGGGGCCCCTGGGGTCTGTGCCCCCCTCCAAGGCTGAGCACTCTTGCTGCTCCCAGACACCCCCAAGCAATGGCTCTCTCTAAATTAAAATAAGAAAATCCAGGGCAGACTGTTCCCATGGCCTCCATGTTGTGCACACCCCCAAATTTTAAATTATTCAGCCTGTACACTTGCAAGAAAATCACACTTTTTATTATTTTGTTTTTTTCCTCTGAACAAATGATAAAAAACCCCAAGGTTTGGCAGTGCAAGGCTGCTGTCAGCAGGAGAGGCAGGGCAGATGTGGCTTTGGGAAAAATCTCTTTCTGCTGCATGTTTTGGGGACTGAAAACCCTTTTCTGAGCAGGGGTGCATCTGCTGAGGGATGAGTGAAGAGAAAACATGTGGCAGGGGAAGGAAATGTGAGCACATTCTCTGGATGTGCAGAGAATCATCTGAGCTCAGGTACGAAAATAAGCAAATAATAATTTGTGGGTTTTAAACCAACATTATTTCTTCAATTTTTTTCCCACTCTGTCTTGTTCTCCTTTCTTTGCTTCTAGTCTAGAAGGAAAGAACCAGAAAAAATCCATAGAATAATCATGAGACGTTTTGGATTTTGGCAACATTCAGTTGCCCAGAGATGTCGTGGACTCCTCTTTAAGCTCATTCCAGCCCAAACCATTCCATGATTCTGTGACTTCCATAACATCTGTAGAGTGCTCCAACTATTCATGAGAAGTCCCAGTGGCAGCCTGAGAAGGTTTCGCAAAGAGAATGGGACAAATTTCTTCAGTTTTGGTGTTCCACAGAGCACCCCATGATGCTGTGCAGAAGACTGACCTCAGGGATCTCAGAAAAAACCCTGAAACACAAACTTGTGGCCTAAATGTGTTTATTTCCACACCACTAATCCAGAGGAACATCAGGTAAGCCATGTTGGGAAGGTGGGGAATGCTGCCTGGGAAGCAGGGACTGGAAGGATTTGGGGACTGGCTGTCGAGTCCTAGTTCCCAGTTTGGTGCTGTGACCAAAAAAGCTGTCAGGGCTCTTTGTGTGTGACGTGGGGCAGCTCAGGTAGGAAGGTGGGGTCAGGTTGGTGACCTCAGGTAACTCAACCTCACTTCAAGAAATGGAGTCTGAAAATAAAATCTTTGGATATATCATCATTTAAAAAAAAAAAAAGGTTCCTCCTGACTCATCACAGAAATGGCCTTCAAAGCCATTTTTTTCACCCAGTACAGATCCAGCCCAGATCTCCCTGGAGCTGTGAGTTTTGTTGTATTAACTGGGAATTACAAATGCCAAGGAAATGCAGGGTCTACACTTTCATTGTTGATGCAGCACTCACGTTGTGTTGCTAAACAGGACTTTAAAGGAGCCCCAAGGGCACTGAGACAACCAAACCCTCGGGGTTTCAGCACGGGCTGAGTGTGGGCCTTATTCTCATGGGAAATAGGTGGCTCCTCTTTAATCTGTTTTGCCCTCAAAGCCAGAGAAAACAAAACATCTCGTCTCATGGTGAAGGGAAACATTTGTGCAGGTCTGCCTCTTCTTAGATAATAATCCTCAGCCATTTCTGCTTCGTTGTTTACTTTTCTTTCTTCTTTAATTGAAGCCCCGCCGCAAAGGATTAAAAGCAAACTCTTTTGTAAAACGGCTGCACATGGTCCGAAGTAAATCTGTGTGAGCTTTCCCCACTGCTCAGAGCTCTGGGATTTGCTGGTCTGTGCCTTTCTGCACTCTTTGGCTTTAATTAAAATTTGGTCTTTGCTCCTTTGCCTGCATCTGCATCCCTCCACTTCTTCCCTGTGCTCCCCGCCAGGTTTGGAAATGCACCAGCTCTGATGGAGAACCTGCAGAAGGAGCAGGACATGGACAGCAGCATCTCTTGAGGTGCACCGTGCTGGTGGCCTCCCATCAGCTGAACATCTCCCTGTCAGCAGCCTTTGCCTCTCTGCTCCCATTCCACGGCTGTCAGCACCTCCTGAAGCACGGGGCCAAGAGGAAATCAGGGAATGAAGCGGAAAGACCGGCAGGGAGGGAGAGGTGAGGGGCAGGGAGGATGTTTCCACACTTGGGTGGAAAGATCTGGGTTTTAAAGATAGAATAAGCCAACAAAAGGAGGGGGTTAACACGATTCAGAGCTGGTCACCAACTCCCTGTAGTCCAGGGTCATCGTCAGCTGTGGCACGCAGAGGTGAATCCTGGTTGTGGAATCCCCTCCTGCCCTGTCACCCTCCTGGACAGACTGAGGGGCCTTGGGAAGCCCATCTGTCCTGTACAGCCAAGGGCAAGGCTAAATAAGGCTGCAGTGCTGGGATTTCACTCAGGAGGCACCTGAAAGTGCTTGCAAGGCGTGCATTTGTCTCCAAATCCACCCTGGAAGGGCTCATCCCGCTCCAACATGGGACACAGCCTCCCTGATGGATATCAGGTGCTCTCTCTTGGTTCAGATTCACTCTACATCTAATAAGAGCTTGCAATGAGTTTTTAACTGCTCTGGAGAAGCCAACCCAGGCACCAGAGAGAGCAGAAAAAGGCAATTTCTGCCGATGGCACGGAAGGGAAGAGCAGCCTTTACCAGATGAGGATGTGCCGTGGAGCAGAGCAATTTGGCAGTGACTCCCCCCTGGTTCTGATTATTGGGGTATCAATAACAGGGCTAATGGCCCTCTGGTTCCAGACACAATGTGCAAGGCTGTTTACAGCCTCTGCTGAGAGCCTCTTACTTTTACTCTCGTTGGCAAATCATTGTTTACGTCTCGTGTTTCGAAATGCAGCTGGGCTCCAGCCTTTCCTCACCCACCGGCGGAGCCGAGCGGATCCGTGCCCCATGTGCTGCTCTTTAGCAACACAAACAGCACAGCCAGATCCCACTGAGCGGGGTTTGCTCACTCCCCAAGCACGCAGGGCTTGGCTCCCAGCACGCCGGCTCCTTCCCGCCGCTCCCCGAGCGCCGCGGGAGAGGCACCGGAGGGATAAAGGTTGGCCGAGCACCTCTGGGATATCCTGGAGCAAGGCTGGGCTTGATTCTTGTGTTGAGGTCAGGGATATGCTGTGGTTCATCTTCTTGGTGTGGCCAGGTCCCTTTTATTCCCACCTTTTTTGAGGGATGGGCTTGATGAGCTTGGAGGTCTTTTCCGACCGAAATGATTCTACAGAATCCTCGAGTGACTGAGGTTGGAAAACACCTCCAAGCTCATCAGATCCAACCTTTGACTGATCAACTTGACCTTGCAAACCTCGTCAACCAGCCCAGAGCACGGAGTGCCACGTGCAGTCATTCCCTGGACACCTCCAGGGATGGGGATGCCACCACCTCTTTGGGCAGCTCCAATGCCTGACCAGCCTTTCCATGAAGAAATTCCTCCTGATGTCCAACCTGAGCCTCCCCTGGCACAGCCTGAGGCCGTCTCCTCTTGTCCTGTGCAAGCACTCTCATCCCTCTTTGTGGATTTGCTGTCAGCCACGGGACAAAGGGACACAGCATCCAAAAAGCTGAAAAATTGTAGCAGAAGCAGTGGAGTGATGGCTAAATGCTGAATTTCAGCCAAATGGGCAATAAGAAATTGCTCAGTGAGAAGGTTTGAGAAAGAGTGGCTGAACCTGCATTTTGAGCAGAAGGAAAGAGAGGAAAAAGAAGAAATTTAGAAGAAGGCAGGGCAGAGCATTAAGTCAGCCCAAAGCTTGTCAGTTCATCCTGTAGAGGTGGGAAATTTGCGGTCACAGAATCACAGGACGGTTTTGGTTGGAAGAGACCTTAAAGACCATCTCATTCCAACCTCCTGCCATGGACAGGGACACCTTCCCCTATCCCAGGTTGTCTGGTGGTCAAATGGACCAAAAAATGCAAAAGAACTGGACACATTTGCCACTCTGCCACCTTAAGCCCTTAAATCTACAAAGGAAAGATCAGCCCCCAATCTCCAGTAAACCCCTGAATGCTCAGGGGAAACCTCATTCACTGAATTTGCTCAAAGGGATTTCCACTTGTGTCCTAAACCATCTCAGGATCTGCTTTCATGCGTGCCAGTGCTACTTCACAGGACAGGTTAAAAATCTCCCTTTTTCATAGCAGACAGCACTTTTAAACAGATTTATTCTGCGTTTTTTCATGTTTGAGCAAACAAAACACATCATGGAAGGATTGCTGCCTGTTGGCCACACTGGGATCCCATGGGGCTGTTTTTGGGGAGCTGGGGCTGTTCTGTGCACTGCTCCTCCTTGCTGGGAAGCAGGCAGGGCTCAGAATACCTGGGAGAAATCACTAATTTTTGTTTCTCACTCTGGTGCCAGGTCCAGGTTGTTGATGGAGCAGGGAGCAGTGGCTGACTTGTGTTTCCCAGGAGCCCCACAGAGCTCCTGACCCCCTCTAGTTCTATGTTACATAAAGGAGACACCCCTGTGCCAGATGTGCTGCATCACATTCCCCTTCAGCAGAATCCGTGGGCTCTCCAAACCATGCCATGTTTATGTAGACTCCCCAGCACCAATTTTGCAATCTTTCCCATTCTCTCCAGCCAACACACATCCAATTAAACTGTCCCAGTTACCATGGTTTCCTCCTCACCAACCTGGGGAGTTTGGATGTGGAGTTTGTGGAAGAGAAAAAGTATTTTCTTGTTAGGAAATGTGCTCGTTGGGCTGATGGGATTAAAATTTTGTGTTCAGCCCACTTCGTGTTTGGGGGTTTGGTGCTGTTATTGTGGGGGGGTTCTTTGGGTATCGAAATCCATGGAAAGGGAAGAGCTTGTGAATGGTTTACCATGACAAATTCATTGTTTTCAGAGTCAATTTAAGCAGCCAGAGAGGAGGACTGGAGCTGGGGAATGTTTGCTGGAGTATCTGAACGTGCTGTTGGAAATAGTTTGTTGTTGGTAAAAGCTGGGTTTAATTGCAGTCTCTTAAAACCCCTGAATGCCATACAAAGAAAAAAAAAGCTTTACAACAAAACATGCCTTTCAGGGCAGAGTTGGAAATGAATGTAGAGCCTAGAAACAGACTGGGGTTGCCTGGAGTGGATTAGTAAACTCTGACTGTTGTCATGCAGCACATTCACCATCCTGCTTTTCAGGATCCTTCCACAGCAGAGGAAGCTGGACTCAAACCCTTGTCTCCATGAAATACTTTCAGAATCAAACAAGGGAAAACAGATGAGGAGTCACTGGATGATCTGCAGAGAGCTGGAATTCATCACGTGGAATGACCATCAAGTAAGTGATAAAGGTGCCTGACCTGGCCAAGGTGAGTGACTGGAGGAATTGGAGGAATTTCATCCTGACATCTTTGGCTTCCTCTGTTTTCTTCCTCCTCTCCACAGTCAAGGGAGACGAACTGAAATTGAAAGAGGAGGGACAGAGAGGAAGTAATAGGATGATATTAGAGGACACCTATTCTACAAAAAAACCCAAAGCAATCCCCACCAAAAAACCACCCCCAAACAAGCAAACAAACCAAAATGAAACAACACAACAAAACAAACAGAAAAAACCCCACCCAAAACAAATCAAGAGTTGCTGGCCATTGTATAATGTCATAAAACCCAGGAAAATGCCATGGAAATGCCATGGAAAATGGGTTAAAAACTGTGGGATGATAATCTCAATGGTTTCACCTCCTCAATACATTCTGGCCTGCTCTGTGCCACATCCTGCTCTCCCTAGCAAAGTCTGGAAACTTTGCAGGGGCCAGCAAGAGTCAGGGGCTGTCACCTGTGGGGAACATGGAAAAAAATGTCCTATTTTGCAGTAAGGGGCGGAGTGTGATCACAAGCCTCGCTGCTCCATGTGTCTCCAGGGCCAGAAGAGAGCCTTGGCCCTCTTTAATTTGCTACTCAACGCTTGGCCCTGCCTCAAGTGCTGTTTTTATAGAGCCTGGTTGAACTGAGAGGGCGTGTTTGGTGTGAATAACAGGGAAGGAGGAGAGTTATGGAAGGTAACAGACTGTCTGCACCAACACTGGTGGCGTGAACTGTGCAGGAATAAATTCTGGGCGAGGTTTGGAAGGTGGCTGTTGATCACCACAGCTGCGAGGTGGGAACAGGCTGCTGATCTGAGGGGTGAGTGGGCAGCTGGAGACAAGGACTGGGTGCTGAGCAGGGACCTGTTCCTCAGTGGAGACATCCTCTGATGGAACACAGGGATGAGGTGCTCATGGGATGTTATGGGAATGCACGTGGGGTCAAGGTGGTATCTGCTGGGGAACTGCAGCCATCCCCTGGTTTCATCCCTGTTTTGCTTAAAAAGGAATAGAAAAGTTGTGCACAAATATCTCAAAAAAAAAAAAAAAAGGCTCTTCCAGAAACAAGCTGTATCCTCTCCTGGATCCCGGTGTGGAGGGAAGATGACAGATCCCTTGCCCTGACAAAACACCAGTGGTAGGTCTCAGAACAGAGTGTGAGGCACCAGTTTCTCCAGGAGGTTTCTCATTCATTCACAGGCCTGCAACACATGGTGTGCAGGAGGGGAAGTGACTTCCATGACTTCCCAGCTTAAGGAAAAATTACAGCCAGAAATCTGCACCTTAGCACATGAGCCCAGGAATAAGAGGGATGCTCCAGAGGTCATGGCAAAGAATGATGGAATGATTTGGGGTTGAAGGGACCTTAAAGATGTTCCACTATCCCAGGTTGTTCCAAGCCTGGCCTGGAACATTTCCAGGGATCCAGGGGCAGCCACAGCTTCTCTGGGCAACCAGAGGGTCTCCCACCCTCACATCACACCAGAGGCTGCCCTGCTGCAGTCAGTGGATGGGGATTGGAACTAGGAGCTCTCCCGTTTCCATCAGCTGCCTGGTGAGCGTGGCCCGGGCAGGCTGAGCCCATGAGATCATCCGCTTCCCCGAGGGCAGCACGGAACAGCATTTCACCACTGGTGCAAACCTCAAAGCTCAGCCAGGCTGCTGAAGCCATAATTATGTCTTTATTGTGCAGGGCCGGGCTGTGTGCGGGCTGGCAGGGAGCCTTTCATTCTGCAGGGCCCGGGGCGTTCATCCTGCCTTACACACTGTGGGCTGGGGCTGGGGGTGCTGCTGGCACCCGAGCTCCACTCACAGCCCTCCCCTGGCCGTGCTCGCAGGGCCGCGGCGATGCAGAGCCCAAAAAGAAGGATTTTGTTGCCTGCTGTCCCAAGGAAGTCGCTCCTGGCCACCAGCACAGGGAGGGATGTAAGAGGGCTTTGTGTGGCTTGCCAGCAGGAAGGCTCCAGCTGGGACTGGGAATGGCACACACGAGGTGGGTGCACAGGAGGGATGAGGCAGGAGAGGGGGAGTGGAGCAAAGGTGGGTGGAGAAGGGTGGGAAGGGGGTTTGACTTGTGATAAAGAGGTTTGGGAAGTGCAGCAGTCTGCTGAGGGAGGTGGAAGAGCGGGAGGAAGGAGGCTGGATTGGCAGGATTAAGGCCACATGGGGGGGATTGATGGCAGTGGCAGAGAGATCATGGAATGCCAGAATCCCATTAGCATTAAGATTGCAAAAATCCCTCCAAGGTCATTGAGTCCCACCTGAGCCTGATCCCCACCTTGTCACCAGAGCAGAGCACTGAGTGCCACATCCAGGCATTCCTTGGACACCTCCAAGGATGGGGACTCCACCACCTCCACGGGCATGGGAACTTTCCATTCCAGTGTCCTACAACCCTTTCCATGAAGAAATTCTTCCCAAATTGGATATGGGGTGTGAGTCAGGGCCCATTGAGCAGATGATTGTGGTGCTTAAGGATGGCAGAGCAGCCAAGGGCTCAGGAGTGTGGTGGGAGATGTCATTGGTGTGCCAGGGGTGACCAAGAGGGACAAATATGGTGGAGATGGCAGGAGGGAGAGAGGGGATGAGCTCTTGAGGATTGGCGAAAGGCAGAGCAGAAGGAAGTTTAATTATTAAATGACAAGGACTGAGAGAGAAGAGTTGAGTCAAGATCTGGAGAGGATGAGAGGAGAGGTGAGAGGAGAAGAGTTTGAGGGAGGCTGTTGAGGTGTCAAAGTGACAGATTGCAGGAGTGGGACCACCTTTCAGTCAGGGATCTGTGATTGCCCCTGACTGAAGGGGAAAATCCAGGATTTGATGAAGCTGATGTGATTTGACAGCTCCTGCCTATCTTGTTTCTGATCAGGAGGCTGCAGGATGGTTGTGGTGGTTGGACCACGAGGTGCTAGGCTGGACCAGCGAGGGAGGGATGAGAAATGGGCACAGGGATATGCACAGTCTGAACTGTTGGGCCGTGGACACGTCTCCCTGTGCCTTGGAAATCCAAGGGGAATGTTGAAGTAGGCTAAGAATAGCCTGTCAGCCCAATCCTCAGACACCAGTGGCCACGGGAAGAGGAACACCACACAAACCACAGCAGAAATTCAGAATGAGCGAGGTCTCTGCTAATAATCAGACATTATCATGCCATTGCTGCAAAATGTGTTTCTTTCCCACAGGACAGCCCGTCCTGGCCTCCTTCCTTGGGAGGAGAAACTGAACTGACCCCAGGGGAGCAGCAGCAATCCATGAAATTCCCCAGGTTCCTCCTCAGCCCACCTTGGCCATGCTTTGACTTCGTGCCAGGGACTTGTCCAGGTGAGTTCCTAAGGGAGATCCAGCTGTGCAGGAATGGGATGAGATGCAGTGCACTGCAGTTCTTCCTCCAGAGGGGTTTATTAGGGGAAACACTTAGGATGTGCTCCAAAGGACACCTGGGACATGTCTACACCACAGACAGAATGAGCAGGGAAAAGCTCACCATGGGAAGATGCTGGAGATACCAAGATGCTTAGGATGAAGGAGTAATGGGAAGTTTGTTGGGTCCAAAACAATGGTAAATTATATTTAGGCACCAGACCAGTTCACCCACCAGGCTGGGACTCGGAGGCTCTGCCAAACTTGAATAAATTTGCTCACCTCATGTCCCCTCACCATTGCAGGCTCCTTCAGCAGGACTGTCAGCATTTCTGTGTGTCCTGCTGTGCACCACAAGTGGTGACAGCAGCTGTGGAAAGCAGCAAATCCCTGGATGCAGCTGCAAGGTGTCACAGCTAAATCAAATGAAAGCATGTTTCAGGCCATACCTGAGCTGAGCAGCATTAATGGAAAAACTGTGAGGATGGAAACCCCCCCTGTGAAATACTCAAAATGACCCATTTTGAAGCAAAAGCCAGGGAGAGATTCCCTGGAGAAAGGACCCATGCTGGCCTGCAGAAGATATGCAGATCCTCCCGCATCTCCTAGAGGGAGGATAATGGATGCTATATCCTGATTCCTCCAGGCAATCCCATGTCATCCAATCAGCAGGAAAACACCTTTCCCCTCCCCAGCTCTGCCTGTCCTGGTGTGACAGGGAGGCTCCTCTGGTGAAGGAAATGCTTTGTGCAACACAAATGCATTTTGTCACATGAGGGACAGAGCATTTCTGAGTGTCTTGGCTCTTCCACATTCAGGAAAAAGAGAAATTAGCAACCTGAGTTGCCATGGTAAATAATACAGCAGCACCCTTGCTTAATGCCACTCTGCAAATACTTTAATATTGAATGACTGCAATTTTGCTTTGGAGTCTGGAAAATAGATCCTGAGACCAACTGAACAGTAGCTGATGAAAATAATTTTGCAGTGGTCTCTTAACACAGCCAGGCAGACAGAGGCCAGACAAATAAGAAACCTTAGAGTTTTTTAAAGGATCTCAAAGCAGCAGTTGGATGGTAGATGTGCTATCAATGCACTTCATGGGGATGTGGGTTTGGTCATGCTGAATGGCAGGAATGCCTTCAGCGTACATCCCTGTTATTTATTGAGTAGTGATAGTGGCTTTAGAGCAGCACATGGCAGAGGAGAAGTCCCAGTTCTCCAGCACGGGGTTTTAAATAGCTCTTAGGAGCAATGCAGCTTCAGGGGAAGTGCTGAATGTGGTGGTGGGCAGCTTTGGAAAAACAAACCCATCCAGGACCCTCTTCCCTTCCCTGATGTTTTCTCCCTGATTTCTGCTCCATTCCCCTCTCAGCAGCTGTGGTGACTGGGGAGCATAAATTATACTCCCTGTGGCAGGACAGAACACAATTTCCCACCCCCATAACTTGATCCTTGCCTGGGGACCTGTCAGTCCATGCTTGCCCAGGCTTCTTCCCAGGGGAGATGCTCCATGGTTCAATTGCAACGGAGCAGAGGAAGAGCTCAGCAGACTTTGCTGAACAAAGAGTCAGCAGGGCTGGACTCTGCCACTGCTGT
This sequence comes from Irena cyanogastra, assembly GCA_013397155.1. NCBI lineage: Eukaryota > Metazoa > Chordata > Aves > Passeriformes > Irenidae > Irena > Irena cyanogastra. The sequence continues at coordinate 231,884 of VWZV01012927.1, read as the reverse complement.
CCTGCTCCTCCTTGGTCAGGGGACACCTCTCTGTGTTGTCTTTTTTGGGTGAGGAACTCATCCCAAACCCAGGGATGCTGTTCCTGGCTGGGTTTGCCACCTCTCACCACACACTTGGGGTGGAACAGGCTGAGGTGACCTTGCAGCTGCCCCTCAGAGGTTCTCCCAAACTTCTCAGAGCAGCAGTTTTTCATCATGGAGTCACAGGAGAGCTGGACTGAGGTCTGATCCTGTCACCCTCTACGCTGTGGGTGACTCCAGCACCAGTCAGATCCTCTGTCCTGGAGAAAGAGGGGGACCATAAATGCCCTGAAAGGAATGTTCTTAGCCTTTATCCAATAAACTGATCTTGGTACTTGGTCATTATCCAAGATATTGATCAGCCAAAGAGCTGAAGTGGTGGATTGTGGATTTTACATATTCACTGAGGAAAGGGAAATACAAACCCTCAGTAAGACTCCTCAGAATTTTTAATTTGGGGCACTGAAGAAGTATCAACCCCAAGGCCCATTTGGAATATATTCAGCATCTTGCCCTGTTGCTGACATCAGCAGCTCACAAGAGGAGAAGGGATTAGCAGGTGCTGGATTTTTGTCTCCTGAGGGTCTGAGAAGTGTGGGAGGCTGTGATGAGCAAGGTGTGGAAGCATATTTGACTTCATTTTTTCTTCTTTAAAAAAAACCCAAACCAACAAAACAGAAGCAACTGAGTGTTTTGTTTAAAAAGTAATAGAAACGTTGCGCACAAATATCTCAAAAAAAAAAAAAAAAAGAGGAAAAAAAAAGAAAAAAAGAAGAAAATGTCTCCTCCAGAAACAAGCTGTATCTTCTCCTGGATCCCGGTGTGGAGGGAAGATGACAGATCCCTTGCCCTGACAAAACACCAGTGGTAGGTCTCAGAACAGAGTGTGAGGCACCAGTTCCTCCAGGAGGTTTCTCATTCATTCACAGGCCTGCAATACATGGTGTGCTTCAACCACTGGGCAGGCTTGTGCTGTCAAGTTTTCGTTCTTCCCTGTGGTTTTGGCGGCAGAGGAAGCTGGAAAATGGGATTACTTGCTATTCCTCTGCCCAGCTCCACATCGTCCTGCTCTTTTCCCACACAAAAATCTCCTTTTGACAGAGCACCACCACGCATGAGGGACACCAACCTTTCTTCAGGGCTTCAGAGTTGCTTGGACACAAACCACAGGTGGGCAAGACAAACCTTGGTGGTGGCTGGAGCACTTGGACCTTGTCTCTAAAACTTGGGTGATGGCTTGGACAGTGCAGAGAACAAACTTTTATTTTTCAGGGCATTTTGCTGAATTTCTCTCTAACACAGCCTGGCCCTAAGAAGGTTTCAGCCCTGGCCTTGCTTGGCACATCATGGGGTTGGTCTTTCAGTGAGTCAAGCCTCTGTCTCCAGAGGTGGCTGGGATGGATTCTCCACATTCCAGGAGGGTTTTCTGTGATGTGAGTGCCCGCCAGAGCTGGTCTGTGGTACCCTTCCCTCTGGGGAGATGTCTCAAGCAGGGCACTGAGGTAGAGCTGAGCATTTGGGACAGGAAGGGCAAAGAATAGGGAGCAAAGAAAAAATTTCCACTCATTCATGGGGCTCAATGACCTTAAAGATTTTTTCCAACCTAAGGTGTTCTGTGATTCTATGATCCCTTCTCAAGGACATCTCCCACCTGCATCCCGCTGAGGTGGAGGCTGCTGCAAGCTCAGCACAGGCCCCAGGAGTGCTGTTTCCACCCCTTTTCTCCCAAAACTGGGCAGCCATGACTCCATACTCCTGGCAAATCCCAAATTTGCAGAGGAGAGGGATTTCACACAGGTTTGGAGATGGAGAGCTGCAGTTTCACCCTTCCTCCTGTCTCCTCTCCTAGTGTCTGTCATCACTGACAATCTGTTTGATTTGCCTTCATGATGTTCATGTCCTACAGAGAGAGACTTCCCTTCCTCCCTTCCTTAAAGGTGCTTTATAAAAAGGTGAAGACAGACTTTTTAGTAGTGCCTGTTGTGACAGGACAAGGAGTTGTTGGCTGCCCCTGCATCCCTGGAAGTGTCTAAGGCCAGGCTGGACAGGGCTTGGAGCAACCTGGGATAGTGGAAGGTGTCCCTGCCCATGGCAGGGGGTTGGATTCCATAACTCTTAACATCCCTTCCAACCCAAACCATTCCATGATTCCACCTCTCTGAGGGCAGCAGAAACTGCTCTCTGACTTGTGGGCTGCACACAAAACATCTCCAAGAAGATTTCTCAAGCTGCCAAGACCTTCTCTCCTTCTCCTGGAGCCTTTGTCATCCTTATCCTGACTGCTTCAAAGCCAATCCCTGCAAGGCCAGATCTGTCAACAGGAGAAGGCTGCCAGGGCTGCTGATAAGAGCCCAGCACGCCCAGTTCCAGGGGACATTTGCTGTGGGGATGGTTTTTAGGGCAGGTTTTCATTATGTGGAGAGCGTGTATCCAAGCCGCCCTGCAGGGTGGCGTGGTGCCTGTATTTACAGTGCTGGCAGCTTTCAATAGCAATCTATTTTTAATGAATCCAAGCTGGAATGTGGTGCCTAAACCCCTGATTTAAGGCAGATTTCTAAAGGGAAGATTTACGCAAATTTGCTTGATTGGAAATTAATTACTGCAACAGTCAAGTTCAGCTCAAATAATCTTGCAGAGATGGCTGCAGGAGTCAGATAATTCATGGTGGAGAGAAGACATCAATTTACATTCCTTACATTTCCATCTGGAAGGTTTCCTAATTCTAGAGCGAGCCGGAGGCATCACGGACAAAGCAAAGAGTGAGGGGGACTGGTGACAAACTGGATCTGCTGAGGGGGACTCGGTGATCTTGGAGCTTTTTTCCAGCTTAAAAATTCTGTGATTCTGGGTCATTCCCCAAAACACTCCCAGGAGAGCCATTGTGCCACTGAGTTAATGCGAGCTGGGTTTCAAAAGGGGTGAAATATTCCAGGACCCTGTTGGTTCTCCAGCTCTGCTGGATGCTCCTGTGAAGGGGATTTTTGGGGGTCCAGGTGTGAGAGGGAAAACATTTGTTGGTCTCGGTGAGGGAAAGACTTTGATTTGTAAGTATGGGAGTTTTTTAAATATTATTCATCTTATTTTGCTGTGAGGAGCTCTTATCAGATTTGGGACGGCTGTGTTGGGCTCTGGTCCTGCTTGCATTTCACAGATCCTCCCCCATTTCCTAAGCCAACTGCTAAATTTGAGGAATGGGAGAGGAACTGAGCCAGCCCTGGGGTTCAACAGGTGATGGGGACATGAAATGTTTGAAGTCACCCCTCATTGCAGCAGTGCCCTTAGCACTGAAAGTTGATTCTTTCCTATTTACTTGTACTCCAGTTCTTGAAGTATAACAGGAAAGCAGAAGTTTGGTGTGCTCACACAGATGGGAGTCCCTCACCCTTCCAGAGTCAGGGCTTGCAAACTTGGTATTTCACTTATTTATGGCTGGACTGAGCCATGGGGTTTTCTCTTCTTCCACTGTGCTTTGCACGATGAGCTTAATGAATCATAGAATTATAGAACTGTAATAATTGAAGTGTCCAAGGCCAGGTTGGACAGGGCTTGGAGCAACCTGGGCTAGTGGGAGGTGTCCCGGCCCATGGCAGGGGGTGGATTGAGATATTTAATGTCCCTTCAACCCAAACAATTCAATATTTCTATGATACTCTCCCAACCTCTAACCATTTGTTTAGGATCTTCCCAAACCAGAGTTCTCTGCATGTTTAATATCCTCAGTCACACTTTTCCCCCTGAATTCTCCCATCAATTGGAATGCATGCAAGGCACAGATGTTTATCTGGAGACCCAAATTCTGCCCCAGCCTCACCCCAGGTTACCTCAGTAATGCTTCCAAGTCACTGGGCAAGATTCCTGCCCTCCAGCTTAGGATGCTGAGGTGTGACCCACCATGGTGCTGAGCAGTCAGAAGGATCCAGACTTTTCTGGAAGAGAACGTGGGATTCTGTCAGTGGCAGCTCTCCTCCAGTTTCTGGGAACTGCCAAGTGGCTCTGAAACACCTTGGGGGGCAAACAGATGGAGAACAGCACGGAGCACAAACTGCATTTCCTAAGGAGACCTGGACAGGAATAAATAGTGGTGATTTTAGCAAGGAGGAGTAGACGAGCATTTTGTTTTCCTACCACAGGATGCCACGGGTACAACAAGTAACACAGAACATTAAATTTGCTTCCAGAAAGTGGCTGACAGCATCCCTTTCTGCTAATTAAAGTAATTCTAGGTAGCTTTTTCTCGCTTGAAATTAGGCAGGGTAATTAAATCATATTTAGGTCACTCTCAGTGCACATACTGCATTTAGCAGTGCAGGCTTTTTTTGACTGATGTGGTTGTCTCTGCCAGCACTCATGAATATCTACAGATTTTTCTTTGTAGATATTCCTGTATCCCAGAACGAGAGATGAAAGATGAAATCTTGAGAACTGCTGATGGTTGTTCTTGTCAAGGAAGAGAGACTCCTCTTTGAGCTCAAGGAAGGGAAGGGTGGCCTATATTTTGTGTGGGAGATTGCAAACAGTTTTGCACAGACACAAAGATGATGTTTTCTCTTTGGTTGCTCACCATGCTCTAATTAGTCCAGCATTAATGGGAATTAAGTGTCCTATTTAGCTGGAGTAAGTGCCCATGCTAATGTTATTAGTGCAGCCAGCTGCAGTTGATATTCCTGAGCACGGGGGCTCTGGCACCTCGGAGGGATTCTCTCCTTGCTGAGGAATCCAGAATTCCATGCAGGCACCACAGAATTTCATGTGGCTTCACCTTCTCACTCAAGGAGTGCTGCCATCTCTGGGGAGCTGAAAGGGACCAGAAGAGAACAGGGGTTTCAGCAGATTTCTGCTGAAATTGGATTCTCATCAACATTTCACAAAGGAAATGGAAGGAATCATACAGTGCCCAGGGGACAACAAGGACAAAACCACCTGAACTGATGTGAAAAAAGAGTTTCCTACACCTCAGAAATTCTTGGCCAGCACCAAACAGAGTCCATCCAGAAGGATGTCAAAATGTTGTTTTCCCAAGGTCCATTGAGCACAGTGGCCTGTCCCCAAGAGGGAAGGAGAGGATGATTAGATAAATAGAGAAAAAAAGAGGATAAGCACAGTGGTCCATCCCCTGCAGCAATCAACAGGTTAGAGCTCCAGGACCAGGCATGACAGCTGGAATATCAAATTTATTGCCAGTGCAAGAGTTATCCTCCAGAAATTTCATCATCACCCCAAAAGCTTGTGGGTAGGGTTCCCTGTGAGGGTGGGGAGGCCCTGGCACAGGTGCCCAAAGAAGCTGCGGCTGCCCCTGGATCCCTGGAAGTGTCCAAGGCCAGGCTGGATGAGGCTTGGAGCAACCTGGTCTTGGCAGGGGGTTGGAACAAGATGGAACAAGGTCCCTTCCAACCCAAAACCATTCCAGGATTTTATGATAATTGTGTCCTCCTCGATAGCCAAGACAGATCCCAGTTCAGGTGAGAACAGCACCCACGTGTGTCTGTCTGCTCAGTGCTGCACCTTTTGTGTCTGGGAGTTAAATGAAACCAGCACCTTCCCACCAGGGACTCACATCTTGGGCTGGGTGGCTCAGGTGACAACCTGTCATTTAAGGAATTTACTGCTGTCCTGTAACACAACCAGGGTGACACTAAATTTTGGAAATAGCACTAAAAGTTGTTCCTTTCTGAGCCTTCTGCACCATTCAAGAGCAAGGGCTTATGGCTTTTCCCATCCCATGCCAGGTCCCCTCAGGGTGTACAGTGATTTTCTGGGATTGTGGTACCTCAGAGAATCTTTTGCCCAGCTAAAAACCTTTCAGTGAGAAGTAAAACACTTTTTCCAGGAAATTGGGAAAAAAAGAAAAGACTTGTCTTGTCTTTAGTCTGGTTTTCTTCTTCGTATTATTGTAGAAACTCAAAAGTACCAGTGGAGGACCCTGACGGATCTGTGCTGATTTAGGGGATGGAAGGACAGTCCCGGTCCCAAATTGCTCTACAATTGATGCGCCAGACAAGAGACTCTCAAATGGTTTTCCAGGAAGGTTCCTGGCTGCTTCCACTGATAACCAGACACCTTTGCTGGTGGATGCGACAGGTTTTTCATCCAATTCATAGGGCTGGAAAGCACAAAGACCATGGCAGTGCCTCATATTTCTGGCCAGGAGCAGCCTGTCTCTCCTGCTGGCAGATTGATCCCGTGGGTTAAAGCCCTCTGGAGCTGCAATCGCCACATCCACATCCCTGTGTTGCCAAGGCAACCTCGGCATCCACTCCGGGGATCTGGACACACGTGGCTTTTTCTTCTGGCTCTGAAACGCTTCCTAAAGCCACCTCCAGTCTACTTTTCCCAGGGATAAGTCTTTGGAAAAGGCAAATTTCTGCACTCGGATGGGAAGCGCTTAATTTATAGAATGATTTAACTCTAGTCCCGGCCCGCCGGAGCTTTCCGAGCTTTCATTCCTCAGGGACACGGGAAGGGCCAGCGTGTGCCAGAACCAGTGGCCAGCCTTACTCCCGACCCTGCTTTTGATATTAATCATTCCCAGCTGCTTCAAAGAAAGATGGAAGAAATGCTCCACTTGATAAATTATGCAATTTTCCCACAGGAGAAGTTTCATCCTAATGGGCTGTTGGTAGCTTGTTTGTGCTCTGCAGCATGAGAATTGATATCCCTTTTCAGACCAGTCTAGCAGAGCTGTAGATGCTCCAAAAACAGAGATAAATGCAGTTTTCTTTCTCTTTTTTTTATTTAAAAAAATTTTTTTTGCAATCTTTCCAACCTCTGAGCTTGCACAATCGCTCTTGGTGATGAGTTCCACAGCTTAATTAGGCATTGTAATCACACAGTTTAAATTGATGAGGTGCTTTGGTTGCCTTTGAACTGAGCTGGATGGGTTGGAGTTTTTTTCTAGACATGATGAAAACAGTGGAGAACGGGATTCCCAGCCTGCTCATTCATCATTTTGTGTCTTCTCCATGTCACCTCTTCTCCCTCTCTGCTCTGTGCATCCCCCAAGGCAGGGAAAAGCCTTTCTCTAGGTCCTGAAATCCTTTTGAAACATGCAAAGAAAAATCCACCTTTCTCCATGGATGAAGACAAACTGTTTTCTTCCAGCTTTTTCCTGAAAGAGGGAGGAGAGAGAGGGAAACGACATTCAGACTTCATCATCCCATTTTATTTTGACTTCTGGGCTAAACTGAGTCAAAACAAGATGAAGCAAGATGCTGTGAAGTTAAAATAATGATTAAAAAAAAAATCCCAATAGTTGATGAGATAAAAAAGGAGGCAGATTTCAAACATCCACCTTAAAATTAATTTTATTTTTATAGAGATTTTAAATGTTTGGAGGAACAAATATCCTGTTGCTCAGGAAGCCCAGACTAAAAACACCAACTATTCCTATCAGGAGATAGGATGAATTATGTTGTGGTTAAGAAAACTTATTGGGGCTCAGGGAACGTGGATTTATTTCCTGTCAGGCTTACAAATACCCTCAGTAGCTCTGAACAAGCCACTGGGAAATAAATCTTAGCAGGGATTTAAACATCCCCGTCCCGAGCGCTTCATTACCCATTTTTGAGGTGTTTACTGCCTTCAGTGGGACTGAATTCCCAGAGAGAAGGGAATGTGGGCCAGGGAAAACATCCATATGGGAGCAGCAGATTTTGAGTCTAGCAGATTTTCTCATTCAACATTCCTCCTTCAACCCTTTCCTGAAAAAACCTCATCTCACAACACACAAGACAGGGAAAAAGAGAGAGATTTTTTAGGGGGGAAAGGGGTTTTGATACAAGAAATCCTGAGGGTCTCTTTGCTGTAGATAAATTTATTTTTAGTTTATTAGGTCTTTGTTGACTTTTTTTTCCCTGTAATTCCTGAAGGTAAAATAATGCAATAATAATGATTTGGGTTGGATGAGACCCTAAAGATCATGGGCAGGGACACTTCCCACTAGCCCAGGTTGCCCCAAGCCCTGTCCAGCCTGGCCTTGGACACTTCCAGGGATGGGGCAGCCACAGGGCAACCACAATTTCCAGCTGAAAAAATGACAAATTGTTCTTTCCTCTGCAACTGCAGGATTGGAAAAAGGGTCTCACTTGTCCTCAGATGCTTTGCAGAGCAGAGGGGAGGTTGTGCTCAGCTACAGGATGGACACAACACCAGCCCTGCAGCTCGTGCTGCAGAAATTGCAGGTGGCCTCTAAATGCTGCCACATTTTTTTTGTGCTGATGGATTTTTCACACCGGAAAAAACATCCCTGGGCACAAAGATGACCCATAAAGCTGGGCAGCAAAGGGAAATAAAACTGCCCTCCCACTGTGACGTGGCTCTTTCCTGCCCCCATGGAGGTTTGGCATGGCCAGGACCAGCTGCCACATCTGGGAGAGCGTCCCAACCCTTATCCCACCTGCCAAGAGCAAACCAAAGTTCAATTTTCAGGCAGCAGATCTCAGCTGGAGGTTGGAGATTGAGACCTGACTTGATGGTGGAGGCAGAACTTTGGAATCAGGGAATATTTCCTGAAAGAGCTCTGTGTCCTGGGCTGCTGTGTCCAGCTCTGGCATCCCCAAGAGCAGGAGGATGTGGAGCTGCTGGAGCAAATCCAGAAGAGGCCACGGAGCTGCTCCAGGGCTGGAGCCAGGCTGGGAGAGCTGGGGATGCTCACCTGGAGAAGGGAAGGCTCCAGGGAAACCTCAGAGCCCCTTGCAGGGCCTAAAGGGGCTCCAGGAGAGCTGGAAAGGGACTGGGGACAAGGGATGGAGTGACGGGACACAGGGAATGGCTTCAGTCTGGCAGGGTTGGATGGGATATTGGGAAGGGATTGTTCCTGTGAGGGTGGGGAGGCCCTGGCACAGGGTGCCCAGAGAAGCTGTGGCTGTCCCTGGACCCCTGGCAGTGTCCCAGGCCAGGCTGGATGAGTCTCGTAGGCACCTGGGCTAGTGGAAGGTGTCCCTGCCCGCGGCAGGGGTGGAATGAAATGATCTTTGATGTCCCTTCCCAGCCCGGCCGCTGCAGGCTCCTCCCAGCAGAGCTGTGGGACAGGCCCTGCCCTGGGCTGAGCGGGGCCCATGAGGGCTGGGGCCGGCCCCTCTCACTCCAGGCTCATTTCATCTGAAACTCGCTGCTCGCTCAGGGCCCAGGGCCACCGACTCCCTGGGGATGCTGAGCCCCATCTGTTTCCTGAGCTCTGCAGGGACCCCGGCTGAGCCCTGGTTTGAATCCTGCCCTTTTCCTTGTGGGATTGCGTCGGGGCAGAGGCGAACCCAGAGCTGCTCTTTGATGCTGCTCTCGGATGCCGCGCTGCCAATGTGCTGAGGGCATGGGCAGCGGGCACAGTGACACCAAAATAAATCAAATATTTCTCAGGAATGGGGTGGGGACATCAGCAAAACCTCTGCCTTATGCAATTGCCACCAGCATTCCAGCAGATTTAAAGCAGCTGCTGTTGGCTTTCCCTCCTCCCTTTCATAAAGCAGTTGTTTGTCTGTTTGCTCAGGGCTGGAGGACAGGGGAGATGTGGGGAGCACAGAGATGGTTGAGTGAGGGGATGGTGCCCAAATCTTCCAAACAGAGCAGAAAATGGGTGGGCAGTGTGAAGCTTGGCCAACCTGACAGGGACAGGAGTGGTTTTGTCATCCCAGGAAAGGAGGGTGAGCTTGGGATGTGCATGGAGGGCCATAAATGGGGATTGGTAGGGTTGAGGCAAAAGGGATGTTCCTGGAAGCACCAGCTGGAGAGGGAAAAGGTGTTGTCATCAAGGCATCAGCTCCCAGCAGCTGAGGTGTAGGATGAAAGGGTTGAAAAAAAGGCCTTTGCTTCCTCAAGCAAAAGGGAAGAGGAAGCTGATTATTTTTTATTTTTAATTTTTTTTTTAAGTTGAATTATGAGATTTGGACAGAGCCTCAGTGGGGGTTCAGGGGATAAGACGGGCCCTAGGGTGGTGCTGGGGTGGTGACCACGGGTTGCAGAGTTGACCCCACTAAGGATGGAGTTGGCTTTGCTGGGCCTGGCCTAGGGGGTGAAAAGCTCATTTAGAATCAAGGTGAAGGATGAGATGGTGCAAGAACCGTGGGTCCCTCACAACAAGGCATGGAGGGGCTGGAGAGAGTCCAGGGAAGGGAACAGAGCTGGGGAAGGGTCTAGAGCCCCAGGAGCAGCTGAGGGAGCTGGGAAAGGGGCTCAGCCTGGAGAAAAGGGGGATCAGGGGGGACCCTGTGGCTCTGCACAGCTCCTGACAGGAGGGGACAGCCGGGGGGGTCGGGCTCTGCTCCCAGGGAACAGGGACAGGAGGAGAGGGAACAGCCTCAGGCTGGGCCAGAGGAGGCTCAGGTTGGATACTTGGAAAAATTTCTTCATGGAAAGAGTTGTCCATCCCTGGCACAGCTGCCCAAGGCAGTGTTGGAGTCCCCATCCCAGGAGGGATTTAAAAGCCATGTGGATGTGGCACCTGGGGATGTGGTCAGTGGTGGCCTTGGCAATGCTGGTTAATGGTAGGACTGGATGATCTCAGTGGGCTTTTCCACCCAAAACAATTCTGTGATTCCATGAGGCTCCTGCAGCAGGGAGGGAGGATGTGATGCACTTGTGTACGGAGAGGAGAGGGGCAAGAGAGGGTGAGGGCAGGAGGGAAGATAATGGAAGAGATGCAGGTGGCACAGGGAAATGTCCAAGTGAGCACTCAAGCCTCCCCTCTTCCCTGCAAGCAGGAAAATTCCCCAATTTCAGACACAGCAAGGCTTTCTTTTTGCTGCTTTGAGCAGCCTGCTGGAAACTCTGCAGGCTGAGAGAAATCCCCATTCCCAGAGCACAGCAGTGCCTAAACCTGCAGAGCACCTGCCTGTGGGAAAACTGGGATGCATTTTCCATCTCACCCCAGAAAAAACACCTCTAATACACAGCACTGTATGAGCACCCTGGGCTGTAGCTTCAAAACTCAGCCATTTAGAGGAATGATTGGGTATCTCTGACCCAGGCCCTTTCCCAATCCAATATACTCCCTTCAGCCATATATTGCTGCTTTTATTGAGCCCAAATGCTCATCAGCCTCTTTCTATTCACATAAAACCAAAAACATGCTCATCCAAGGGTCAGCATGGCTTAATATACAACCAGGATTTCAGCAAACCCCAGGAGCAATCAAGTCATCACTCTAGTAGAAACAGTCCAGCCAGATATCCACAAAGCAGCCTCTTCCATCATTCCAGGAAACAGTCCCTCAGCTGTCTCCAGCAATCCCATTGTGAATAGATGTCTTTTGCCACTTTCCCAGAACATCCATAAATGCAGGGGGTTTCAAATCTGGAGAGGACAGCGCTGTTAAACCAAGATTTAGAGTCTCAGTGGAGGCAAAGGAATTCCCTGCCATCCTTCCCTCTCCCTTCAGCCCGGCTGGAATGAGCTCCAGCCCTGCCAGTGATCCTTATGGTGTGAGACAATGGAGGTCTCTTGAGTTTCTTTTCATAGAATCGTGGGATCCTTTGGGTTAGAAAAGACCTGTAGGATCATGGAATCCATCTGTTCCCCCGGCACTGCCAAGGCCACCTCTAACCCATGTCCCCAAGTGCCACATCCACACCGCTTTTATATCCCTCCAGGGATTGTGACTCAATGATTTCCCTCAACAGCCATTTCCTGAATGAGGCTGGACAACCTCTTCCATGAAGAAATTTCCCCTAATATCCAATCTAAACATCCCCTGGCACAACCTGAGGCCATTTCCTCTCATCCTGTCCCTGTTCCCTGGGAGCAGAGCCTGACCCCCCACCTCAGCTGCACCCTCCTGTCAGGGAGTTGTAGCCACATAATTGGTGCAGTTTAAGAGTTGCTTGTCCTGACAGGGGTCCTCAGAGTCCATTCCATGATGAAGTTTGGATGGTGGCAGTGAAAGACTTCAAAGGCTTTGACCATTTATTTCCTCTCCACTCCCTTCATGCCCAGCTGTCCCTTTGCAGGGAGTGGGTAAGGGATACATCCATGGAAAACACCTCCCAGCACATCATCTCTCCGTTTTCTGAGGCTGCATTTTATCTGCATCTGGATTTTATCTGGGTTTTTCTGCTCTTCGGACTGGTAGCCCCATATGGGTGAGATCTCTGGGTCTACATATCGTTCCAAGCAACTAACACCTCATTTCTGTGTTTCCAACCTCACCATTCTCCTTCCTCTCTGGATGGTAAAAAAGCCACAAACACCTGCAGGGCTGGCATTTTGCTTCACTCTTTGAGCATCTCCAGTGGGAAGGTGAAAAGGAGGAGGAGCTTGCTCTGCACACTGGCTTTCTCACCAGCCTGGGATTTATTTTCACAGAACAAAAGCTTTGTGGACAGAACTTGTGCCCTTTGAGTGCTGAATTTTCACCCATCTGCCTGAGACATCCTTTTTCTCACAACCACTGCACTTGGTTTAGTTTTGTCCACTAAAGCAGAGCTCTGGTGTTGGGTCACAGCCTGGGCTCGATGACCTCAGAGCTCTTTTCCACCCTAAATGATTCCGTGACCCATCTCCTTGCAGGAGAGTCAGGAAAATAAGCACAGGGGGAATCTTCTCACCTTCCCATTCTCCCTGAGCTGCAAGGCATCCTCGGGCTGTGCCAGGGAGGGGAAGCAGATGGAGACTCCCACGCAGCTCTCAGCAGCTGTGCTGGTGGCACTCCCTCCTTAAATCCCTGATGATTCCCTGACCTTGGACAGGAGCTGCTGTGGCTGCTCTGCTGTGCAGGGCTGTGCTTCTCCAGGTACTTCAAAAGTGGCTTGAGAAGACCCAGAGAGGTGTGAGCTGAGCCCTCTCCTCCCCTTCCACACTTCCCCTGGTGTTTATTTTGTCAAGGACCAACATTTTCCTTTTTTTATTGTTCTGTATCTCTGCTGTACTGGTGCTGTGCCTGATGATAATTATTGGGTTTGTATCATGCACCTCTTTTCCCTCTGTTTGTTGTTTAGGATTAGGAACAGGAGCAGGTACATTTCCAATCTCATTATCTGCCTTTCACCTGAACTAAAAGTTTTCCAGTCTCTAAGGTGAAAGAGCCATGTTCTATTTCCAAAAACTTCTTTCTCCTAATAGAGACTCTCAGCCAAAGAATTAGCTGAAGCAAAAGTTTATTAATATTCAGAATAGCAATTATTTCTCATTTCTTTTTATCACGACTTCACTCTTGCTTTAGTCCTGATTTTACAGCTATCATTGTTGTAAGAATATATGGCAAAAAAATGAGGCTGAGAACCCTTTACTGCATATCAGTAACAGAGAGAGCAACAAAAGGTAGAAAATCTTAAAAAAACTTACAATAAATTACATACATCTGAGTTAATTAGAAAAGGAATTAAAGGAATTTGAGCATGCCTATCCTTTTTTTTTTTCCCAGGTGTGTAGGGTTGTTTTCTCACACAGATGAAGTTTTACATCCAGGGATGTTGAGACTATTTTGGCAGAGGCGAGTGACCTCTCCAGAGCTCTCAGTGGGATGCATGACTTTGGCCATTGTTTTGTTCTCCTTTTACTCAGAATTTCTTTCCTTTATATCAGTGAAAGCTTTGGGCGAGGGAAGCTGAAAAAGGAGGCTTTAATTCAAGCCAGAGAGGGGAGTAGCAGGCTGAGGGTTGTGCAAGAGGTGAGGCAGCTCCACCTGAGCATTAAAAGGCTCAGAAAAACCCACGAAGATGAAAGAGGATTTGAAACCAGAGCCTGGAGTGCTTTTTTTTTCTTTTTGCCTTGCAATAACACTATGAGAATTTTAAGGACTTCTGATATAAATAAAGATTTAGACCTTACACCATTTAATTATTAAAAATAAAAAGAGATGGACTAAAACAAAGCAGTTATTTATTCAGTTATTTATTTTCAGCAGTTATTCTTTAAAGAGAGTGTCCACATCTAGAAAATACTTTTATTTTAAATACTTTCCATATCCTTGAGGTAAATTTCTGGCGTGGTCAAACGTTACTTGAACACATATAAACTCTGCCTCTGATCTTTTTGTTTACTTGTAACATACCTAAGGGCGGAACCGAGTGTGAGTGAGAACCAAATCCAGGGTGCAGAGGTGCCAGGCTCAGCTTTTGAGTGACATTCTCTGTCACAGAGCCCAGCACAGCCCCAGAGGACACCTGGTGCCACTTGCACCTCCTTCTTGTGGCTGAAAAATTCAAATTAAACTGAGGAAGCCCTGTGGCCACAGAGGAAAGGACTTGAGGAGACATCGACATCCAGGAGGGCTGAGGACAATGGGACAATTGAAAGCTCAAGAATTTTTTTTCACAATGGTATTGAGCCATTACGAGACTGAAATGAGGAAAAAAAAAGGTGTTGATAATGATGAAGACAGAAAAAATTCCCTAAATATTTCTGCAGTAGCATTGGGAACAGCCAGATGATGGAATCCCAGCCTGGATGGTGAAGGGGGGCTGGAGCAGCAACCACTAATTCTTGACTCACACAGCTCTAACTGCACCCAAGAGTTTCCAAAGAGTGTCCTGAGGAGGTCTCTGGAACAGAAATTATGTTTTTTTCACTTGGTTTGGGTGGTTCTGAATGACGAGAGCTAAAGTCATAACTGTGTTTTCCAAAAGGTAAATGGGATATCCTAGGAAAGTGTATGTCCCTTGGCCTGGCATTAATCCCAGGCTAAAAAATACATCATCTCACACAGGACGCAATAAATTATGGGAAAATAATTAATAGAGGAAGGAAATTAAAGGAGGGTAGCAAAAGTAAGACAAACTAGTAATGCTGTCAAGTGAATTTGGTACCTTATAAAAATAAGATTATGAAGTTTTTCAGAATTGTAAGGGGTTTGATCTTAAAGATCTTGTCAAAAAGTTACAGAAAGTGGAGCTTTAAGTTAGTCCTGGGTTTAGTTTGAGTAACAGTGGTGAGCAAGGCATGTGGAAGACATTAAATAGCCCTCAAAGCAGCTAATTAATGGGATTGTAATTGTAAAGGCAGTAATTAGTGACCATGTTCCCACTAGGGTAGGGCCAAAAGCATTTCCACGCCCTTTAACTTTTGAATTAATGACCTGGAGACAACACACACTGGCTGCTGATAAAACCTTCCAGGAGACCCAGAGACCAGGGAAGTCATAAACGATCGAGGAAGGAATTGTGCAATGCAGAAAAATGTTGATTCATTCGCTGACACGCGATGAGGATGAAGCTGAACATGGCCAAGTATGAGGGAAGACTGCAAAAATCCATGGGCAAGGGGTTTGGGAATCTGGGAGGTGTGGTGGGAACCAGCTGGATCTGGGCTCCCACTGCTGTTTGAGGAGCAAAGGATGGCTGTGAACATGGCATGGAAACATAAAGTAGGGATGGAAGGACCAGGTTCTGTCCTGAAACCAGCACTGGAGGGTGGTTTGAGATTCAGGGAGACACAGCTTGTGGGAAGTGTTGGAAGCTGGAGAGGCCTGGAAGAGCCCTGGGATGATTTGTGGAAGGGAGAAATGCCTTACAGACAGTTTGGTTTCTTGTGCTCTGAGCTTACAGCCCCAAACTCAGAGGCAGGACCGCTCTGGGAATTCCCCTGGGGATTCTGGAAGTCGTAGGTGCAAAGGACAGTCAAATCCTACACTGGTGAACAGGGGAGTGTGGAGCTCTGCCTGGCAGTGCTGCTGGCCCCAGGACCAAGGACAAGGACACAGGGCTGCCACACGAGCTCCCAGGGGTGTTGAGGCTCCTGAGTTTGCTCCCTGCAGACCCAGACCCAGCATGGCCACGTGAGGGAGCTGAGCCCATTACTGGAGCTCCTGGTGGGAGCTTTGGGATGGAAACTGGGCTGCTCCAAGTCCAGGCTGCAATCTCTGTGACTGCAGAATCACAGAATAATTTAGGTTGGAAAAGACCTCCGAGATCATTGAATGTAGGTACCTGGTTTGTGGAAATCGGGAGTGGGGCTGCAGCCGAGCCTCATCCCCAATGGGCTACAGCTGTGAGAAGCAGGTGAATGCCACTGAAAGCAATGAGACATGGAGTGCTGAAATGTGCTGACAATCACCAAAGGGAACGAAGGGCACACAGGTGCAATGTATGAACCATGAGGGGCATAAGAGGCTGGGCTAAAGAGCAGGGAGAGCAGATGCTTGCAGCCTTCTGAAGAGGGATGATGTTACTCTGTCTGGGTAGATACCTGAAGCCTTCTGATGTGGTATGGTGTTATTCTGTTTGTGTGAATGCTTAGAGCCTTCTGAAATTATATGATAGCGTTGTGTATTGTGGCTGTCTCAACTATGACCTGTGCTGTGGCACATGCTGCAACAATTGAATCCAACCTTTGATCCATCATCACCTTGTCACCAGCCCAGAGCACTGAGTGCCATGTCCACTCCTTCCTTGGAGACCTCCAGGGATGGGGACATCAACACCTCCCTGGGCAGCCCCTTCTAGTGCATAACAACCTTTCCATGAGGAAACTCCTCCTAATGTCCCACCTGAAGCCACCTTGGCACTGCTAGAGGATGTTTCCTCTTGTCCTGTCACTGTTCCCTGGTGTTAGAGTCCTGGATGCTGAGAATTTTAGACTTTCTGTACTGACAGACTCTGACTTCCAGGAGAGCACTGCATTTGACCTGAGGCTGTAGAAAAAGCTTCCAGAATTGATTGATAGCAGTGGGATAACGAGTGTGTAGTTGCTTAGAAGTATGTAATATCACGGGGTGGAAAACTTAGATTTTGGGGGGTTAGAATATATTAATAAATATGAAGCAAGATGGAGGTTTTAGGGCAGAGGCTGGTTGTTCTTCTTTACCTTCTTCTTCCTTCTTCTTCATGGGTTTGGGTGGTATTTTGTAATTGGACAGAAAATTCCACAGTGCAGACTTTGAGGGATTAGTTATTGGGTTAAAAGTGAAAATAATTTAGGTGTCATTTCTTAATTAGATAATTTAGCCTTAAAAAACCTTGTAACAAGAGATAGTTGGGGCCATTTTGTGCCTTGTTAATGAAAAACTGCAGAACTCACTGCTGAGACTGTAACATAGATAAGAAATAATAAACACCTGAGTCTGAACACAATCTATTGTCTCAAATGCCTTCAATCCCGACCTTGACAGGAGCAGAAATAGGAAGCCGAAAACCGGCACCTGGGAGCAGAGCCTGGGTCCCCCCAGGTCCTGTCAGGGAGTTGTGGAGAGGAAATCCACATTGCACTTCACTGAGTGATGCAAAGAGGTCTTTGTGTGTCCTTCTGGCAGCCACAGCTCATGTTAACTGGTGTCTCCCTCACACAGACCCTAAACTTTGTCCTTTCTTATCAGTCCTACCCTGCTGACCTTTGCAGGTCACTCTGTTCCTCTGTGGTGGAGGAAATCATCCAACAATTTAGGAAAAACTCCTTTTTAAACTCTCCCCTCAGAGCCTGAGGGCAACTTTTGTCATCCTTTCACTTTCTCCCATCTGATGTTTACCTTGGGAGGAATTGTAGCTCCAGCATCTTAGTGGACAATTCCTTTGGGATTGGGAGAGGTCAGGTGCCTCTTGACAGAGCTTTGGTGCATTATTTTGTTTTCCAGAACCTTGTGCCTACAGCCTTGGCCCTGAGCTCTGTGGTGACCATGAAACCTTGTCCAAATCTTTACAAATACGATCCGAAAGGCAACAGGAGTCCAACGTGAGCTTTAATGCAAAAAAAGGAGTCTTTCCTGGCTTTATCCTGTCCCTGATTTTCTTTTCCTTTTTAAAATAATTTTACTTCAGTTTCAAGATGCCTTTTTTTCCTGAATGAAAATTAACCTTTTGCCTGATTTGTGAGACAGTATCAGGAAATACACAAGCTGCCCACATGTTCTTTGCTAGTTGCCTTAAATCAATGAAATGGTAATTGTTAAGGCTAGACATGAAATTAAATTATTAATTTAACAAGACTTGAACTCCTATATGGGAGAGACCTTTTGATTTCACCCTGTTAGCCTTTGTGAGGAGACCCAGAGCTTGTGCTTGCCCAGGGCATCTCTTGCAGAAAGACATTTAGCTTTGAACTCCAGAAGTGAAGCAAGAGAGAACTCCACTGCCCTTGGAGGATTTCACTTCCACTGTGAAAAAACCACAAGGCTTCACTTCCCATTCCACTTTATCTGGAGATGGAGAGAACACCAAGGTGCCCCCTATAATCCAGAAAATCCTCCTTGTTCATGCCCTGTGCTGACATCTCTGCTGTGCTGGCTCTTGCCAGCTCAGTGGGGATGAGTGGAAAAATCAGAATTGTGGAATGGTTTGGGCTGGAAGGAGCCTTAAAGATATCTAATTCCATCCTAGGTAGGGACACCTTCCACTAGCCCAGGCTGCTCCAAGCCCCATCCAGCCTGGCCTTGGGCACTTCCAGGGATCCAGGGGCAGCCACAGCTTCTCTGGGCACCCTGTGCCAGGGAATCACCACCTGTAAGCAAGAATTTCTTCCGTATTTCTAATCTAAATTCCCTCTCTTTCAGTTTGAACCAATTCCCCTTGGCTTGTCTCTCCAGTTCCTGATGAATTCACTCTCTGGATTCCCTGGAGTCCTTTCAGATCCTGGAATGTGCTGTGAGGTCTCCCCACAACCTTCTCCTCTCGAGGCTGATCAGTCCCAGCTCTCTCAGGCCATCCCCACAGGAGAGGTGCCTCAGTCCCTTTATCAGCTTGATCTCTGGTAGGAAACACTCAGGAGAAAGGAGGTGATTCCCTGCCCTCCCAGTAACTGGGCTTGAGAAGAGCAGAGGCAATTTAAATTGAAAGGAAACTGCTTTACTTTGCTGTCCCTTCTAATTGGAGCTACCCTGCTGTCTGTAGGTGCATCTCCCCTTTCTGGCATTCAAGAAGAGCCCAGAACAAGTTGTTGTTCAACACCAACCCACAAAAACGTCCCTTTGTCCCTTCCCACCCCTTCACAAGCTGCTCCACGGCCCTCGGGAGCTCGGCTCTCTTCCGTGCAGGGCCAAGCTCTGCCCTGGAGACAGGACAATAATTTCTGTCCCGCTGTAGTTGTAGGTCACGGTGTCAGCTGCCATTCCCATCCCACTGCCTCACGCTGTGCTGAGGAAACACAGTCCCCACCCCCTGATCCCGAGGCCACCTCAGACGGAAAATCGGGAAATCACAAAATCACGAGCACCATCAGGAACAACCTGAGGAAACCTCCCAACGGAGGCAGGCTCCACTGCCTGGAAATCAGTCTGATTACCAGGGTGAACTGAGTGTTGTTCCTGAAATCCTGCTCCCTGCACGCCCAGCTTTGTTTAACGGGAGCTCCAGAGCTGCTGCTCCAGCTGCAGACTGAGCTCAGGCGCCCTCGCAGGGAGGTTTCCTGTGAGAGGACACACGAGGTGACAATGCTGTTCTGTGCTGGTGGCATTTCCAAAATCTTCCCCACTCAGGGCCATCCTGAACATGGGTACAGGCTGGGAAATGGCTGCATGGAGAGCAGGTCACCAGGGCTTGTTGCTCCAGTTCAGATTTTAAACACAGCCCAAAAGGCAGCACAGCGTTGACTGCCATGTTGATTGGTTGTGCAAAGAAAAAAAACTTATTTCTTGTGGGTTTTTCCCTAAGAAAATGATTTCACTCCTCTGCCACGGTGCACCTGAGTGACCCTCGTATCACTGAGCAGGGAAATTCCATTCTCTTGAGGGCAGAACTTCATCCAAAGTTCACCAAAATCTGTGAGGGCCAGGAGATGTTAGACCTGGATGTGCCAAACATCTTGGAATTGTTCCCTGCTTTCTCCTACCCCTGCCAGGACAACACCTGCTTTTATTTGCTTTTCAGATTGGTAGATATGATTTCACAAATTGATAGGAAAGATAAGATCACAGAAGGAGTCTTAATAAGAACCAAAAAGCAGTGGGGAGATGGAATGTGATTATTGTTCTCGAGGAGATTAATGCAGCATTAAACAAAAACGCTGCAGGTTCCTAAACCTTCTGTATCTCTTTTTGTGGTCACTGCTTTCTGGGACGTCACAAATGAGCTCTTGCCATCAACACCTGAAGGATTTCCAGCTGGCTCCTCAAACTTTTCTCAAGTAGGGACTGCAGATTCAAATAGGTCTGACAAATTCTTCTTTATTCTTCTTATTTATTTTTTTTCCCTTAGGAATGAAATGATTTCTTTTAATAACATTTTAATCAACCCACTGCAGGATAACATTCATACAGCACAGAGAGGGATTCAGCATGCAGAGTTCAGAGCTGCAGAGTTGGGGTTGGAAGTTCCACTCTAGCAAGGGGCAAGTATGGTGAGACAAGATGCATGTGACTTCTAGAAAAATTTCCCCCATTTTTGCTTGCAAATCTAGGCTGTGAGCACTGTCTGGGATAATATCCTTCACCTATCCATTGCCTTCTGCATTACTGATATTTCCAACAGTCCCAGTGAATTTGGGGACTGAGTTAGCACAGGGCATATCCCACCAGCACTTACTGACTGTTGCCTCTTTGTCTTCTTTAAAATGAAATTCCATATTATCCACTGAAATTTGGGCTTAGCCCTCATTGGGAAAAGGAAAAGATCTTAAAATTCAAAAATAAACAGCTGAAATGGCTCAATTTGGACTCTGCTGAAAGGGCTCAGCAGCTGATGGCTGAAGAGATTTCTCTATCACAGAAAAAATACATAATTCTTGGCTATGGAGAAAAAGTAAAATTTTTTTTGTAGAATCACTGAATATTCTGAATTGGAAGAGACCCACAAGGATCATAAAGTCCAAATCCTGGCCCTGTACAGGACAACCTCAAAGCCCCCACCATGAGAGGGTTACACCCTCCTGTGCACGTTGTCAGGAACATTTTTATTGTGACTTCCTCTCTGTAATTCTTTTTTTCCTATTGTAAGCAGCTTTGGAATGATGCTTAAATCTAATCATGAAATTAGAGAAGGAGTTCTCCTCGTTAAAAGCTGCTGACAAATCTACACAGAGAGTATACAAATACAACATCCTCTGATCCTGCCGGGGAGGGTGGTGTGAGATGTCCCCACTGACACGTTCAGCCAGCAGCCTTCCATGAAAATGTTTATTTGGGTTCCTAGAACACAAACAAGTTGGTTTTGCTCTTGGGAGAAGGTGTGAGTTCCCACAAGGAGCTGAAAGCTGAGTGTCTTCACTCCCAGCCTTGACCAGGCTGTGAACTGGGACAAATGTCAAAACCTTGGCAAAACTTGCTGAAAGGTGATGAAAGATAGACTTGGTGAGTCACAGATGTTTCTCTGTCATTCCCGGTGTCTCCAAACCACATGGAGATTGTTTCTCTGCTCCAAAGTCAGGACTTGTGTCTTCCGGGCTCCTCACCAGCCTCAGCCTCGTTGCTTTTCCTTCCCTCCTGCTGCTTTTTTGCCAAGGATGGATATTCAGTTCCCTAAAAAAACACGTGCCTTGGCAAATCCTCCTGCACAATCCCAGTTTTCAGCACCAAAGTCATCGTGGCCCCTTGGTAAAGCTGGGTCTCAACACTGACCTGGTTGTCCCATCAAGGACAGACTGATCTGACATTGTGGGGGTATGGTGAGCTGCTCTTACAGACATTCTGTTTTTCTTCCCAAATATTTTTCCTCAGCTCTCACCCAACTGGGCTCGTACTGGTGGAACAACCAACCCACTGTGTGTCTGCTGGTTCACCCAGCCGTGAATTCAGGTGGCTCTAAGTGGGACCAGCATGAGGAAAAGGCCCTCAGGTCTGGTTTGATGTGATCCCACATCCATCTGCTGTTGCTGCAGGCCACCCCAGCGTGCATTTCCATGGCAAACTGCCCTTTGAAATAATTCCCAGCAGAGCGAGGACATTGCCAAACGCCAGCGCTGTGACCGAGCAGCGTCACTGCAGCTGGAGATCTTCTGGTGTTTTATGGGTTCAGAGAGAATGCACAGCACAAAACGCTGCAGAATTTCTAGGAAAACGTCTCTGTTGACAATTCACAGGAAAGAAATGTTTCCTCTGGGGCAGGGCACTCAGCATGTCCCAGTTTTCATGGCCCAAAGTGAGTCCAGTTTGAGAGCACCATGCTTCTCTGTCACTTCCAGCCTTGAGGCCTTCTTGCCACCACATCTGGTGAGGTGAAATGTCACCCTCAGGGTGTCCTGAGGGCCACACTGGGAGACCCAAGTGGGGCTGGCCAGCTGCTGGATGGGTCTAGGATACTCTGCAGCCATACATTGATATCAAACTGTGTCATGATGGCACCATTTCCTCTAAAGCAAGGACAGCAAGGTGGCTGCAAGTGTCCTCTGGCATTTGACCCAGCCTCAAATCCCTCTAGAGTCTGGCTCCTGGCTCAAAAGCCAAATTTCCCCAAGATGTCATGCACAGACCCACTGTTCCCATCCACATCTTGCCCCTCCTTACTGGATGAAGACAGTTCAAGATATTGTACAACCAACTTTCAGAGAGGCTGCAGCTCACAACTCTGCCTTTAAAAACTTATTTTACAACCCCATCCTTGATTTCCAGGAACTCATGAATAGAAAAGATATATTGTTCTTGGTAACTAAATAGTATCATTAAAACCATTATGAATCTTGCAAAAATCATCCCTGTCTACCTAATTTAATCTTGGAACAATGACTATTATTAACTTGTCTTGTGCTGCTGCCATTTGAGATGATGGCCCTGGATGCACTGGCAGCTATTACAGGATCCACTTTTTGTAAATGTGCATTGCTCTTAAGTGCCTGAGTGCCTCTCCTTCAGGGAGCTCCCAGGATTTATCCCTTCCAGGGCACTGTAGTGAAGCTGAAGGGGGAAATGAGGAGTTCAGGGAACAACAGAAAGCTTAACTCCTGTCCTTATCACATGGGTAAGAGTCTCACAAGGGATCCATTGGAAGTTCTCCTTATGATTGACAATGACATCGCTCCATGTGGCTTCCTGAGGCTCTATAAAAGGCTTGATGTCCTCAATAATGTGGTCATTCCCAACTGTCTGCAATGAATGTTGTATTTTTGAAGCCTCCAAGGTTCAGCCAGAGCTGGCTCTGTACCCTCAGGCTCTGTCTCACAAGTGCTGAGCTGCAGAGGAGAGAAAAGGAGCCCCTGTCTGGTTCCCACACTCACCTCAAAAATGTGGCACCTTCAGCAGGCTGTGACTGTTTGACCTCCCCCTCCACAGAGCTTGATGGAATAGGCCTCATTTCCTTAGGAAACTGGCTTCCAGGGGAAAAAAATAAAAATCCTTTACCTGTTTCCCTCACTCCCTGGTAATAAAAAATCAGTGAATTATTTCCCTGATCACAGAACTGAGATGAACCAAACAAATTCATTGGAGTCCCCCAAATAAGAAGAATAATAAACATAAAGTCTGCTGCATTTTGGGGTGAAATCCATGCAAATATCAGCTTCAGCAGAAGGTGTTTCACGTGCCTGCAAGAGAGCAGGGTGGGACTGGGGCTGTGGTTCCCCTCTGTCCTGCTGAAGGTGCCTTCACCCAGTTCTCATTTCTCTGCTGCAAAGATGTTTATTCTCTTCATTACAGGGGCAAATAACAGCAGTTTCCAGGCATCTCCAGCAGGAAGCAATGATGTTGTTGGTGTAGAGAATGAAAAACAGGAAACATCAGAGTACTTTTCTAACACAACGGGGTGTGATGTGTGGATGTAGATGTTATTCCTGTCCCACCTTTCACCCCTTTCTCCAATTCCAGAGCCCCAAAACTACTGATTTTCTCAAGTTCCACAAGAACAGACACCTGAGCAGACGTGAGAGACCTCAGAAATCTCCTGCACATCCCATGGGATGCCCGTGTGGACAGCAACACCCGACCTCAGACCTGTAGGAAAGCAACATCTGTGTGCAGTGATTGACAGAACGATTTTATTTCCATCTGGTTTTATGTGAGAGGGGTTAACCAGGCTAGAATTCTGCTCTGGTCCCAGCAGAGCTGCTGAGATCTGTGGTGGCATCATCAGAGAGCCTCTTGAAGGAACGTTCCCATGAAGTTATTGGTCTCACCACTGAAAACTGCAGGACAGACCCCAAACAGGGACTGAAAGTGAGACCAGCCAGAGGAAATCCCCCTGATGGGTGACCTGATCTCTGGTTTGAGCCCAGCCACCCCACTGCAAATGAGCAGCACACCCCCAGCTGTCAGGGCCAGCGTGCTCCAGAACTGAGCTCATTTCCACGCTGGGTGGGAACTATTTTCACAGTGGAATTCTTGCATCTCGTTAATTAGGAGTTGTTCTGCCGAGCCAAGGGGTCGGAGGATGTGCCCTCCCCATCCCTGGGCACAGATGCTCAGGCAGGGAGGGATCAGCTCCTGCAGGAACGTGGAATCACCTGCAGGAAGCAAAACTGGAATGATAAAAACCTTACACAGAGGATATCATGAAAAAAAAACAAACCCAAATAACTTTCCTTCTAGTGGAAGGCCCTGGTAGGTGTAACTGAGCAGATCGAAGTGAAGAGAGGTTAAAACCCAGCTGTGGTAAAGCTGTGCAACTGCAAGGAAGATTTTTTGAATAAAAAAGCCCAGGACAAGGAGCAGGTGATGGACATTTGCACCTGGTAACACATCCTTAGGTCCCAAAACACAGAATTATGAGAGCCTGTGTCAATTAGTGTCACCCAAATTGGTGCTTGGGTGTGTATTTTTTTCCCCCCATCTTCTCAAAATATGAGATTAAAGCCGCTGCCTGAGATATGGAGACTGTAATGATAATTCTTAATTATCATTATTTATCACCATAGGTTAATGAATAATTGATTAAGTTAAAATTAATTAATGTCAGTTAATAAATAACTAATTATCATTTGTTATTTTTAATATGATTCATTGAAATTTCCCATTTTATTTATCAGGAGACAAAGTATAAAGAATATCAGGGCAAGAATTTATTCTTGGGAGGTATCAGAAGTGTGGGTGTTTATCAGACATCCTCATTACAACCCACATGAGCATCCCTTGGGGATAACACTGGAAAAAAACCCAGGGAAATAAGAACTAAAAGGAAACCTAACCATATGTTTTAAGCTCTCCCTATTAGGGAGTCCCCAAAACTCCTCACGGCCACAGCTCCCAGTCCTTTTGGAGGCTGTTCATACCTCAGTTACCACTCCCTGTGGCTTTTCTCAGCATCTCCAATCCCCGGGGGCAGAATTTCTGGCAAAAAGCCCTTTTTCCGCCCGAGTGAACCCATTTTCCCCATCACCACCTGTGCAAGCTCTCCCCACCCCTGTCCCACCCTGCTCCAGGGGTGTTTCCAAAATCCAGGAGGACTTTGGGAAGCAGCAGCTGAACACTACCCCCAGAATACCAAAGGGAACATCTCCAGCTGCTCCTCGGGGATCCTTCTCCCTGTTTAAACACGAAATAATTGAATATTAACCTCCCCAGGCTGGTCATCCCGGGGCTGTTGGATCTCTGAGCTCCAACCCCGGCAGCTGAGGAGCTTCCCCCACCCCGAAGTGTAAATGAGTTTATGGGAAATGGCTGAGGGTAAAGGGGAGGGTGGGTGGAGAGCTTGTTTTCCTCCCCACCCTCATTAAAGGCCCTGACCTCTTTGCTGTGTGCCCTCTTCTCCGGGGTGGGGAGGAGCTGGGTTTTCCAGGATTTGTGGGGATGGATGGGGTGACCCCTCTGGGAGCCAGCAGAAAAGGAGGAGATGGAGAAGGTTCTGTCCTCCACCCCCTGAACCCTGGGAAGATGAAAAGTGAGTCAGAGGAGGTTCTGCCCCATGGAAATGGGCTCTCTGTCCAGCAAGGCAAGTTCTGATTTTTGTCTTTGGCTGATAAATTTTGTCTTTTGCTGAGTATTTTTGTCTCTTTGTGGCTGTTTAGGTGAAAGGAAACAAGGGAGGTGATGCACATGAAGCTGAAAGCTGTTGAGCAGTTTGGTTAAAGGCTTCTGTTTGGGTTTTATTAATTTTTTATTTTTAAGCCTATAATAAATAAATATATTAAAATATGTTTATATTTAAGATTATAATAAATACATATATAATAATTTTAAAGATATATCTTTTTTAAATGTGCTCTTGAGGTGGCCTGCTTGCCTTTTCTAAGTAAAAGCAACACTCAGGGGGTGCTGACTGTGCAGACCTCGCTGTAAAGGGAGGAGAAAAGCTGTGGGATGGTGTGAAACAATGAAAGGGACAGAGGTGAAACATAAATTTATTCCCTTGGAACCCAGAGGCTGAGGTAGGGGATGTGTATTTATTGAAAACTCTTCCACTCTCAAGCTGCTGTTAAAAAAAACAAAACACCCCACCCTGTTGTGCATCCTGCAACCAACTTGTTTTATTATTTTTTAATGATTATTTTTAATTTTAATGGTGTTTTATTATTTCTACTTAATAAAACACCACTGGCAGAGAGGCTGCAGCACAGCTGGGGCAGGGGGGAAGCCAAGGTGGTGAAAGGTCGTGTCCCTCGTCCCTGGAGCTGTGGCATCTCCAGCTGTGCTCCTGGGGAGAAAAGGAATTTGCTGCCAGGAGCTTCTGGGAAGAAACTTCCGTGCTGTTCTTGGAAGGAAGGGCCAAGAAAGCTCCTCGTGCC
This sequence comes from Irena cyanogastra, assembly GCA_013397155.1. Classification (NCBI taxonomy): domain Eukaryota; kingdom Metazoa; phylum Chordata; class Aves; order Passeriformes; family Irenidae; genus Irena; species Irena cyanogastra. The sequence continues at coordinate 205,430 of VWZV01012927.1, read as the reverse complement.
TGCTGTGGGAGCAGAAGTTTGTGGGCAGGGTGATGGATGAGCTGAGGGAGCAAGATTTCCCTCCCCAGGAGAAGCCAAGTGTACGGATTCCACGGAATTCCTAACGAGAGCCTGGGCTGGAAGGGGATGAAATAAATCAGGTGTGGAGGCAGCTGGGAGCTCCTCATCCCCAGGGATGAGGCCACAAGCTGTGGGAAGCTCCCTGAGGGCCTTGGAGCAGCTTCCAGGAGCTGAAGGAAGGATGGGGATGGACCCTGTGTGATGATGATTTCACTCACTTTGCCTGTGCCTGTTGTCTCTGGCTGAGGAGCCCCTTGGAGTGAGTGCTGGTGGTGAGAAATGGGAAAATTGATTGGTTTAGAAGTGATTTCTCTTCTCAAGGTGCTGTTTCTCTGTTGGAGCCCTGGTTACTGAGAATTTCAGACTTTCTGTGCTGGCAGGGACTGACCCCCAAGAGAACACTGCATTTGACCTGAGGCTGTGGAGAAGGCTTCCAAAATTGAATGATAGAACTGGGATTGTGGGTGTGGAGTTTGAATAAAAGTGTGTGATATCACATGGTGGAAAACTTAGGGTTTGAGGTTTTAGAATATGGTAATATATATAAAGCAAGATGGAGGTTTTAGGACAGAGGCTGATCCTTCTTCTTCACCTTCTTCTCAATGGGTTTGGGTGGTTTTGTGTAATTGGATAAAAAAGTCCTCGTTGCAGGCCATGGGTGGTTGGCTATTGGGTTAAAAATAAAAATAATTTAGGTGTAATTTCTTAATTGGACAGTTTGTCCTTAAAAGGCCTTGGAGAGAGAGAGACAGGGCTCCATTTTTAGTGTGTTAGAGTGAAGTGCTGTAGAACTCAGGGTTTGTGAGACTCTAACATAGATAAGAACTAATAAACATCTGAATCCCAACAAGAAATCTCATCTCACACATTTAATCCTGACCCTGGCAAAAAGAAGATAAAAACTCAGCATTTCTCCTGCCCAGACCTTGACAGACACTGTTTCCTCTGAAGGGAAAGAATGAGGGATGTGGGAAACCACCAGGTGAGAACCTTCGAGCAGAAGAGGGTTGAATATCTGGTCTTTTTTTCAATCAATGTTTTCAGTCTGGGGTGCAGATTTAGATGAGCTCTATGGAAAAAAAATTCCCTGGCAGGTCTAGAAAAATACCCCCAGCTCCTGAGGCTGCTGATGTGGATTTTCTGTCTAAAAGGAGGTGCGAGATGCTCTCTGGGGGAGGTTTTATCAAGCAGCAGGCGTTGAATTATTCCTGCACCCATCTGTGTGTCTCTTGCTCTGGAGCTCAGATCTATCCTGCATACCACCCATGCAAAATTCAGTTTTGGATGCTTTTTTACTTACGGTTTGGTTGTTTTTTGTTGGTTTTTTTTTTTTTTTTCTGCTTGGGACTCTATTCTTGAAAGAGGCACCTGAACTCCTTCTCAGGGACCTTGACTTATCCCTGTGTCCTCTGCTCTGGCTGGGGAAAAGCTACAGGGGAGCCAAGTGCCCTTGTCCTCCTCCCAGGACCTGCAAAACCTCTCTCTGCATGGCCTGGGGGAAAATGTGGCCCGGAACTTGCCCACGGTTTGATCTTCAGAGCAATAATTAATTTACTGAGCAGCTGTGAGGTGTGGAACTGACCCAGAATATTGAACAGTCTCCCTGCTGAGGGCCTTGCTCCCTCCTAGTGAATATCTCCTGTGTCTGTCCCCATATTTTGGGAGGATTTTGGAACTCAGGTGGGATCCCCAAGGGAGCAGAAAAGACAGTTTTGCCTTCCATAAATCAGTTGTGATGGAGGAGCTCCCTTCAGAGAAGTTGTGGTTGGGAATCTCCTAATTAAATGTGCCCAGCTGGGCTCCCTTTCCTGCAAAAGCCTTGGATTAAGGGTGGATTTCAACCCTGAGCTTCACAGTTTCTGGTTTTGGAGAGTGACCACGGGTAGAACTCCACTCTGCTCCAAAGGTTTTCCTTAAACACAGACCAAAGTTGAACCTTTGGCTTAAAATAATCCCTTGATGGTACAAGGCCTGTACATTACCTGCTTTTTCTTCAGCTTCCACTCCTGATTGGCATCTATCACCCACCCCAAAAAAGCCAAACCCCAAATCTTCCACTGTTTAACCAATCTGAGCTGTGTTTAATGGGAGTAGGTGCCCCAAAGGCATTTGGGCACCACCACATCCAGATGATTCACTCCAATTACCTCTGTAAATAACATTTCTGGGAAAGTGGGAATCTTTCATCCCAAGCCCCATCGGGGAAGGAAATGAAGCTGGAGTCTCAATGACTTCCTGGATTTCTAACCCAGGGAAGGATTTTTTCCCTGGCAAAACCAGGGTGGGTGCTGGAAACCTCCTTGTCTGTGTTCCCAAACGTGGGTGGGCATGGGGTGGGATGAGCTCCAGGTCAGCCAAGGGCTTCTCCTGCTCTGGAAAGGGGACAGGACTGTAATAGAGGCCAGGAGGGAATCCCATCACATGGAAGCTGTGCCTGGGACTATTCTGATTTATTTCCTGGTGTTCACTTGGCACCTCTGGTGCTGTCCCTTGGACTGGTGTGAGGTGCTGTGACATTGGTTTGGGGGAAGCTGGGGCAGAATGGGTTTTTTTAACAGGATAAGAGTGAGAAACAATTTTTAGCCTCTGCTCTGGGCTATCTGTGGCCTGTCTGGGTAAAAGTGGAGGGAGGTGTTCTCATGAGACCTCACACTGTTGGTTCATTGGAAAAACAAGCCACATCCTCCTGTTTGTTATTAAAAGTGAGTTCACAAATCTTTTTCATTCTTGTTTTATTTATTGAAGTGGGGAATTCCCAAGGAGGGAGATGGTTTTCTGTGGAAGGAAGGTTGCAACCAGCACCAGAGTGGGAAGGGAGGGATTGGGAATGATGGCTCAGCAGCTCCAGTGCTGTGTGGATTTCTCTCCAACCACACACCTGATGTGTGGACAGAATGGGAATTGGCTCTGCTGTGGGAATTTGATGGTAGAACAGCTTGGAGATCCCTCCAGGCATCTCCCCCTAAACCCTGGCAAGGGGCTGAGTCCTTGTCGTGCCTGGGATTTTCGCATCTCCGTGTGGCTCTTCCTAAAAAGTTCTGTGCAGTTGGAACTCATGGGTGGATGTTCCCAGAACAAAAAAGAAAATTACGTCAGCTGTTCCCATCACTGGAATTAAGGCCAAAGCCTCCAGATGTCAGGCATTGTTTGTTGTTTTTTTTTTTTTTTTTTTTTTTTGGAATCTCTGTGTGACTATAGGAGCTCTTCCTTCATTTGCAGCTAATGAATAGAACAAAACACAGAAATCTGCACTGGGTTAGAAAGAAATTGGTGTTTTGAAGAATGTAATGCCTGCTGGTGGGTGTTGGACTATGCAGCAAATATCTAAATATCTAGTCTTTATTGCAAGGCCATCCTTTGGAACTTGTTTCTAGTTCCATTTCTCTCTCAACAAGGTCTGTCTTATTCTACAACATTTCTAAATCAACATTTCTTATCTCAGAGTTTACATACAAATAGACACTGTGCAAACCTTCTATCAAACTTTTAAAATTTTCTATAAATCCATTTTCTATAAATCCATTTCCCCCAGGTGTGGGTGTGTGTGAGGGCTTGGGGCTGCATCCATCGAGGCAAGGGGTGGATCAATAACAAACCAACCCAAAATAGGATCTTTCAGGTGGAATTCCTGTGAAAGGCTTTCTCAGCATCTTTGCTGATGGTGCCCAGCCTCCTGTGGCCCCAAAAATGACAGTGGGAAGTATCTGAGCCCCTCAGCTGAGAGCTGGTCAGAACCCACTGCTCCAATTTAATTAAACATCTCAGTTGTTTCAATTCAATTAAGCAATGAGCTTGATTGGATCAGTGTGAGGAAGGCAGCAAAGAGAGAACTGAGATGTGGCCTCTGTCAGAACCTCAGAAGGAGGTAGGGATGCAATTTGTGGGGTGGCCAAGATCACCTGAAATGTTTCCTAAGATGTAATATTTCATAGGAAATGCCTTTAATGAGGTCTGGGGATTTGCACGCTTCCCTGCTAGACTGGGAGTGGGTGGCACAGCTGGATGCCAGTAAAGAACATCTCCTTTGTCAACTTAAAAAGGAAAATTAAAAAAATTTTTAAAAAGTTATCTAGACCGACTTTCTGTACTCATAGTTGGTAATGAGAAAATCCTCAAATCTCATAGCTCAAGGATACCATGAACATTTTAAGGATCTTTCTGAGGAGAGATACTGACTGAAATCAGAGCCAGGTGTATAAGGAGGCTGAAGGCTCTGGAACTTTATTGTCCCTCTGGGGACTGTTGAGGACCAATTTCTGCTGCTTTAATGTGGTGCTGATCAAGTCCCAAACTGGCTCCAAGTGCCTTCTTGGTTCTCTTGGAAAACGGAGCCTTCAGCTTCCCTCCAAAGCCTTTGAAACCCTGCGGTAACTGGGGGACTCACTCAACAGCAGCTCCTCCTTCCCTTCCACCTGCTCTTTTTGTAACGTTTCCATGGCCATTCCCACTGTATTAAAGTGATTTTTTCCCACCCATTATCTAAAGGACAATGGGAGATAACTGTGACCACAATGGCTGAGGGCTGAGAAGCCCTGACTGGGATGGCTCCATTTATTTTGCTTTTTCCAGGAGTGTTGTTGCAGCAAAGCCTGGAGTGTTTGACATCTAGAACAATGCACGGACTCATCTTTGTTTTAACTGGGTTGTTGGGAGCTCCTGTTTCTCCTCTTGTCCGTGTAAATGTTTTATGAAGTGAGTTTAAAGTCAATAAACGCTTCCTGTTTAACGTCTGCCTCGCTGCCTTATGAAAGATGCTTTATAAAAACATCAGAGCTCTCACCCAGCACGGGGCTTATCTCTGGTTCCCTGCTAAGCATGATATCAAAACTCACCTAGGAGAGTGGAAAAAAAAATCCCAATTTACAAAGAAAATAAACTCATGTTTCCTCCTAATGATGCTGCACTGATTATGCAGTAACACCGCATATTGAAATTGCCCTGAAATTGGATTTTGGAGCCAGCTGAGCTTCAAATCCTGATGGGAAAGCTCACGGGGAAAACTGGCCTGCACTGAGCACCCAGCTTGTTGCTTTCTTGCTGCCTTTTTTTTTTTTTTTTCCTTTTTCAGTGTGACAAATGAGATTTGAATAATTGCTGTGTAAACTGAGAGCAGTTGTTGAATCTGAGAGGGCTGAGAAATGTGCACTCCTCAGCTCTGCTCTGCTGCCGCTGTTGACTCACGTTGATCGTGGCTGGAATCTTAACCCCGTGCACTGGGACAGGCATTTCTCTGATATAATAAAAGGCAGGTCCCTGGCTTTGCATGACTTTGCAAAGCTGCAGTGGCACAGATAAATTGGGGCACGGGCTCGTGGTTGGCAAGGCTGCTGTGGGCACGAGCTTGGTGCTGCCAGAGTCTGCCTGGGCTTGGCCAAGGCAGTCCTAGGCCAAAGGTGGGTGCAGATAAAAGACAAAAGTGACTGATGTGGTGCAGCTCCAGCCTTGTCTTTGCTCTCCCTACGCTGGCAGGTACTGGGGGTTTGCTTGCTCTTTGTTTGTACAGATATTTTTGTTTCCTCTCGTTCCCACATCTGTGCGTTGCTTTAGCGAGGGGAATGGCCCCTGGGGGAGATGTTATTGCAACTCCTGCTCTGTTCCATCAGGTGAAACAGCACCTGGAGAGTGCAGCTAACAGCTTGTGATGTAAGCAAAATGACTTGGTGAGGGAAAAACACTGATTTGATTTTCTTTTATGGCTCTCTGCATGTCTAAATGGTATCTTAACAAGACTGGGATTATCTTCAAACTGCTTGATTCTCTGGAAGAAGTTTCCTGACATGAACAGTGCAGGAGTTGGTTTGTTCCTCTTTAGCCTTCACCAGGAGGAAAACCACTGAGCTCTCATCAGACCCACGTGGGGCTGAAGGAAGCATCAGTTTGCAGAGAAAAAGGAAAAAAAGTTTCCCTGCTTGTTGGTCTTTCTGAGAAGTGGCTCAGCTCTGATTGCAAATAGCAGGATCTCTGATGTGGGGCAACTCAAATCTGAATTGTTTCAGTAGAATAAAATGTAATCTGAGAAGTTTTTGTTATCAAGGGGCTTGCTGGGCTTTGGGAGCCTTTGAGCAGGTGACACACTGAGCTGTGCAGCCCCTGCACACCTGAACTCTGTGTGCTAGGGGTGTCTGGTGGGAGGGAGTTTGGAATTTGGGGTTTTTCCTGTGCCTGGTGCAGCTGCTCTGTTCTGGGCAGCCTCAGTTTTGATTTGCAGGATTGCTGCACCAGGGGCTGTCTCTGCTTTGCAATTCAGTGATTTTAACTTGATTTGCATCTTCACATAAAAAACAGCAATCTGGGCTGCAGGCAGCTGTAAAGCTGTCATGAGTTTAGTAGCTTTAAAAATTGGGTTTATTCTTCCCCCAGACTCTTTTACTTTCTCCACCTCAAGCTTGGAAACTGCCACCAAACCTCCTGTGCTCCTTTTCCAGCTGGGGCTGCTGAAGGAGTTTTGCTTGAAAAGTTCAGTTAGGGAAAAACCTTATTCTCTGATTTTTCTTTTTTTTTTTTTGGGGGGGTTTTTTTTTTCCCCTGACTGCTCCTCCAGTAGACAACTGCTTTGGACATGACTTTTCCTTTTCAGGAGAGCCCCTGCTGTTCCAGTACAATGATTGCTCTGATGAAACCTTGCAGGTGATGAGTGACCTTTGTGGTTTGCCCCACGTAGCAGAGACTGAGTGGAGATGGGTTTAACAAGGAGCCCTTGGCAGTGGTGCTGTTTTATTGCTTTAAAACCCTTTTTTGTGCCCTTACTGTGAGAATTAAAGGACAGACTTCGGATTAAGGACAGACTGTGGATCAGTGGTGTTTTGTAAAAAGGGCAAGCTGTGAATGGAGAGGCAGCAAAGCTCTTGGAGGTGGAGCTGTGGGGATGCTGCTGCTGGGTGTCCACGGCTGTTTTCTGGCTTGTGCACACCTGCACTTGGATCAGGCTGGGATCTCTCATTGCCCAGGATATCTGCTCGGTATCCTGCCTCCCCTGTCAGTGGAGATGGCTCCCTCTCTCTGAAGTGCCCTGAGAAAGGCTGGGGGCAGGAGGTGCTGACAGCATTCCCAGCCCTCGCCAGGGTGGTTGTGTGAGGCTGAAAAACCAGGGTCTGACACCCGTTTGGATGTGGTGAGGTCACAGTGACAGCAGGGACACCTCATTTCACACCTGCCCTCGCCTCCCTCCCGGTGTGAAGGAGCTGGGATGTGACAGCTGCAGCCTGGGGGTGACTGGCTGCTTTGGGCTGGCTCTGGGGCAGATGCCATCTGCTGAGGGTGTTGGGAATGTCTTGTGTGGCACTGGAGGAACTCTTGGTCCCTGTCCCACCTGGAAGAGGGACTGGAGCTGATGTTCCTGACAGCTGGAGTGCTGGGAGCCCTCCCCTGATGCCTGCAGGTGATAAGATCTTTTCAGGAGGCTCCAAGAGCCCAGCAGGGAGTCCCAGCTCCCTGCTCCTGCTGGCATCCAGCTTCCCAACTGCACTGCTCTAAACTTCGTGCCCCAGAGAGCAGCTGAGAGTGGTTCCAGGACAGAAAGCAAGCCACAGTCTAGCCTTGGTTAACACTTTTTGTGTTTCATGTCTGTGTTCAGCAATTCAGCTGCTGCTTGGGAGCTTTGATGTGAAGCCACGATGCTCCCAGGGGCGACCAAGCCCATCCTCTGGGAGCAGCTCTGCTCCTGCCTGGGAAGGCTGCTGGAATCCCAGCTGGATGGTTTTGGTTTTGGGGAGGGCTGCTGTCACCTTCTCAGTGCTGCTGTGGGCTCTGGAAGTGCAGGTCACCGAGGGACAGCACAAAGGGAAATGCAAACTTGGGCATTGCTGTGTCTTTGAAAGACCTGCCTGGTTTCCATCAGGGGTCTGGGGGCTCTGTTTGAAATCTGTGTCAGTGGTTAGAAGCCCTGGGGTGAGGTGGAGGGTTCTTGGTGGGAAAACTACAGTCCTGACAGCAGCAGGAGAGCAAATGTTCTGCTAAGGGGCCTTGGATAACGCAGGGGATGGGGCAGGGAAAGCTGCTCAGGTCCTTGCTGAGCCTTTTCAGGAAGCCCCTTGGGTGCAGTCTGTCTGTCTGCCTTGGCTCCAGGTACCTGGCTGGGCAAACAGCACTGCTGGAGAGCAGCTTTTCCTGCTGAGTGCTGCTCACCATCCCCAGAGTAACCTGGGCTGCTGTGTCCTGGCATCCCCGACAGCAGAGGGACCTGGAGCTGCTGGAGCAAATCCAGAGGAGGCCACGGAGCTGCTCCAGGGCTGGAGCCAGGCTGGGAGAGCTGGGGGTGCTCACCTGGAGAAGGGAGAGCTCAGAGCCCCTTGCAGGACCTAAAAGGGCTCCAGGAGAGCTGGAGAGGGACTGGGGACAAGGGGTGGAGAGACAGGACACAGGGAATGGCTCCCCATTGCCAGAAGGCAGGGATGGATGGGATATTGGGGAGAAATTCTTCCCTGGTACTGATGCCTTAAGGAGCTGGAACAGAGGCCAGAGGGAGTTCAGAGGAATAAAGTGGATATTTATTGATATTTATTGAAGTGCCTTCACAGGCCACACCCTGGCAGTGCTGGAGTCACAGTCGTGGCTCTGCCCTGATGGCTCCAAGGTGGAGCCAAAAGAGAGCTTGGTCACGAGAGCTCACATTTTTATAAGTTTTAGTCCATTTGCATACACGAGTTAACTGTCCAATTAACAGCTTCAAATTATGAAGTTTCATCCTTCTTGCTTGCCCGCCCTCCTCATGTTGTTTATGCTTTGGGCCTGAAGTTTGAAGAGATTGTCCTTGAGTCTCCAGCTAGAATAGGATTGTTTTGTCTCCAGTACCCTGTGAAAAGATCCTGGTAACACTCAATAAAAAGCTAAAAGCTGCACACCGAAGCAGAACAGAAAAATTTAAAACCCAAGGTATCAGTTTCCCCCCTGGGTGCCCAGAGAAGCTGTGGCTGCCCCTGGATCCCTGGAAGTGTCCAAGGCCAGGTTGGATGGGGCTTGGAGCACCCTGGGCTGGTGGAAGGTGTCCCTGCCCATGGCAGGGGTGGAATGAGATGGGTTTTAAGGTCCCTTCCAGCCCAAATGGTTGATTCCCTGCTTTGCCACACTAACCAGTGCTTCTTGGAATCTCCTGTCTGTTGTAAACAGAATTTGCATCATGGAGTGAGAAAAAACCCAAACAATCAAAATCCAAACAACTAAAACAAAAAACCCCAAACCAAACAAAACCCACAACTCAAACCACAAACTCAAATCCCAAGAAACTACTTCATAACTTGGCCATGTTCTCTGCAAATGGACTGGAATTTTTTTTTCTCAGTTCTCCCAGCAGATTTCGCATTGTCTGCCTCTGATCTCTATCTCCTGGCAGGCAAGGCAGCGTTTCCTTTGACTTGACAGCATTTAGAAACAAATTCTGAAAGGAAAGCTTGTGATCTGCAGCTGTCAGAAATGCCATTTGCTCCAAGTTGAGTGCTTGGAAGCAGGGAATGTGCTGTGGAAGGGGTGTGTGTGTGCTGGGGCTGTCTGTAGCCCCTCTAAGAGAGAGGTTAAAATACAGAAGTGAGATAAAACAGAGGGGTCTGGCAGCAGATTTTTAAAATATATGTAGCATTTATGTATATATTTTATTTTTATATATATAAATTTCTACCAAAGCCTTGCCAAACCCTTCTGTTTTATCGTATGCTACAGGGCTGAAAGGGAATATATATTTCTGTATATGTAATATATATTTCTGTATATCTGCTTTCCCTGTGGAACCAGCTGCTGGCAAAAGGCTGGGAGTGGGATGTTAATGGAAGTTGTGGGGCAAGAAATCTTGGAGATATTTGCCTTGGCCATTTTGAAAGATCAAATCACAGCAGCAGCATCACTTTGGCCCTTTTCTATGCAGAAGTGCCAGCTTTGGGGTCACTCCAGGTGAATTTCCAAGCCTGATTTTAATTTTTTTTCTCAGGGCCAGGACCTGTTGTTTGGGCCCACTCTGAGCCCTGAGTCACTGGTGCTTTCAGCAGCAACAATGGCAGAAATGGGCAGCATTTCTTACAATGTGATTATTCCTAATTTGTGCAGGATGGAGGAGTCTGGAGCAGGGCTGTGCCTTACCCCTGTGCTGAAGGGAAAGTGCCTTTAATTCCTTGGGCAAGGAGATTGGAATCTGCCATTAGTAACCAGTTAAATGTGATTTGTGGAGTAAATTACGGTGTAAGGGAGGTCTGGGCGGTCTCTGGTTCTGCTCCTGGCTTTTAAAGCAAGGCCAGGTTCCTAAGAGTGAAGGATGGGAGATTCTCCCACCTCACTGCCACCCTGATCCAGTGGTGAGACTTGGTCAGAAATAAAGAGAGAAAAACCCCCACACGATGATGGAATTGGCATTTCTATTTTTTACTTCTATTGTCTCTTACAGTTGCTTGCTTTAAGGTTAAAAATCTTGCAGCACTGATGAGGAGAGCTCAGTTTCTCTCTTCAGAAGTTCCCCCTGCTCTAGATAAAGCAGAACCCAAAATAGCAGAAGATCAGTCAAAAAAGGGTTTAAATTTCAAAGCTGCTGTGAATCTACCAAGGAATGGTGATGGGGCTGCTGGGTCTTGTCTTAAATTCTAGGGGTTCCTAAGGGATTGAGGACAAGGGGGGATGGCTTCCCACTGCCAGAGGGCAGGGTTGGATGGGATATTGGGGAGGAATTGTTCCCTGTGAGGGTGGGGAGGCCCTGGCACAGGGTGCCCAGAGAAGCTGTGGCTGCCGCTGGATCCCTGGAGTGTCCAAGGCCAGGCTGGATGGGGCTTGGAGCCACCTGGGCTAGTGGAAGGTGTCCCTGCCCATCCAGGGGGTTGGAGTGGGGATGATCTTTAAGGTCCTTTCCACCCAAACCATTCCATGACTGAAAGGATCCACGATGAGCAAGCCCACAGCTTTGGCTGCTTCTGGGGAACCTGCTGGTCAGAAGTGTCTGGTGGCCTCCTCCAAGATACCTCAAGAATAACAATAGCCATCCCACACCTCAGAACGTTCTTTCAGTAGATTTAAATATTGGCATTTCCCCAAATAACTCTCTTCCCCCTCTGCTGTGGGAGAGATGACGCACTTGCTTGTGAGGGAGGTGAGCTGATGCTCAGGCTCATTCTTGTCTTGCTTTAAGGTGATAAACAGAAGGTTTAAGTCTACAACAAACAGGCTGGAGCTTGGTATGAGCTCTCAGATTACTCATAATTGAAAGTCTTAAAACTTTTATGCACCAGCTGCTGCTTTAGCAGTAAAACAATGAGCTTCTGCAGGCAATTACCGTGCTGCCTTTGGAGGCTTTCACCTGCACAGACAGACCAGAGAACTCCTTGGGTGATTTCCTGGATTCCTTTGGATGCGGTCAGGCTCGTTAATGTGGCAACTCTGCCCTGGCCCTCCCTTGTTTCCTAATCTGGTGGTGACTCTGGCGTGGCAGACGCCGATTTCAAGGAGAAGTGTCTGTATCTCATGCCTCATTAGGATTTCAACACCGTTATGCAAAAGTTTTGTTCTAGTCCTAACAAGCAGTTTGAACCCGTTTCTGTTAAGATTTGCTTGTGCTTATTTTCTGTTAGGAAGTCAAAAAAGTATCCTTGCTGCGGGTCCTGCTGTGATGGGAGCAGGCATGGATGTGTTTGCATCCCAAATTGGATTTATCTGCCTGTTTTCAGTGGTGGTTCAAAGTGAGTCTGTCAGAGGTGGTTCCTTGCATGCTGAGGAACACGCCCTAGATCAGAGCAGCTGGACAAGGCCTTGGCTGTTCAAACTGTCCCTAAGACTATTTTGAGGTGTTTATTTTACCAAGCTGGGTGGCTGAATCACCTGGCTAAACCAGCTAAAGGTAAAGAAGTGAGTGCTGGGCTTTTCCTTTCAGTGTTGCAGAGTTTCTCCCAGTATTTGTCCCTACTGCTACAGTCCCCGGATTTCCTTTTTCTGCCCATCACGGGCCATGGGTTCAGCTGCACTTTCCTTTTGCTCCAGAGCACTGCTGCTGGTCCAGTCTCACCAGTACCAACATGTCTGTGTCTGCTGGTGTTGATGGTGCTATGGATTTGAAGAAATGTATTGGGTTGGAATCTGGAATAGTCAGAGCCTCCACACATCAAAACAAACATGCTTGAAACTGATATTTTTTCATATTTCTGCCTGTGCAAAATGATCCTGGGGCTAAAACTGGAGGCTGTTGGTTTATTAATCTCTGGATTCCTGTGTTCTTGCTGTTATAGATTCCCTTCAAATGAGCCACTCTTCCCTTGAACACGAGGGTCTGGCCATTCAGGCCACATCAGCCCCCTGGCAGCCTCTCCCAAGATAAGGGAATTAAGGAATGAGTTTTTAATAACAAGCCAGCACAGGGATGCCCCGTGCAGCAGAGCTGCAATGGCTCTGAGGGCTTGGGGCTGACAGCTCGCTCAGCCTGGGGATGCCTTTCACTTGAAACAGAAATAAAAACAAATGTCAGAGTCTTCCCGAGCTGCTGGTGTGACTGAAGGAGGTGCTTCATCCTCAGGAATGTTCCCCTGGATTTGTGTGCTCCAGGAGCTGGAAGAATCAAAGTTGATGGAGCCCCCAGCACTGTGTGCACCCAGATCTTGTCACTCTGAGATCTCCTGTGGTCTCTGCACTGGTTTGAAGCAGGATAATAAGGATGGAGGAGATGTTCCCAGCTGCCTTTTCCCCTGGAGGAAGGTAGGTTTTATGTAATGGTGCCACGTGAGTCCTTCCTGCAGCAGCCCAGAGCTGACAGGTGATCCCAAAACCTCGTGCAAGGCGAAAAGGGAAGAGGAACTGCTGGCCAGAATTCCTGCTACAGGAGTTTCCTTGCAGTCTAATGGAGGCTGAGGGATCCACGTGGAGTTTGGGATGCAGGGATAAATGTAAGTCATAGAATCATGGAATGGTTTGGGTTGGAAGGGATCTTAAAGATCATCTTGTCCCAACTCCCTGCCATGGGCAGGGACACCTTGCCCTACCCCAGGTTGTTTCAAGCCCCATCCAACCTGTCTCCTCCAGGGATGGGGAGTCCACAACCTCTCTTCTCAAGAAAATACGTGTTTGTCCAATGCCAGTCTCAAACACCAGACTGGCCAACTTGGATTATGAAGCCACTTCTAGCTAATCTCCTTTCCTCTGTTCCTTGGAATTGGGGAGGGTTGGAAGTCTCCCTTTCCAAGTTCAGGGCGTTGTGGTGATGTTAGATAATATTTGCTGGAGGGAGTGTGGTTGTACTAAATTTCTACTCTGCCAAACTCCTTAATTCTGTACAGTTGAGCCTTTGTCCTTTGGCTGGATCATTTCCTGATGAGTGATGGTGTGTGACAGAAGTGACAGGACAAGAGGCAATAGGGTCAAGCTGAGAGAAGGTTTAGATGAGATAAGAGCAAAAAAATTCCTTCCCTGTGAGGATGGGGAGGCCCTGGCACAGGGTGCTCAGAGAAGCTGAGGCTGCCCATGGATCCCTGGCAGTGCCCAAGGCCAGGTTGGATGGGGCTTGGAGCAGCCTGGGCTGGTGGAAGGTGTCCCTGCCCATGGATGGGGGTGGAATGAGATGGACTTGAAGGTCCCTTCCAGCCCAAAGCAGTTTGGGATTCTGTGACAGAAGAGCAAAACTGATGCACAGCATGGCATGGTTGATGTGAGATGGGAATGCAAAATCCCCCAAACAACTCGCTCCCCCTGACCTTGGAGCGTGCAAAGCAGTTGTGTAAGTGCATTTGAGGATACGGGGTTACAGGAAAAAGGATGTTTTGGTGGAGACACAGCCACGTTTCTGTCACTTCAGGAAAGCAGGATGCACCCAGGTTGTGTAAGAGCTGAGAGAAAAGGGATGAGCCCAACACAGACAAGTGGAAATCCAGGGACAGGCTGAGCCCAAATATTGGTGTTGACTTGTCCCTCATCTTGTTTTTGGTTGGAAAGCCCAGGGATCACCCTAACTGGATGAGACACATTCCCTGCCTTGTTATCATCAGCTTCAGAGCGTGTCCTTTTCACCTTTCTGCTGGTCTCGTTGTTACCTTTAAACCTACAAGAACTGTTTTTAAAGGGATTTGCTGTGCCCAGCAGTTGTTGTAAGGATGATGTGGCAGAGCAAGTGGAAGTTGTTTGACATATTTGGGACAGAGCTGAGACCACTAACAAGCACTTGACTTGACAGTGACTGGGAGAGAGGCTGTTAACCTGCCTTGTACTGAAAGTACAGCTGTCTGAAGCACAGCAGGACTGTGGAATTGCTAATGAGGATTCTAGCCAGGCTGGGGACCCGAAAAATCTCATTTTTATGAAACCAATCCTATTGTAAACAAGTTTGGATTGGTTTTTTTTTGTTTTTTTTTTTTTTTGTCTCAGTAAATAGACACCAAGTGCTGTGGAATTGCAAATGTGAAACTGAACTGTGAGGGGTAACTTTTAGGGGTAGACTCCTGTTCTGTCTATTTCTCTTTAGGCTTCATTACCTTTCCCTGCAAGCCATAAATTGAATAAAGCAGTGTAAGAGATCCATTTCTGCTTCATTTTTAGATGTTCTCATATGCTTTTACTGTACCCTGAACAAGGTATGAAAAACTTCGTGTGCATGGAAAGCTGGCAGGGGCTAGAAAAACAAGACAAAAGCATATAAAACTGACCTTCTTAAGAGTGTGGGCTGACAAAAGGGGAAGGAAAGGCTGCTGGGGTCAGATCTGAAGTTAACTTTTCCATAATGTGTACTTCTAGTTGCTTAGACTTCTAACAAACCTCGAAACACTTGACAAAAGTCTTTTGTTTCCAGCTCAAAAGTGAGAGTGGATAAACTGAAGGAAAAGAGGTGGTGTCAAAGTCTTGGTCCTGAGGAGATTTTGGGCTTCAGAGCTCTGCTCTGCCCCTGATTAGAAGCAGGAACCCTTGGCTTCCACCAGCAAATGGTGAAGTTCTCAAATACTCCAATCCAGCCCCTGCAGCTACACTAGCAGAGGCTCATTTGAAGCATGAAATGAGCTGAGTGTTACCAGATTCTGTTTGAAACTCCTGTGAAGAAGAGGATGAGATCAGAGTTTTGACTTTTCCTACAGCCTCTACCCCACAAGTGATAAAGTGAAAAACTTGAAACTTGTGCCTGTGGTGTTGATGTAATCTTAGAACTGGAGGTGCAGCCTCCATCTGCAGGTTCTGGACATCAGATGGGCAGGATTTTAACAGGGGATTTGTATTTTTTACCTTTCTACCCCCTGCTGGTGCTCAACTGATTTAAGTCTTAGTGCTGTGTAGAGCCCCTCACTAGAGCTGGAGATTGTGGGTTTGGGTTGGAATGGACCCTAAAGATCATCCCATTCCACCCCATGGGCAGGGACACCTCCCACAGACCAGGCTGTTCCAAGCCCTGTCCAACCTGGCCTTGGACACTTCCAAGGATGGTGAACACTTCCAGGTTGCTTCTCTGGGCATGCTGTGCCAGGGCCTCCCCACCCTCACAGGGAAGGATTCCTTCCCAATATCCCATCTTAGCTGCCCTCTGGCAGCGAGAATCCATTTTTCCCTTTTCCTGTCACTCCAGCCCCTTGTAAATCGTCGTTCTCCATCTCTCTTGGAGCCCCTTCAGGTACTGAAAGGCCACAACTCAGTCACCCCAAAGCCTTCTCTTCTCCAGGCTGGACAATCTCAAGTCTCTCAGCCTTCCCTCACAGCAGAGGTGATCCAGCCCTCAAATCCAGTTGATGGCTCCTCTGGCCCCAGTCCAACAGGAAATCTCTGGAGCAGTTTATTCCTGCAGTAGCAGAACCATCTGCTGTTGCCTGTACCTCGTGCTTTTCCACCCCTGTCCCAAAGCACAAAGGAAAACTGGATAATCCTCAGATCCAAGGTTAGACAAATGCTGGGCAAGGCTTCACAAACACCAGTTTTGGATCCCTTTCCCTCAAGCACAAGGCCCAACACCCAACTTGGTGCCAGATGATTGAAGGCCACCAAGGCAGCGCTGGGGAGCCCAGAAGAATGGAACTAAAGCTGGATGTTTTATGGGGCAATAATTAAACACTGACTGGTGCTCTTTCACACCCCAAATCAGAAAAACTTGCTAATTCCTGCCTGCTACTGGGAAAGTGCTGCTCTGTGCCTCTGGAGTCAGGGCTGCCCAGCAGCAGATTTGTGTTTGCAGGGCTGCTGGGCAGATCCCGCTCCTTAAAACGACCTCCAGCAGCAAAGCTCCAGCCTGCAAAGGGCTCTCCAGAGCTGAATGGGATGCACAAAATAGACTTTGGTAAATGGCTCTTCTAAGTCATCTAAGTGACTGCTGGAGAAAGGGTGAAATGAGGTTCCACACATCCTGTAGAATGTTGGATGGGGTTTGAGAAACCTGGTTTAGTTGGAAGTGTCTCTGATGATGGCAGGGGGTTGAAAACACGGTGAAAAAGATGATCATTAAGGTCCCTTCCAACCCAAACCATTCCATGGTTTTGTGCTTTATGCTGGAGCCAGGGGAGGACTCCTTGGCACCTTTGTCTTGATGCTGTCCCTTCGTCTTCCCAACTTGCTCTGGCCCTGTTGCCTTCAAACCTGGGTTTTGAATCTCTTCCAGTCACCAATTTTCTTGGTGTATCCCCTGCTGTTGCACATTTCCTTGACTTTGTCACTGCCTCCTGTTCATTACCTCCTGCTTGCCCCATACCTGCTTCCAATTTTCCTCAGCAAAGCCAAAACCCTTGAGTTTTAAATCCTGAACTCTGAGGGCTGTTGAGCATATGCAATTTAGTTGCTTTTTCTCCTCCTCTCAAAAGGCTTATAATTTGCCTGGATTTTTGGTGATGACAAAAATGAAATTTGACACAAAAAGCTTGTCCCTCGCTCATTAAAGGCCTTGTTCTAAATCATGGGTCCAAGGCTCTGAGAAAAAAAATGGAAAAAGCCACCAGAAATTGAACAAAACAATGTGTTTATTCCCATGCTGCTTTCTGAGAAGCAGTTGGATTCACATGTTCCAAGAGAACTGTGCCCCAGGCAGAGCCAGCCTAGCATGCAAACTCCTACCCTGAACAGCCAGGGCTTGATGAATTTATAACCAACTGAAAGCAGAGCTGAGGAGAGTCAGGCAGCCTTGATAACCCTGCCTGGAGATGCACTCTTGGAAGGAAGGTAAATCTCTTAAAAAAATAGTCTTAAAAAATAATTCAAGTCCTGCTGAGCTCCCATGAGGATGTGAAGGGTGGAATTCAGGCTTGCCACGCTCCAGACCTCCCCAGACCCTACCAAACCCCGTTTAAACATCCCAGTTGTTCTTGACTCCACCACAAGAGCACAAAGGACGGATGGAAGCCGTTCTGTGCCTTTCAGGGGTCACGGGCCATGTGGCCCTGCCTCAGCTCCACAATCAGAGCCACAGAGAACATTGTCTGCTGGAGAACTTCCTCTGCCACGCCACCCTGCTGAGGCAGCACGACAGCAGCCCCAGCTCAGCCTCCAAAGGGCTGCCCTCAGCCAGCTCTGTCATTGGGACAATGAGGAATACAGATATCTAAAGCAGCGTGCCTCTTAATCGTCGATTTATTTTTAAGAATGGGTGTGATTCAACAGCTTTTTAAAGACTTCATCCCCTACTGTCTGTATGGAAAGGAACAAGCCTGGTGTTGATCTGGTGATTCTTTAAGTGGGAGGCTGGAGTTGGCCGAGCTCGGTGTTTTGAATGAGTTTTTATCAATGCTGCACCAGGGGCTCTCAAGCCTTGCTCCTTGGCCTCTCTGCCACCAGCAGTCTCAGAGTGTCCCTCTGACCCACTCCAGCGAGGGCCTTGCCATGGAGATGTTTCCTGTGAGAGGTTAGTGGTGGTTTCCAGTCTGGCAGGGGTGTGTGAGCTCTGGGACAGCCAGCACAAGTGCTTGTGTGTGAATTATTAGCCTGCTGGAAGAGGGCTGTGTCCTCCCAGTTTTGAGGGTTTGGAGTAGAAAAAGAGATGCAGAGAGATTATGGGATTATTTTTATCCAATTATTATTTTAAAATTTTTCTTTATTTTATATATTCCATTTTTATTTCTTATTATTATTTATTATTTTTACCCAATTTATTATCCAATTATGAGATTTTTTTTTCTGCCTGGCTGCTCAGGTTATGGTCTGTTGCTTGAGGGTTCACAGTGGGTTTTGATAGTTTTTGATGGGTTCCACAAGGTGTTAGCAGCCTTGCAGGGGGTTGGAATCAGACAGTCTTTAAGGTCCCTTCCAACCCAAGCCATTCTGTGACTTGTTTTTTTTTGGTTTTTTTTTTTTTTCGTGGATTTGTCTGTGATTTGTGTAAGGGCTGTAGAATTTTTGTATTTTCTGCAGTCCAAAAGCCCCACAAGCACTGGAGGATCCTTGCCATCCTTCATCCTGGATGGGAAAGAAGGAAGAAATAATTGTGATGCTCCACTATGGGTTCCTCTTCTTCCCTTGCTGCTTTTTTAATGCCACATCTCTGATATTGGAATATGAGGAACCCCTGCCCTGGTTTCTCTTTTCTGCCAGGGTTTCTGCCCTCTTGTTTCCTCACTGGGAGGTGCTGCCCTGTGAGTAATGCTTTCTGAACAGCACCTCTGGGTAACTTTTCCTGAATTATGCTGAACCACAGAATATTCTGAGTTGCAAGGGCCCCACAAGGATCACTCAGTGACTCCTGGCCCTGCACAGGGCACCATTAATTATTTTGCCTTCCTCTACTGTCCAAATTCCTCATTCTCTGAGCCTTAAAAAGCAGCTGAGTGTTTAATATTCAGCCTGGGATGAACCCATTTGACCACCAGCTTCCACCCCAGGAGCGGTCACTTCAAATTCGAGCTACGCTGCTTGCTGGAAACTTTAAATTGGCATTTTGGGTGGGCTGAATTCTCTTCCTGAAAAGTCCTTGAAGGGTCTTGCCTGTAATAATGTTCCTCAGTGCCTGGCGTGGGTGAGCAGCTCTGAACTCCCAGCAGAGCTCCATGGTAACCAGGAATGGCATTAATAAGAGAAATCGCCAGTTCTGCTCAGTCACTCTTATAAAACAGCCCTGCAGCTGGAGGAGCACGTGCCTGGCTCAGGTGTGACCCAGGTTCAGGCTGGAGCAGCCACTTCCACCACTTCAAATCACAAATTTTGGTCTTCTCTAAATCCCTGCTGGATGAGATTTCCTCTGCAGGGCTTCCAGAGTGAGTTTGGAAAGGCACCAAGGAAGGGCAGGAATGAGCACATCCATGCCATGGCTGCTCCAGGTATCCCTCACACATTCGGGACTGGAATTTCTTCAAAAAAAGCAACCCCACTCTTTGATTTGGATTTCATCACGACCATCTCTCAAGAGGCTGCTGTTTGTGTGGGATGGAGGAGCCAGCAGGACAAAAGATAAGAAAATGGTATTTCCTCAAAGCCACAGTATTTCCATTTGTCATTAGAGGCTGGTGATAGCTGGCGAGGGTTGGTCAGATTTATTTTTGATTTATTTTTTAATCTACTCTGGCTTTCAAAGGCTGACAGGACATCCTGTACTCTTGAAGCTGGTTGGTTTTCTAGGGTTTTTTTTGCTGTTACCTCTAAAAACCTAGAAAGGCTTCAATTTCTGTGCTGGAAGAGTTGAGTATTTTCCTTACAGACTCCACATGAAGGGGAGGAGACCAGTTCTTGTCTACTGAAAATGCTCTTCAGTGCCTAAAAACTGACCAAATAGTGCAAGAATTACCATTAAATCACAGATTTCAGAGACATTTGGAGCACTGAATTGCTGTCAGTAACAACAGAATTCAGTTGCTGATTTTTATTTAATCATTCTGTTCATGCAGAGCAGAGAAGTGGTGAACTCAAATGAGGGCAACTCTGAAGCAATAAATACTTGTTTCTGACAATTTAAGGTATTTTTTGGTTTGTTTCTGGTAATGAAGATGATATAGGCTCACTAAAGAGCTCTGAAAAGCCATAATAGTGCTCCCCACCATATCTTATTTAAATCTATGTGTGACTCCCATCTTGATGATCAGGGCATGAAAACAGCCCAGAGAAGGAACTTCTGCTGGAAAAGCATTTGGAAGTTAGAACCTTCCTTTATAAAAAGCTTAAATTATTTTCCCTGCTGAATTATCTTTGATTTTTTTTTAACTGGCTTTTTTCCATGAGTACTTTACGATGACACTTAAATAACATTTTATATCTCAAAAGCACTAAGTGTGCATTAAATCCTGCTGTAACTATTAGGAAATAAGACTTCTGGCTATTGGCAAAAAAAAAAAAAAAAAGAATGTGATGCTTTTTGGTATTTGAGTCATTTATTACCCAAAATAGTACAAGATGGAGGTCTGGCAGGGAGTTATGCAGCCTGAGTGTGACACAGATATCCAGGAAGGAGACCAATCCAGGCAGGCACAGGAAGGTTGGCATGATGAGCACTAATTCCCTCGGGCAGGTTTCTATTAACACCACTGTTCCTTGAGTAATTTTCAGCTGGAGCTTTTCCCTCACTCATCTCTGTGGGTATATTAAATAGTACATGGTGTACCAGAGGCTGAGAGATGTTTTGTAGGGAAGGGATGTGTAGATCCTTCCCCAGCAGATCAGAGTTTGTAGCCAGAATTTGCAAAACACAGAGATAGATACAAGTTCTGTGAGGGTGATACCAGTTGGTTTTAAATAAGCAAAAATGGTGAAGTTTTTTTAAGCAAACCTGCTTTGGTAAAGGGGGAAAAAAAGAGATTTCCTTAAATTCCATCCTCAGCATGCATTTGTGGGTGACAGCTCCTTTCTCCTGAAGGAAGGAAAGTCTGAGTATTAATTCTGTGATTGCACATCTTGTGTTTGTTTTGTCTTCACTGCCATACTTTACCCCTTTTCCTCAGCTGATACTGATGTCTTGTTAGCTTGGTTAACTCCTTTCCCTCTTTGAAAAAATCGGATTTTTCAGCTGCTCTACCAAGCTGAGGACCAGCTTCATCCTTAATTCTGCTTTACTCATCTCAACTGCTCCTTATTCCCACACCTGATTTTTGAGGAGGTTTTTCAATCCTGTGAGTCCCTCTGCTTTTTCCTCCAGCTGCTATTAGCTGGAAGTAGGATTTCAGCTCTTTTCATGCTGACAGACACATCAGTAAGTTGTCACTTCCCTGCAGAGCTAAAAATCTGCCTCTGAAGTGTGGAGCTGACTTTCAACCTGAGCTTGGCGTGGTTTAATCCTAACCTGGTGCACTCTGCATCACCAAATCCCCCCAACCCTCCTGTTCAGCTCTTCCAGGGAGCCCTGTGGGCCATGAATTTCCCATATTTTGCTCTCTAAGAGATCCTTTTGCCCTCTCCAGTTTCCGCCTTGTAGGGGGTGGATTATTTATCTGCATTTTTTTTTCATATACAGGCATCTCTTTATGGTGTCTTCTTCTGGCTATACAAACACCTTACCTGAGAGGCTTTTTAATTATGATTCCCCCGATGTATTTAGGAGCTAGGATGGTGTTTGTCAGGAATACCTGCCTCTGAAAACAGAGCAGTTGAAAGCTGAGGCTCTTAGGAAACCCAATTGCTTAGAAATAGGAGTAACTTTGCTTTCACCTGTAAAAAGGCAATAGGTGAGGGCTCTGCAAATGTGCATAGAGCAGCAAGAAACCAAATGCCTCAATCTCATCACAGAATCATGGAATGGTTTGGGTTGGAAAAGACCTTAAAAATCATCCAGTCCCACCCCCTGCAATGTTCAGTGACATCTTCCACTTCCTCAAGTTGTCCCAAGCCCTGTCCAGCCTGGCCTTGGACACTTCCAGGGATCCAGGGGCAGCCACAGCTGCTCTGGGCACCCTGTGCCTCACCACCCTCACAGGGAACAATTCCTTCCCAATACCCAATCTGAACCTTTCTTCCTTGTCCTGTCATTCCAGGCCCTTGTCCCAGGTCCCTCCCCAGCTCTCCTGGAGCCCCTGGAAAGCTTCACTAAGTTCTCCCTTCCTCCTCCAGCACTGTGGTTGTCATCCCATGCCCCATGAGCAGCTTGGTGGACCCTGATGTGTTGATGCTGGAGCTCTGCCTCCTGTCAGGGATGGGGGAAGGTGTGATGCAGACACTGCCTGGAGCACAGCAGAGGTTCTTGGAGGAGAAAAGGTCTGTGAGTGCAGCCCTGACCTTGACTCCAAGTTCACAGGCAGATAAAAACGAGCTGGAGGGCGTTCAGATGTCACGAGCACGCCTGGGTCTCTCCAGCTCTGCAGATGAGGGAATGTGCCAGTGACATGTTTTTGGAGGAGTCTGAAAGGACAGGCTGGGCTGATATTTCAGTCTGCATCCGGGGAGGCGGCAGAGTTGTGTGTCTTGGAGGAGAACGTGGGTTTGTTTGCCGGCATGAGTGCTCGGCCACCACTCGTAGCCTGACACGTGAATTTGGCGAGCAGCTCTCAGGGCGGCTGCAGTGGCTGCGGGCAGATGTGGGGTGGGGCTGGTGCTGATTTAATGAGCTCTGGGTTTAAATGTTCAATGTAGGAACCCTGCACGCCCCCTGTGACTGCCCCTCAGGGCCTCTGGCTGCTGAACTCCTGTTTAAATGCAGCTTTTGCTTGTGCTCACAAGGTTGGTGTGGAATAACTGAGGGGAATCTTGAAAAAGGTGTCCTGGAGAGTTTAGCCTTGCTTTTCACTTCTGAGGGGTTTGGGGGAATCCTGAAGCACGATCTGCCTCAAAATCTATACCTAAAACTGTAACTAAAACCTAAGATCATTGTTTTTTGTTTTACCTGCACAGTGTGAGAAGGAACAGCCTTGTAGGAGTCACCTAGCAGCTCCTCCTGAGGTGACAGGTGACACAAGGCTGGACAGGGCAGCTTCAAATACATCTGCAACATGATTTCAGATAAAAAATTCTCTATACCTGTGATTTTTAGCTGCACCTAGAGTCCAACCAAGAGCCAGCTTCAAAATTAATCTGTGGTGGTTTTTTTTTTTGTTTTTTTGGGTTTCTTTTGGTGTGTGTGTGTGTGCTGTCTTACTATGAATAAATATAAACAATCTTCTCCATCCAAGTTTTAGCAAAAGCAGAGCAGGGGATTAGAAAAAAGTGAACACCCACCTTGTTTTGCCTGAAAACCTCTTAGAAAATAAACAATTAGCTGCATGATAGACTGAACTATTTACAAGTCTACTTTCACCACTGATCAGAGTGGATGGAAAGGAAAAACATGTTTCATGCCTCTGGTGTCCTGTTGACTTCTGCACGAACTGGGGAGAACCTGGAGCACTCAGGTGCAGCTCCATGGCCGGCCTTAAAATGAAAATATTGATGTCTACCAGCTCTTCTGTCTGCCTAAAACAAGCTCTGTGACTCCCTGGTGGTCTCTCCAAGCTCTCCATAAGGCTGGGTTTAGGAGTGTGAAGGTAAAATCATTGCTGTGGTCACTCCTAGCTGAGGTAGTGCTCCCAAAATCAGGAGTGAAGTCTGCTCCTGAGGTTCAGTTATCAGGGAACAGTGGTGGTAGTGAGGCTTGTGTTAAATGTCCACAACAATTTAATACCTGCTTGTGTTACCAGGCATTACCTTGATACAGCCACACTGGTATCATCTGAGCACTTAAAATTGAATTTTACTGAAGGAGCCCCTCAGGGTAAGGCTGTATCACAAAATCACCTCCCAGGCCTCTGAAATTCCCTGGGGGGAGCTGAGACTTTGCAGCAAAAATCTGCTGAGCAAAACCACCAGCCTGGTCCCCTTTAATGACACTGGGGGAAGGTCCCATGTGACATTTAGGGCTTTCCTCTTGGGTAACACACATGGATTTCTGACAGCACAGTGGAGCCAGGTGGGGGTCAGGCTCTCCTCCCAGGGAACAAGGGACAGGATGAGAAGAAAGAGTCTCAAGTTGTGCCAGGGGAGGTTCAGGTTGTATATTAAGGAGACTTTCCTCACTGAAAGGGTTGTCCAGGATGGTGTTGGAGTCACCAGTCCCAGAGAGATTGAAAAGATGTCTGAATTTTCCATAGCAGAGCATCTCCTTCATGGCTTTAACAGGGATAAGGTGTCTGTGGTTGTCACATCTCAATGGCCCTTCAGTTAATTAATTAATGCCCCGGGGTGTTCTGGCCTCAAACATTCCTTCCATCTTCTCTGGCCCTGGTGCTTCTTTCCAACCAAATGAATCTGGAGCTGAAATGCAAAACAACTCTTTGAAATTAAAGCTGCTGAAGTTGAAAGCACTGCAAAAGCCATGCTGGATTGCAAGACAGGTCTGTGTCTGCAATCCCCCTCTAAGAATGCTCCCGTGTGAGTAATTTCTGCCTATTAAAAATCTAAAATTAACCCTTGGGATAACACCCCGTGTTACAGCTGGAGAACAAACTCATCACAGAATTCTGTGATTCTGTGATCTCTTTCTGAGGCACTGAGTGTTTTAATCCCTGTGGACTCTCTCCCTTGTGACACATCTTGGCAATTTATAGCAGAGCTGAGATTTTTTTTAAACTTGGGCTCAGGCAGCTCTTTCTGGCTAAAAAGTCCAGTTTCACATCTAACAGGCTTTTAATTGAGGGTGTGTGAAAACCATCTCAGACTTATCCCTCCACAATCCAACCAGGCAGGAGCTCAGCACCACTTCAGAGGGCTTTTAGCCCAAAAGTCCTGGCTGGGGGTTTGGTGGCCAAGTGGCCCAGCGAGGCTGAGGTGGCACAAGAGGGGGGTTGTGACATTGATGTGTGAGGTTGGGGAGGTCACAAGGGCTTAAATTGTGTGTGTGTCACCTCACAGGAGGCTTTGCTGTGCAACAAAAGATGTCAGGGCAGGGCCAAGGGGAGTGTTGGCAGAGCCCAGAGGAGCAAAACCACGTGAACCAAAGGTCAAAGGTTGCACCTGATGGTCTGGGAGGTTTTTTCCAAAGTAAATTATTCTCTGTACCTGTTCTGGATGTTGTTTTGATGGGCTGGGGGTGGTGTGGTAGTCACGGTCCCTCCTCTCGTGGCTGGGATGCCTTGTGCAGGCTGGCCTAGAACAGAGGTTAGACAGAGTTAAAGAATAAAGTAGGGATTTATTAGAAGGCCTCAATGGATCCACCTTGGGCAGCACAAGAGCCCAGCCAGGGCTGCACCCAAGATGAACCAAAATGGTCCCAAAATGCAGCCCGGGCACGGGCTCTGTCACTGGGATCAGTTCTGCTCCATTTGCACCTTGGAGTTCATTGTCCAATTCCAGCTTTAGCCCATGTAGTCCCATCCTGCTTGTTTTTCTCTCTTCAGCCCACGTTGTTTGTGCTCTTGGGCTGAGATTTGGATCATTTGTCCTTGGTCCCCAGCTGGAGCAGGAATTGTTTTGTCTCCCTGCTCTGTGCAGAGCGCTCACCATCCCCTAATATGAAGCTCAGAACTACACACTAAAGCAGCACAGAATCTGAAAATATAAAAGCTAAAACCTGAGGCATCAGCTGTGCAAACCCTCTGCCTCCAGAATCTCCTCGGCCAGGCCGAGGTGCTCCCGCTGGGAGCTGTCTGTTCTTCAGAAATCTCTTTAGGAGGAAAAGCAGAACCCTGGAGGCCAGACAAAGCTGGGATGTGCAGAGCAGGAGTCCCAGGGTGCGGGACAAAGCGAGCCCCGCTGAGCTGTGTGTCCTGCTGGGGCTCCCTTCCTTGTGACCGCCCTGAGGGAGGCCTTGCCCTCCTGGGGCTCCCTTCCTTGTGACCGCCCTGAGGGAGGCCTTGCCCTCCTGGGGCTCCCTTCCTTGTGACCGCCCTGAGGGAGGCCCTGCCCTCCTGGGGCTCCCTTCCTTGTGACCGCCCTGAGGGAGGCCTTGCCCTCCTGGGGCTCCCTCCTTTGTGCTACAAACGTAACCCTTGCACACAGGCCGGCCTGGCTGAGCTGAACCAGCGCCCTCAGTGCGCCATAAACCCGATTTGCTGAGTGCTGGCTGTCTCAGCGCTTTCATAGAGTGCCCCTCCCTGAAGAGAAACTCTTGACCCTCCCTGGGGGTCTCTTTGATGTAGCAAGGCCCATTCTGACAAATTCAAGATGTTTAATTTGATTGTTTGACCCTGCAAAGTGCACTGGAGTGCAGCTACCTCCTGAGATGACCTTGGTCACTGTCTTGGTGTTGGTCACCCCTGAGGGAGGGTCTGTGTGCCAGCATGGCGTGGGCAGGGGGATGTGAAACGTGCCCAGGGTCCCTTGTCCCCTCAGGCCACCTCTGCCTCTGTGCCCTGTGCCTGCTGCTGATGGGCACCAGTGGCCCTGGATTTTGGGGTTCCTCAGGACTCCTGGGGGGATCCCAGATGTCCCCCATGCCCAGGGTCCCTGTCCCCTTGCAGGCCAGCTCTGCCTGGGGGTCCCAGGGGATCCTGGGTGTCCCACATGTCCCGGGTCCTGATCCTCTCTCAGGCCAGAGCAGGGGATTAAAAAAAGTGAATACCCACCCTGTTTTGCCTGAAAACCTCTTAGAAAATAAACAATTAGCTGCGTGATAGATTGAACTATTTACAAGTCTACTTTCACCACTGATAAGAGTGGATGGGAAGGAAAAACATGTTTCATGCCTCTGGTGTCCTGTTGACTTCTGCACGAACTGGGGAGAACCTGGAGCACTCAAGTGCAGCTCCATGGCCGGCCTTAAAATGAAAATATTGATGTCTACCAGCTCTTCTGTCTGCCTAAAACAAGCTCTGTGACTCCCTGGTGGTCTCTCCAAGCTCTCCATAAGGCTGGGTTTAGGAGTGTGAAGGTAAAATCATTGCTGTGGTCACTCCTAGCTGAGGTAGTGCTCCCAAAATCAGGAGTGAAGTCTGCTCCTGAGGTTCAGTTTTCAGGGAACAGGGTTAGTAAGGCTCTCCAGGCCTCTGCACCCTGAGCTCCCTGGGGGTCCCCAGGGGGGTTCCAGTGGTCCCACCTGCCCAGCATCCCTGTGTCCTTATTCCAGCTGTGCCTGAGGGTCCCTCATGCCCAGGGTCACAGGAAAATGGACATTGTCACTAATAAAGTGAGGGAGCAGAGCAAGCTGGGTGTCGGTTCCTAGCACTACAAAAAACCACTCTTGGGTTGTCCAAGAGCCTCCTGGTTTCCCTTGGAGGACCACACCAGGAGAAAAACACCCCGGTGGCTTTCTTGGCTCCATCTGGAGAAGTGAGATGCCGGGGCAGCTGGGTGAGGACCCTTCCAGAGGCAAGGCTGTCCCCAGGGCTGGTGCTGTGTTCCTGGTGTCCCTCACTCTTCAGGAGAAGAGGGAAAAACCTGCCCAGGGTTGGGTGATGAGGTTGAGATGGTTGAGGGCTACAGGGGTGGCTTCCATGAGAAGCTGCTGGAGTTTTCCCCGTGTCCCATGGAACCAATGCCAGCTGGCTCCAAGGTGGACCCAGCTGAGCCCAGGAAGAAGGGAGGGGTGTGGGGAAGGTGTTCCTGAGATTTGGGCTTACTTCCCCTTGCCCTGCTCTGATTTGACTGGCAATAACTAAAACGAACTGCCCTGAGCTGAGTCTGGTTTTCCCTTGATTTAACCAGTGAGGGATCTCTGTCTGCCCTGGTCTCAACCTTGAGCCTTTTGTTGTGTTTTCTCTGCCTTGTCCAGCTGGGGAGGGCAGTGACGGATCTGCTCTGGCACCTAGTCAGGGTCAGCCCCCCCACAAGCCCAAATACCTCCTCCAAGGCCAGCTCAGTGCTGAGATCTGGGGCTAAAGGCTGCAGAAATTGGTGGAAATGTGGACAGTGATTTTTAACTGAAGATGGAATAGCTGCAGAGATTTTTCTGCTGAGTGCTTTGCTCTGTCTACACTTGCTTAGATTTCTTTGGATCTAGGAAACACTTGGGGGAAAATTGCCCAGATTGCTTTTTAGGCATCTTAAAGTCTATTATGGATAGAGAGTCTTTTTGCAAGGGAACAGCTTTAGAGCAGAAATTTGAAAAAAAATTATTGACTGTGAGGTGGTGAGGCCCTGGCACAGGGTGCTCAGAGAAGCTGTGGCTGCCCCTGAATCCCTGGAAGTGTCCAAGGCCAGGTTGGACAGGGCTTGGAGCAACATGGGCTAGTGGAAGTTGTCCCTTCCAACCCAATTAATTCCATGATTCTGTAATAGCCATGTTTAAAAGCAGCAGGTGCATTTATTTTGTGCCTGGGGCTCACCTCAGCCCAAAGCCTGGAGAGCAGGCTCTGAGGACCTGCTGCCTGCTCCCCCTGCCAGCTACCTGATTATATCCCAGAATTAGATGTGAGCAGAATGTGTTTGTGCTGGGAATATTGTGACACTCCAAAGTGACAGCCTTAATTGGGATCTGCCTTATAGACAACCTTTCTTTGTGATAAATGATAGCATTTCTTATGCTTCTTCTTTTTATTTTTATTATTCTTCTTTCCCCTTCATCTCCAGGAGCCATGAAGATTAATGGGAATTTGCTCTTCTCAGCTGTAGGTTTCTTCCCTGATGCTCCTGGTAGGGATAGCCCCTGTCCCCTGTCTGTGAGCAAAAAAAAAGGAATGGGATTGGGAGTTTTGGGGTTACTCAAGCAAGGAGGAGCCACAGGCCGTTGGGAAGAGGAGGAAGAACCATCCAGATGCATTGCTGGGGGTGCAGAGAAGTAAGTTCTGCTCCTGTTCTATTCTCCTCTTGAACTTGGCTTTATCTTTGTCCTAATCTCCTCCAACCCTTTTTTCTTTGTAGCTGGGGAAGCCCTAAGGTGTCTCCTTAGGAGATGCTGGAAGGATGAGCTGCTTTTGGGATGCTCCCAGGTGCCCCTGCAGCTTTGTTCCCACTGCCCACACGCGGCCCTGGGGCTGGGGAATTGCCACAGGCTGGGATGAAGTGCAGGGGCGTCCCCAGGTGGGGCTGCCAGCACAAACAGCTGCCCTGACCAGGAAGCTGCTGAGTTCCCCTTGGAGCTCCTTCCAGAGGCTGGGGACCTTGCTGTGCAGGGATGGTGGCCCTTTCCTGGATATTTTTGGAAGATCTGTGCCCCACAGCCCTGTAAAACTCCTGTAGATCAGCCCAGCCTTGGGCTGCTGTGGCGGAGAAGGAAAAAATCACTTCTGGATTAGGAAAAGGTGGTGGAGTGTCCCACGATCAGGCTGCCAGGGGAGCTGGTGATGGCAGCAGTGATAACAAGCACTGATTTGGGGTGGTGAGGCTGGAGACTGGCAAATCTGCTCAGTTTGTCCTTCTCTGCTTTCCCTTGGGATGAGAGAGCCTAAGGAGCAGATGGAGGGCTTGTCCCAGCGTGGGCTGGCTCTGGGTGCCTTGAAAAGTCACGACTGGCGTGATGGGGACACACCTCACTTTCTGTTTTGTCACAGTGGCGAGTGCCCTGTGGGTCAGATGCAGCCTGTGGGGTGGGGAGTGCAGCTGGGGCTGAGATTTCTGCCCTGCAGAGCTCCAGGGTGGCTGAAAGAGGAGCTGGAGGGATTTTGGGGTACTCTGGATAGCTCCAGAGCTCACTGGTCCTGCAGCATCCTCCATGCTCCTGGTCCATACCCAAGCTGGCCATGCCTGGGATCCCCATCCCTCTGAAGTTTGGGCTGGCTGGGAGCTGTTCATGAAAAGTACTTGGAACCCACCCAAAAACTGCTGGTCTTGAACTTCCGGAGAGCTTCCAGCTCTGAGGGCTAGAGGAGGTTTGCTTTCCCCTTTTCCTGTGCCAACAAACCCTGTTCCAGGATGGTAACGTTGCTAAGAGGGGGGTTCTGGCAGCCTTGGGGGTCTTGGATCTTGGGGGCTGCCTGGTGACCCCAGCTGTGGTGTCCCCATCCCATTCCCAGGACTCCCATCCCATCCTGGGAAGGGAAATGCCACCGTGAGGGCACTGTCTGCTCAGGGCAGGTGGAAGTCCTGGCTGGGAGGTGTAGGAATTGTACAGCCTGGAGGGGATTTTTGCTTTTCCTGCCCTGATCCCACCCCAGATCAGCCTGTTCTCAGGGGTGATTTATTGGAATGATGCCTGTGTATCTCTGCCTCTGACAGGGAAGCCTTCTTCACCTGCTTCAAAGCACCTCAGCTGCTTTTCCCAGAGCTCCCTGTTTGTTCTTCTGGGCTGCTCTGCTTTGTGCCTCCTGAAGAAAACTCTTCCAGATGGTTGAAATCACTGCAAATCACCTCTCTTTGGAGCAGAGGTGCTGTTGCTTCATCAAGCACCAAACTTTGGGAATTTTAAATTTTTTTTTGTGTTAGCCACAAGTATTCTGTTGGGATAATGGCTGGATAATTATTTAACCTCTTTTGAATTTTGTGGTGCTAATCAACCCTGTCTTCTTTCATCTGTGCTCCAGTGTGGTAAAGGGGACATGATTTACAGGGAGGAGAGGGGCACCAAATTGTGTTTATTGAGCCAAATTTGCTTAACCTCCCTGAAATAGCCCATGAAGGTTGTGTTGCTCCAGGCCACAGCTGATCCTGTTTGTGCTGCTGGACATTTGAAGGGTTTTGTATGATCTGATCTCCCTTTGATTTAGGGTTCCTTTGGTTACTGGGAGTGCAGGGAGAAGTTTCTGCCTTACAAATAATGAAATAATAAAAATCTCCAAGGTCACGAGGGAGGAGACTGAAGAGCTTGGTCAAAGGTGGGAAAAGAAGAACTATTGTGGAGATTTTTTTGCTTAAAAATCTAACAAAAATCTAACTGCTCTTGTGACACAATGCAGAGCTGTAGGTCTCCCTGCTGCAGGATTTTTGGAGATGCTGAAATGAGCTCAGAGGATGAGTGAGCCCTCCTATGAGGGGCACATGTGCTGTAGAGACCTTTAACTTGGAATCCAGCCTTAGGAAGCCTCTCCATAGGCTGGCAAGCTGCAAAAGCTCTTTAAGGGATATCTGCTGGTAGTTTTTACCCAAACCAGAGTTCTGGGCTGGAGCAGGTTTATGGATCAGTGGAAGGAGCTGGTTTTAGGCTCTTGAGATGCCCTTTTGCCCCCTCCATGCCCATCACCAGTAACACCCACTGTGTTCAAAGGCTGGAAGCAGCAGTGCTCCAGGCTTTTGCTTTCTCTGCAGAACCAAAACCTTACTGGGATGTTTGTTTGGGAATTGTGGCCAGGAACACTCACCCTGGGTGGATGTTGCAAGGAGAGGGGCTGAGCCTTTGGCTGTCTGCATCCTGCTCCTTATGGTTTTCACAGGGCTTGCTCAACCCTTCCCTCACAGTTTCTATTTCTTGTTGCTGATCATGACACAGGAAATGTGCCAGGTGAACCTTTTAGTCTTTCAGAAAGTCAGATAATGACCCTGAATCCAGCCAGGATGGTGCTGTCAGCACCTCGGGGTGTTTTGTGTGATGGGGACACTGCCACTCAGTGATTTCAACCTTTTTAATGAGTGAGGCTGGATGCAGCCTGGTGTCCCAACCCACAGCAGATCCAGGCAGGGATGAGCTGGATATGGGCTAGAATCAACCACAAATTGGGCCAGACTTTCCTGAGCTGCAGGACGTTCCTTGGACAAGAAGGGATAAGACTTTGGATTTCTCTAGAGCTGTCAGATCTCACCGTGCTCAGGGCAGAATTTAAATCATTGAATTGTAGAACATTCTGAGCTGGAAGGGGCCCACAAGGATCAGCAAACTCCTGGCCCGAGAATCCCATCCTGTGCCTGAGAGCGTTGTCCAAACACTTCTGCAACTCTCTCAGGCTGTGCCTGAATTGGTTTTGGTATTGGGACAGAACCAGCCTATCTCTGGTAGGACAGAATTCCCTTCTCCTTCCTCCTGCTGGGGAAAAGAAACCAGGGATGCGATGTCTGGGGAGGGCTGCTTGTGGTGAAATCACACAAAGCTGGGTCACAAGCTCAGCTCAAACCCTCAGTGAGGATTTCCTGCTAAAACTACCAGGAGCACCTGATTTATCAGGGTGGACCAGGATGGAATATCCCCATCCCAATCACTGGGCACTGAATGCCTCCATCCCAGGGAGCTGAGAGAAGCCCTGGGAGGATTTGCATCACTCACCCAGTATGACCACAATGAACTTCTGGTACTCAGTGGTGTTTGTAGCATCATTTTAGAGTGCAGAGAACATTCTGACTGTGAGAGTTCAGGTGTAGCAAGCATGAAAACAGCCTGCTGTGATAGATGAGCAATGTGATGGCTGACTCTCACAATTAAAAGGCAAATATCATGTATATATGTTAGGAGAAGTTTTATAGACTTATAGTTATGTTTTACCCCCCTTGTGTTGTTATCAGGGGCTGGCCT
This sequence comes from Irena cyanogastra, assembly GCA_013397155.1. Lineage (NCBI taxonomy): Eukaryota > Metazoa > Chordata > Aves > Passeriformes > Irenidae > Irena > Irena cyanogastra. The sequence continues at coordinate 173,335 of VWZV01012927.1, read as the reverse complement.
GGGTTTGGGACATTTGGGAGGGTTGGCTTGTCACTATGGCAGCACCTGAGCTCCAATCAGGATGTAAGGAAGTAAAATTCCACTGGATAGAACTTTGGGAGGAGCTAAAGGGTTAAAAGGTGAAACCTCCATTGTGTGGATGAGCACACGGTGGGAAAAAAATCCTCTGCTCCTTTGTAATATTTTCTCTATTCAGTCTTCTGTTGTATTTTTGATAAGGTTTTAATTAACCTTTTAGATTTTTGAAAGTGAGTATCATTTCTCACAACCACAATGAGCTTTTGGTACTCAGTGCTGTTTGTAGCATGGTTTTAGAGTGCAGGGAGCATTCAGACTGTGGGAGTTCAGGTGTAGCAGCATGCAAACAGCCTGGCTAAGCTGGAGAGGAGTCCTGGAGCCAGAAGGTGGCTGGCAATGAGCTGCTGTGGTGTTTCACTCTATAATCAAAAAACACTTGTAATAGCAGGCAAACTCTCTATTAAAAAGCTTTGAGAGTGTTTGCTTTGTGTCTCCAGGCTGAAAACAACTGTGCCAGGGCAGCAGCCTCCCTGATTTGCTCCTTGCAAATGCTGCCTCTGTTTGCTCCCCAGTTTCTGGCAGCACTTCAGGGGGTGCCTCATGGGCAGAGAAGGAGCTGAAGGGATGGAATTGATGTCCCCCATGAGCTGGGAGAGGAGGGGTCTTCAACCAGCCTGAAGTGACCGGCATGGACAAGGAGATGAAGTAGATGTGAATGCAGCTTCTCACCTCAACATTTTTTTATGTTTTATTAGGGAAGAACTGCTGAATGAGGGCTTGGTATGGTTGTGTATAAAGACAAAAACATCACGAGTTCCAGGCTAGGTTGGATGGGACTTGGAGAAACCCGGGCTAGTGGGAGGTGTCCCTGCCCATGGCAGGAGCTGGGTCTGGGTGAGCTTTACCATCCCTTCCAACCCAAACCACAATTCCCTGACGCTGTAGGAGTTTCTGGAAAGGTGGATCAGTGTGTTTGGTCCTGGGAGGGGAGGAAGGTCAGTTTTGGCTGCTCTGGAAAAGGCATCACTGGACCTCTCCTTCCCAAAGCTTAGAGCTCTGTGGAGTGACAGCAAACTCCATCACTTCAGGATCCTCCTCTGAACAGCACTGGGCATTAGTTGGTGGAATAACATCAATTCTGACCCTAATTTTGGCTGCTTATCTGGTTCCCAGCAGGCTTCAGAGCTCGGAGACAAAATCATCTGAGGCTGGTGCTGTCTTGGGGGAAGCAAAAGCTGCAAAGAGAGGAGTTGTTTCTCACTCTGGAACTAAAACATTTCCGAAATCAAACTGCTGCCCAGCTTATCAGGGTGTAAACATGTTCTCCTGTGGGAACAGGAATTGCAGGCCAGTCTGAGCTGAATCCTGCTGCCTCTCTTCATATCAGTCTGCTGGAGTTTCTCAGACACTGGAGGTTTGCAGAGGGTTTGAAATGCATCATTTTTCTCATCTGTTTTCTTCAAGAGGGAGGCAGCAAAGACCTTGGACTACCAAGAATGTTTGGTTTCATTCAGAGCTGCTCTGTAGTGGGTGTTACACCACTGCTTTTATTCCCTTTCTCTGAAAACCCCTTGTTTTGGTGGTTCTGGTGCTGAAAGCTCAGAAATTACATTGAGGCTCCTTCCACAAACCCATCCTTGAGGATATTTCAACAGGTTGAACTCTTGGGGGTGTGGACCACCCCCCAAAAAAAAAAAAAAACCGGAAGGACAGAATGTTGTCATAAAGGAATTGTGCTCCTGACGTGTTTTATTCTGTCCTTGGGTGTAATCTCTTACCACATCCTAGGACTTGAGGCTGGTGAAAGGGCAGGGCATGTGGGAGCTCTCCAGAGAAGGAAATGACTCTCAAGTTACTCTCTGCTTTAATTCCAGTCATTTCTATCTATTTTCTCAGGATTTCCAGCCAGGAGCCAGCCTGTCTGTGAGAGAAGCATCTCAATAGATGAGGAGGTGCCAGCACTGTTGTAGGTGGCTCTTTGAAGTCTGCTCATTCTCCTCAGCCAGGACACCCCAAAATACAGCCTGGAAGAGAAGGACAGGGAGCAGGAGCTGTAATTGCAGCTGAATTCTGCAGAAACAGGAGCTGCAGCCTGGCAGGTGGTGGACAGCTCTGAACTGCAGCTCTCAGAGTGGCAAATAATGGTTGGGTTTGGTCATTTTGGTGTGTGAAAGTTGTTTCTGCTCACTGGGGTTAGAGGCAGCAACAGGATTAAAAGGTATTTCCTATAGTTCTGCAGCCTCAGAATAAAGAAAAGGGAGTATGGATGGGCTGTCTATGAAATAAATACAATATAAATATTATGGAGTCTTGCATCTCTTTGCATGTAGAGATCTTTCCTGGAGCAAGGAAATAATTTTATATTCTGGCACAGGACTGATAGTGAAACACTGAATTCAGAGATAAGAATCACTTGTTTTTCTTCCAGCTCTCCTCTATTAAAAAGAAGTAAAACTCATCAAACTCCCCCTTGTTTTTTACGTGACAACCTTTGGAGTTCTCTGGTTTGTGCAGGAAGAATAATCTCCTGGGAGATGGTGACCAGACTGGTGTTTAACTGGCTTAATGTTGGAAAACTTCCCTGCCAGTGAGTCAAAATTACCTTGCACTGGTCCTTTCCTGTTCCTCTGCCTCATGGCAGTAAAACATGGCAAAAACTCGTGCTCTACTTGGGATTTTTTCATGGAATAGTTTTCTTTGTAAACTTGCAGGTGATTTCAGGCTTCTTACTTTGAGTATCAAGTGCTTAAATGTTTCACTTTCTGCCTCGTAAAGACTGAAAAGGAATCTATGAACCTCCAGATCCCTCTGGGACAGTTTTTCTGTCCAGAGAGGGTTGCAGAAGGCAGATCTGATCTCTCAGCTGGACTAGATGATCACTGTAGATCCCTTTTGGCTGGAAATACTCTGGCTCAGGAATGGCTTGTCCAGTTGGTTATTCCTTCTTCCCTCTCATGGAAAAGAGAGGAAAAACCCCTCTGCTTTCAGACTTTCCTTTGTCACTGTTCAGTGGGAGTCACTAAATCCCTGCTGGCATCAATAATCTGTGGCATTTAATGCAGAAATATCATTATAAAGACACTGAGCTCCTTCCTAAAGGCATGGAGGGATTTTTTTATCCCCTGCTCCAGGTGGTGGGAATGCTGCTGATCCAAGTTAATTGGAAGAACATGTGCTGGGCTATCAGCATTAAAAGAGCTGGGTTTTAGTAGGGAGAGAAACTCAGTCCCACTGTTGGGTTGTGCTGTTGCATTGGCTTTCATGTGTTGCTGCTTTGCTCATTTCAGAGTAAAAAAATTCCTTTAAGTTGCTGTTGATTTGAAGGGATGGCCTCTCAAACTCAAGACTCTGGCTCTGTGGGGACTCTGTGCTCTTGGTGAGTCTGTGGAGGACTTGGTGAATTCTCCTTTTCCACAAAGCCCTGACAGGGGCTGCTGCATTTCTCCCCCTCTGCCCTTTGCTGATACCTGGGCTTGGCACATCCCTTGAGATGCCTCTTCTGCCACATCCTCTCACCAAATATCCCACCCTGATCCAGTGTGAAAGCTGTAATGGCTTTATTGGGTGCTCTGTGCATCCCTGCCACTCATCCCCTCTGCCCCACTGCTGGGGCAGGATGGCACCTCAAGGAAAGAGAAGCAGGAGGTTTTTCCTGCAGCCCAACTTGAGTTCCACGAGCACAATGAACCCTGAATCCCCTTTAGCAGTGAGGAAAACCCTGTTGGGCTTTGAAGCTCCTTCTGGAACTTGAGGGGCTATTTTTTTGCTTTTTTTCTTTTCTGTTCTGTTCTTACGAGTTTGCTGCCAGCAATTGTATGTGCTTAGTGAGATGAAAGTCACCATGCCCAAGTGTGAAGAATCTTCACAACCACATCCCAGAATCAGATCCATTTGTGTGTTAAAAGTTGGAGTTTTAGCTTGTCTGGAAGCTGTTCCAGTTGCTCACGACTTCTCTGTGCTGCAAGTCCTCATGAACCTGCTGCTGAATCAGTTAAAATCTGCTTTTTTTTTGCCTGGGAAATGATCTTCATTGGGCTTGCTTTTGTTTCTGCTGCTTCCTGTGTGTTTTTGCCTGGTGTGAAGCTGCACTGCTGTGTGGCGCCCTCCTCTTCCTCGTCATGAAGGTTTCAGGTAAATATTTCTGCCTGTGGATATGTGTGATTCAACTGGGTTAATTAGCCAAGGGGCTTTGCATGGCTGGGATTTAAGGTTATTCCTCATTACATCTTGAGAAGCTGCTGATTGTCCCTGTTTTTTATCTGCTGCTTTCGTTGTGTAATTCTTCATTGCGCTCTTACATGACATCATCTGGATCTGCTGCTCTGTGCTCTGGGCTTCAGAACATGTTCAGCTGAGTCTTGGGCAAGGAGCAGAATTTATTACTAAATCCATTACAGTTCTGAAAATAAATAAGCACCATGCTGAATTCCTTATCACCAGCACGTTGCCTCCAGCAGCAGTGAAAATATTCACATCGAGTGAATGCCTGACTGCCCGGGAGGGGCTGGGGTTGCCAGTGCCTGGAGTCACTGAAGGTTTTTGCCTTTAAATTGTGCTCTTACACCCAAAAAAAAAAAAAAGGCTGGCAAGTGTATTCTCTACTGGAATCAACAGTCTCTTAATGCTCTGAGGCTAAACTAAGGCTGAAGTCAGCTATTCAGCTGTGGTTCTGTGCAAATCTATTGTGTTTATCTCTGTAGTCATTAGGCAGCAGGACTCTTTGTGTAGCTGTAACATCATTTTAAGGGGAGGATTTTCCCAAGATTTTACCCACAAAGAAACCAGGGCAGTGGAAAACCATCTTCTGCTGAATGTCCCCTCTTCTTCAGTGGCTCCAGTGGCGTGGCTGAGCCTCAGCAATCCCACTGTGCTGGAGAGGAGGGGCAGCTCTGATCTCAGCTCTGTGACAGTGAGAGGACCTGAGGGAACGGCTGGAGCTGGGTCAGGGCAGGTTTAGGTTGGAAATCAGGGAAAGGCTCTTTACTCAGAGAGTGCTGGGCACTGCCCAGGCTCCCCAGGGAATGGGCACAGCCCTGAGGCTGCCAGAGCTCCAGGAGAGCCTGGACACCACTCCCAGGGATGCCCAGAGTGGGATTGTTGGGGTGTCTGTGCAGGGCTAGGAGCTGGACTAGATGATCCGGTGGGTCTCTCCAACTCAGGATATTCCATATTCTACCAGGTTTTTCTGTGTCCTGTGAGTCTGTGTTGGGTCTCTGGCAGCAGGGAGGTGCAGCCTGGGCTCTCTGCAGGGCTGTGACAGCCCCTGTGTGACACAGAGACCCCCAGTCCTGCTGCTAACCAGCCATGAATGGGGATGTGCTCTGACATACTCCATGGAGAGATCTCTGATTGCTGCAGGAGGGAAAACTGACCCGCAGGTACTGAAGGGCCAGAGCAGAGCTTAAGCTGCAGCTTGGGAGGTGGATTTCAATCCCACACTCCTTAGGGGATAACTTTTTCCTTTATACCAAAATTGACCACAATCATTGTTGCTTCAAACTCTGGTTCAGATTTTGCCCTGGCTGGAGTGGCTGTGCTCAGGAGCCCAAGGACAGACTGTGGCTGTAAGAGCAACCACGTCCATGTGCTGCTGCTTCCCTCTCCCCCAGCATCAGAAGGACCTGGACCTGCTGGAGCCAGTCCAGAGAGGCCACGGAGCTGCTCCAGGGCTGGAGCCAGGCTGGAAGTGCTGGGGGTGCTTACCTGGAGAAAGCTCCAGGGAGAGCTCAGAGTCCCTTCCAGGGCCTAAAGGGGCTCCAGGAGAGCTGGAGAGGGACTGGGGACAAGACACAGGGAATGGCTTCCACTGCCAGAAGGCAGGGTCGGATGGGATTTGGGAAAGAATTGTTCCCTGGGAGGGTGGGCAGGCCCTGGCACAGGGTGCCCAGAGAAGCTGTGGCTGCCCCTGGATCCCTGGAATGTCCAAGTCCAGGTTGGATGGGGCTTGGAGCCACCTGGGCTAGTGGGAGGTGTCCCTGCCATGCCAGAGGGTGGCACTGGATGGGCTTTAAGGTCCTTTCCACCCCAAACCCTTCCATGATCCTCTCCAAGCTGCAGTTCCCTCCTGTGGGTCCTTTCCAGCGAGGCGACAGTCGGGTGGGAGTTGCTCCCTTTTTGTCTCCTTAAACACCTCCTGGAGGTGGGAGATCTTTACAAATAAATGTTTTAGGGCAGGAGAAGGGGCTGTGTTCAGTGACCAAAAGGGTCTGTGTTTAAAGCCTGTGCAGTGACCCCAGTGGTGATGGCTGAGCTCTGGCCCTGCTCTCATCTCCCCGTTCTAGCCGGGGGCAGCACGAGCTGGCTGCAGGCTCTGCCCTAATGAGATCTGCGTGTTGGCATGGCCTTGGCCAGGGAGTTTCTGCCTCTAGCTCTGGCAGAGCCTGCTGGAGCCTGGCTGCCTTCCCCAGCTCCTGCCAGTGCCAGGAGGAAATCACCATCTGGGTGCAATCTGCAGCTGAGGGAGCCTGACCTTCCCAGCAGCTCTTGGTTGAGCACCAGCTCTGGCCCTCACTGGGCTCCTTCCCTTGCTGGAGAAAAAGATTGTACAGGAGGGAGACAAAAGAACGAGTGTTTGTGTGCATTTTAATCAAATGGAGCTGAATTCTTCTTCTGTGGGAGATGACTCTCACCTTCTGGTTGGGAGCATGAGCAGGGAGCAGCAGAATATTGCCTTCACCTTAAAGCTTCAGATTTCTGAGTCTGCTCCTTGTGCAGCTGCCTCCTAAAGTCTCCTAATCCCCCTCGTGCTGAAGGGACTGTTGTGGCTTTTTCTGGAGTTGCTTTGTGGATTTCATGGTCTTCTCTCTCTTATTTGGACGAGTTTCTCAGGTGGGGGCAACCTTAAAATATTTGACTCTTAAAGGAGGACTTGATGTGCTCCCTTTCACCTGGGCGAGCTGATGCTGTTCAGTCTAATATTTATTTGTGCCTTTGAGCTGAAAAGGCACCAAAAAGAAGATGGCAGTTGCTAAACTCACCTCAAAGTCTCAAAACCTGCTCAAACTGCAGGTCACTGACTCCCTTAGCCTCTAAACTTAATTTCTTTGATCCCTAAAAGCAAACCTGGTGCCTCAGAGCAGCCTGAAATGTGTGTCCTGAAATGGGATCCCCAGAGCTGCTCTTGTGAGATTGAGCTGCAGGGGCGAAGCCAGAGAGGGCTGAAGGGAGCAGTGGTGGGATAAACCCTTAAACCCCATCCCAAAGGACAAGGACTCCAAGGCAGGAGTTACCTGGGAGCTCCCAGCAGGTTGCTGCTCCCTCTGCTGTGCTTTTTTATTGCAGTGTCCTGCAGGTGATGGCACGAGCAGGATGTGCAGCAGGAGCTGGGAAGAGAACTCAGGTTTCCCTTGAGCTGCAGTCAGAGCAGCAGGAGGTAGGGTGGGGTTTAAGGAGTTCATGATTCAAACAGAATAAAACAGCTGCAGGTATGGTGGTACCTAAATTTTTCATTTGGATCCCCTAAGCTACTTCCTTGCTTTTGTTTCAAGTCTTGGCTGTGTGTCACAGCTTGGGAATCCCAGTGCTGCTTCATGAGGATGGGATAAGGGCTGCTCTGCAATGCTTGGGTCCACCTAGTGTTACTTTCTGTGTCCAGGCTCTTGCAGCCTCCAATGTGAGGCCACCAGAAAGAAAAAAAATAAAAAATCAATCAGAGTCTTGGAAAAGCATCCTGCTAAAAAGCAAATCCACCTGGCACCTGTCCCTGCCTTGGAGGGAACCCAAGTGTCTTCTGCTGGGCTGATCCTGCTGGACCAGGAGAGCAGGTCCTGTATGATCTGGTTGGGAAGCAAAAATCCACTTCCCGCTGGTTTCCAGCCACAAACCAGCCTGGCTACAAAGAGCTGCTTAATGCCAACCAGGCAGTCAATGAGAGAGGAAAATGAACTTCTGCCTGGGAGGGAGGATGGTTTTTGCATGAAGTTAAGAACCTGCTGGAGGGGAATGTTGGGATGAGGCTCCTCAGCAGCTGATGGGCTCGGGGAAGGGTGTAACTCCTGCTCCTTGGATCCAGCTGGCCCTGGGTGACTGTGCTTGGCTGTGACAGTGGAGAATGTCTGCAGAGATCAGGTCTGGAGACGCTGGGATGGACCGGAGAGCGCCAGACACTGAAGTATCTGATGTCCCCTCTGGTGCCTGGCATGGTGTCAGATAAGCTGATACCCTCAAGAAAATGTTACTAGTGGGGGGCTAAGATTTCTGGCATGGGATAGGCTATTAGCTTTAATGCTAATTTATCATAATGAGGAAATATGGTTTGGTGTATTAAAAGGGAGTTAATACAGGGCCAAGTTTTCCGCCATGAACTGAGAGCCCATTGGATGCAGGACTGGAAGGGATCTCAAAACTCCTGGAAGAGACTTCCTGGCCCTGGGAAGTTGTCCCTGCATGCTCTCATGCATTCCATAGTCCTTCCTGGTTATCCTCTTCCAGGAGGAGCTGGCAAGGTGGCCCCTGAGGACACAGGGCTCCCTCCCTCTCTCCTGGTGCTGCTGCCACGTGCTCAATGTGCACAGAGTTAAATGTTCTATTCAGCATTTACAGTTTAAACCCTTCAAACAAGGATTCACTTCCACAATAAATGCATCTTCCAAGCCAACGTAACTGGATTAGAACCAAATCCCCCCACTTTTTTTTTTCTTTTTTTGGGTGATGTCCTTGTTTTGGCTGGGATAGAGTTGATTTTTTCCTTCCTCAGGAGCTGGTAAAGTGCTGTGTTTTAGATTTAGTGTGAGAATAATGTTGGAGTAATAGCTTTAACCTTCAGCTTTTGACAGGGAGCTTCCCACCTCAGTTAAAATGATGTCAAATGCTTTCCTGGGTGGTTTGGGTTTTTTTTTTTCCCTGGATGTGGTTTGTTGATTTAGAGGATGGGGAAAGTTCACTCAGGATATGCTGCCTCTACACCAAGATCTGTAGCAATCAAAAGGCAAGATGTCAATAAGATTTCTTTAAACCTTCTTCACCCTTCATTTCCAAATGTCCAAATTTTGTGGCTGCCCATGGATCCCTGGAAGTGTCCAAAGCCAGGTTGGATGGGGTTGGAGCAACTTGGGCTAGTGGAAGGTGTCCCTGTCCGTATCAGATGGGGTGGGACTGGATAGTCTTTAAGGACCCTTCCAACCCAAACCATTCCAGGATCCCCAAATTGCTGTAGCTGGATCAGCTGAGACCCTTCTGGAGGAAAGAAAAATCAGGAAGTGGAGAAACAAAACAGTCCCAGTCCAATCTTTATGGTATAAGAACTAAAATGTGCCTGTTTTTTTCTTAAAACAAAGGTTGCAGATTGCTTTTTTCTGCACCTGCTTTTCAAACTTCGTTGTTGCTGCTTGGTTTGGTAGAGAACCTCAAGCTCCCTTGCTGTGCTGTGCTCCAGGGATTTATTTTGACCCCCAGCTGGTTGGTTTTGACTCAGAAGTGCCTGTGCGAGGCTATTTCACAGGAATTTTGAAGTGGCAGAGAAAACCAGTCTGGATGATGGGACCCCAAAACCACACCTGATGGGAGAAGCAAGATTTGTCAGTGCTGTGCTTTTCCCCCACTCTGAAGTTATGAACGTCATCTCCCCTGCTAATGCTGCCAGCAGCCTGCATCCCTGGAGAAGAGAATTCAGATTTAATTTCTCATTGAAGGGAAGAGCTCAATCCAGGGCCTGTTGTGCTGGAACAAGGGGGAGATGGTTTTAACCTGAAGGATACGTGTCCATATAGATATGAATTAGTATTAGGAAGAATTTTTTCAATAGGAAAGAATTTTTTCAATNTTTTTTTTTAAATTATTTATTTATTTTCGGCAGGGGAAAATAAATAAAGCAATCTGCCCCCCTCCCCCGCGGGCGGCAGGCGCGGGGAAGGCGAAGGCGCGGCGATGGTGCGGACGGGCTGAGCGGCGCGGCCATGGCAGCCCGGCGGCTCTTCCACCTCCAGCCCTGCGGTGAGGGACAGGCCTCCGGGGGGCTCGGGGGGACCGCGGTGTCCCCGTGCCACCCCGCCTGCCACCCCGGCTTTTGCTTGTTGCATCAGCGCAGCGGGCGCGGCGGGATGCGGTGGGCGCGGAGGGGACGTGTGCTGGTTTTCCCTCTTGGGATCGGGGGAGAAAAATCTTCGCTTTGCATCGCTGATGAAGGGTTATTTTATTTTATTTATTTTTTTTTTCTGCTGGTGACACCCCTAAAGTTGAGCTGCTTGGGCAGAGCGGGATGTTCCAGCCCCGGGGATGCGGTGGGACAGACGGACCGGGAGGGAAAGGAGCGATGGAAATTTCGGGTCTGGCTGTTCTGGGGGTATTTTATGCCCACTTTTGCTTGTTTGCAGCCGGCATGGGGTGGAGGGCACGGTGTGGGGCTCAGCTCGGCTCTGCTGCTTACGGATGAGGTTGCCTGACTTCGTGTTTGTGTAAAAACCGCAATAAAAAGGAGGGGGGGAAAAAAAAAGTAGAAAAAGTGAAACTTTAATGTGAAAAGTTGGGGCAGTTGTGCGTGCTGGGAANTCAGAGAAGCTGTGGCTGCCCCTGGATCCCTGGCAGTGTCCCAGGCCAGGCTGGACAGGGCTTGGAGCACTCTGGGATGGTGGAAGGTGTCTGGAACTGGATGATCTTTGGGATCCCTTCCAACGCAATATATTCTATAAAAATTTCTATCCGCTCCCCTGCAGACTCCCCGAGGAGGGGTCTGCGGGAAGGAGCTGACTTTGCGGTGTCGCTGTCCCCGCCGGGGCCGCGGGCGGGCTTTAGGACCCGGCCGGGTGTGACACCGCCTGTCCCTTCCCCTTCCAGCCCGCGCTCCTCACTCGGGACTTTCTCCAGCTTTTTTTTTTTTATTATTATTATTATTATTTTATTTTTTTTAACTGGCGCCTGTGCAGGGAGGGTGAAAACCCAGTTTTCTCTCTCTCTCTTTTTTTTTTTTTTTAAATTATTTATTTATTTTCGGCAGGGGAAAATAAATAAAGCAATCTGCCCCCCTCCCCCGCGGGCGGCAGGCGCGGGGAAGGCGAAGGCGCGGCGATGGTGCGGACGGGCTGAGCGGCGCGGCCATGGCAGCCCGGCGGCTCTTCCACCTCCAGCCCTGCGGTGAGGGACAGGCCTCCGGGGGGCTCGGGGGGACCGCGGTGTCCCCGTGCCACCCCGCCTGCCACCCCGGCTTTTGCTTGTTGCATCAGCGCAGCGGGCGCGGCGGGATGCGGTGGGCGCGGAGGGGACGTGTGCTGGTTTTCCCTCTTGGGATCGGGGGAGAAAAATCTTCGCTTTGCATCGCTGATGAAGGGTTATTTTATTTTATTTATTTTTTTTTTCTGCTGGTGACACCCCTAAAGTTGAGCTGCTTGGGCAGAGCGGGATGTTCCAGCCCCGGGGATGCGGTGGGACAGACGGACCGGGAGGGAAAGGAGCGATGGAAATTCCGGGTCTGGCTGTTCTGGGGGTATTTTATGCCCACTTTTGCTTGTTTGCAGCCGGCATGGGGTGGAGGGCACGGTGTGGGGCTCAGCTCGGCTCTGCTGCTTACGGATGAGGTTGCCTGACTTCGTGTTTGTGTAAAAACCGCAATAAAAAGGAGGGGGGGAAAAAAAAAGTAGAAAAAGTGAAACTTTAATGTGAAAAGTTGGGGCAGTTGTGCGTGCTGGGAAAGACCCCCAGCAAGGAGTTTATTTGAAATGCGGGGCGGGAGGAGGGGTTTAAGTGCACTTGGGAATTCGCTTTCTGGTTTGGGGTGAACTCTCGAAGTTATTTTGTGCGGTGTCTCCCCGCTGCCGTGCAGAGGAAGCGCTTCCTTCACCGGCATGGCCGCGCCAGCGCTGGGTGACACTGGCTGAAGTGACAGGGACCGGGGCTGCTGCAGGGGACTTCTGTGTTGGACCAGAAGTGACTGTAGGTGGCACAGCAGCTTTGTCACCCGTGCTGTCCCCGGACCTCTCATGAGGATCGGTGCTCGCGGAGGATTTGTGCCTCCGGAGCTTTTCCCGGTCCGGTTTAATGGAACAGTTTTCATTTAGAGCTGATGTTCCGCCTCGGAGCTTTGCTCTGCTGCTTTTTCACGTCCGTGTTGTCATTCTTGAGACCTGGCGGTGCCGCGGGCTGTCCTGCAGGAATGGAGAATCATGGAAAGGTTTGGGCTGGAAAGACCTTAACGATAATTTCATTCCAGCCCTGCCATGGCAGGGACGCTTTTCACTGTCCCAGGTGGCTCCAAGCCCCGTCCAGCCTGGCCTTGGGCACTTCCAGGGATCCAGGGGCAGCCACAGCTTCTCTGTGTGGATTTGCACGTTGAGAATCCACAGGGAATTTTCCCCTTTCCCCCGAGCTGTTTCAGTGTTTGCAGGATTTCTCCTGGATTGTCTCTAGGTGTGAGCGCAGCCTTGTCCCTCCTCTGCCAAATTCCTGCCCCTCCAGTCCTGGAGCACGGGATAAACCGCTCGACCCAGGATTGAGTAAATCCAGCTGTGCCTCACCTGGGTTACTGCTGTTGGGTTTGTGGCTGCTTTTTGGGGTTTTAACAGCGGGGCAACACTTTGAGTCCTGTCTGCACAGCAACCTCAGTCATTGGTACCCCCCTGCGAGCCGCGCGTCGCCGCTTCCCCGCTATAATCGGGATTTGTTGGCTAATCCATCTCAGCCAGAGCCCTCCAGTTTTGAAATATCTGTGGCTTTTGTACAGTTGGTGCTCCGTAAGAATGATGGACCGCAGAGGAAGTTCCCCTCCGGCTCTCCTGTTGTTCCTTGGCAATTTGAATGCTTCAGCTTGTTTAAATAAATGCAGATAAAAAGAAGGGTTGGGGTTTTAACTGGAGCCCTTGCTTGACCCACCCGGTGGCATGAGATATCTGTGTGTAAGCTCAGAGTGGCTTGACTTCTAGTAAAGCTGTAGTAAATCATTTGAGGCTGTAAACATTTATTAAAACAAGCTTTATTTTTGTGTTGAGTCAGTGTGAAAACAAAGATGTCTTGGGTTTCAAAGGGAAAGGATCCGCGAGGGAAGCTTTCTGTGCTGGCTTAAAGGAAAGTGTCAGTGAGAAGTTGGATATTTCAGCAGAAGGGAGCTGAGGTAAGAGTTAGGCTCAGATTTTAGCTTCAGAGTTGGAATTTAATCCAGAATTATCAGACTTAGGCTGGTGCTGTTCAATTTGCCTGCTTGTTTGGTTTGATCTTTCTTGCAGGAGGCAGCTGAGGTAAGAGTTAGGCTCAAGGTCAGGTTTTAGTTGCAAAGTTGGATTTTAGTCTGGAATTACCCAGCTTAGCCTGGTGCTGTTTTATTTGCCTGTATTAGTCTAAAACTTCCAATTCTGTCCTGGCAGAACTGCACTGATGCTCTGTATAGGTGCTTTACGCCTAAGGACAGGTGTTAAAACACATTAACTGGGGAAGGCTGTTTGTTTTGATTTTTTTTTAGTAATTCTAATTCTGTGCTGTGGTTCAGGTGTCTCTGGGAAGCCACAGGGTTTTCGGAACCTTTCTGTTGCAGTAGGCTGGGTGGCACTTGAGTTCCTCCTGCTAAGGTGAACCCACTTCTGGAGAGGTCCTGGTTCCTTGTGTGGGATTGCCTTGGGAATAAACAAAGCTCGGGACACTAACAACACATCATCATCACCACCGTGGAGCTGTTATCTACCCTCTACGTATGCAAATCCTTGCCAAGACATCCAGCACAGGTTAAATCCCAGCTACCTTTGCTGTTCCCATCCAGGTTGGGTGGGGAGTCTGCTGGGAAGGATGCGGTGTGGTTAAAAATCGGGAATGCCGAGGCAATTCCAAGTTCATCCTTACTTGGGTCTGAGCACTGTTGGGTGATCCTGAAGTTTGCAGAGCAGCTCCTTCAGCAGTTTGTGCTGGGACCTGGTGATGCTGAAAATCTCGGTTTTTTTGGGTTTTTTTTCCCTCTTTTTTGGTGGGAATATGATTTCCTAGCTCTGCTCTGGGCTGAGCTCTCACAGAGCACGGTGACACGCTGGCCCGGAACGCAGCGCTGCGGGCTCTGCATCTGTCACTGCTGGCTGTGCTATCAAAGGGCTTTGCTGTCACTCATAGCTCCATGGGTTTTTCTGCTCCCTCTTTCTAAATTCATCCCTGGCTCTGACTCCCAATTAAAACCAGCAGGACTGAGGGCTTCGCTCTGCCTCTGCTGCTGGAGGAGGCTGTGTGAGCTCTGAGCTCAGGTAGGGAATCTGATGAGATTTGGGTAGGGAACAGAGCAAGAGCAGTGCCAATCCTCAGAGATTTGCTGAGAAAGTGTGAGAACATGGGGAGAAAAACATGAAAACCAAGGCATTGGAGTGGGTTATACTTCATGCTGCTGTTGGGTGAGGACTTCTCTTCCCCACGTATCCTTTGGGGTTCCCCAGGTTTGAAGGACTGGATGGAAGTGGCAGGAGAAAGGCTGGTGGGGCTGTGGCAGCTGAGCCGTGGTGGGATGGATGCCAGCAGCACTGATGGGGGCTGTGGTAGGGAAAACTGAGATTTGCAGCTGGTGGAGAGAAGACCTCAGAACTGGGCAACCATTAGCAGTCATTATCTAGTCAATGCTCAGAACTGGGCAACCATTATCTCAAGGTGTTCAGCTGGGCAAATAGTGGAGGTGGAGTGGAGTGAGTCGTTGTTGGGTGTTACCCACTGAGAGGGGCTCAGGAGTGGAAATTGGGAGGACAGAACAATTTGGGAGGAGGATGAGGTGACCTTCCTCCCCTCCTGCTGCTGGGGCAGGTGCTGGCACCCTGCAGTGCCCACCTGGGCTCGTCCCCTGTGACAAGCCACCCCACGGGGACGCAGTGTGAGGCACCAGGTTTATTCTCCTTTTCCTCTCGCCGCTGCCATCTCCTTTTCCAGGAGTTAAACGCCTCTTCCCCCTGCTCTGAGCCTAATTGCGTCCCCAGGGTTTAACACGCGTGTGTTTGTTTTATTCAACGTGTTGGCTGTTCCCACCGGAACAGGCTGATTTTTCTATTTTTTTTTT
>VWZV01012927.1:0-153395 GCA_013397155.1 Irena cyanogastra | reverse complement strand
TTTTTTTTTTTGATGGGGGGAGGTCTCTGGGAGCTGTCACTGCTGCACCCAGTGACTCTTTATTAGCTGGTTTTATTGCAATGGGTGAGCTGCAGGAAGCTGAGGAGGGGAATTGTTAAATCAGTGAGGAAAAGGCTTTGAAAACAGCCACGTCTGATCCCTGAGCCTGTGTGTGGGTGTGTGTTTGCCTGGCAGGGAGCAGGCAGGAGGATGCTTCCTGCTTTATCCCTTCAATATGATGCTTTATTTTCCCAGCCAGCCGCTGTGCAAGTCAGTTCTGGGGTTTCATTTACCACGGTGCCCCGTGGCATAACTTAAAACCTCCCCACACCATTTCCATCCTCAGAAGAATATCCAGCTCCTTGCACACAATCCATGATTTGAGCCTTGAGTGCCTGCTGAGCCTCGAAGCCACAGAGTTGTGTTTTCTGCCTGGACCAGGACTGGGATGGCATCCCACTCTGGTGGAGGATATGGTTTAGATAGATCCATGGAGCAAAACTTTATATCTCAGTGACTCAGGAGAGCCCTGGAAGTGTCAGAGGACTGGTTTGTGTTCTCCAAAAATCACAGAAATGGGACATTTCCAAGAGATGTGATGTTTAGTTAAGATAATTCAGACCTTTGAGTCCTAAAAACAGGGAGCTGGAGGAATGAAACCCTTCTGGGAAGCAAAGAAATGGTGAAAATCCTCTGGGGATACTTCTGGTTGGGGGATAGGGGAATAAACAACACATCAATGCAGCCCTGTGGCAAGAGGAGCGTGTTGAACATAAAGGGAGCTGTAAAGAATTAGTTGACAGAAACGTTCTCTCCTGTAAGGTTTGCTGGAGGACATGTTCATAGATCAGGAGGGCAAAGCCTCTATCTTGCACAGAGTTTGGAATATGCCCCTGTGCTGCTGGTCTGGGCAATCACAACTGACAGACAGGACAAGAGCAGGAGATTTGACTTGTTTGCCTTGGTCTGAGCCTCTTTGCCATCAAACTGGGGCTACTTAAAAGCACCTTCCTCCTCAGTGTCTGCTCCGAGCAGCACTTCATCCTCCAAAAGTTGACTGGGGTGAAGAGCTTCGGAGTAGATTTAAATCTTTCTGGGGCATGGCTGTCTCCT
Source organism: Irena cyanogastra (assembly GCA_013397155.1). Classification (NCBI taxonomy): domain Eukaryota; kingdom Metazoa; phylum Chordata; class Aves; order Passeriformes; family Irenidae; genus Irena; species Irena cyanogastra. Next base: position 152,282 of record VWZV01012927.1, on the reverse strand, counting down.
AAACTGTTTTCAGGACCTCCTAAGGTGATTTCTTTGTAGGTATTTGCATGCAGATGATGTTTTAATCAACACATTTAGGTAAAAATCTGCAGTAAATGTCCCTGTTTTGTTGCCCAGCCATGCCAGCACTCTTCTGCTGCCTGTGTTAAATCTCAGGTGTGCTGTGCTTTTTTCCCTTCAGGGGCTGTGTTTTTTCCTCCCAGCCTCATGAGGAGGAGAAGGATGAGCTGAGGAAGCTGAGGAGCAGCAGATGCAGGCAGAGAGGAGCTGCTCTCCCTGTGGGTACCAGCTGCACTGTGGGGCATTGCCCACTCTTTGCTCTTCTCCTGGTGTTTTTGGGAGCTGTGTTGGGAAGATATTTTGACATCTGTGATGGGTGGAACTCCGGGAGGGAGCAGGATCACAGCTGGTGCCTGGGTCTGTCCTTGCAGAGCCCTTCCCTGCAGCCCTGGCACCGAGCTGGAGAAGGGATGAGCTGGGGAGGGATGAGGGATAGGGCTGTGCTGTGCCTTGGGAGGGGAGGATTATCCTCCTCAGGCTCTGCTGGGGATGGATGTGTGTCTGCCCTGACAAAGGACAGCAGGCTGCAAAGCTGTGCCTAAAAACACTCCTGTTAGTTGATCTTGACTCAGCCCTTCAATAAAAAACTCCCTGGGACTCCCAGTGCGGATATCCCCCATTTAATGAATTACAAAAGGTCTTTTTGCCCCTCTTGCATTTTGTCTTTGTTGTTTTCCTTTGCCTTTATCGATGCTTTGTGGGGAAGGGTCTGTGTTTGGGCTTGCCACCATTTACCAGGAACTTTCCTTTCCAAGCATCCCTTTCTGATCTTACATTTCCTTGAATTACAGCAATCAGTTTGGAAACCCTGACTTCTGTCATTATTTTTTGCCTTTTTTTTTTTTTTTTTGGTCACACCTCTCTAGCCATGGAGAAAAACAAGTCAAATCTCCTGCTCTTGTCCTGTCTGTCAGTTGTGATTGCCCAGACCAGCAGCACAGGGGCATATTCCAATCTCTGTGCCAGCAGGAGCTCTGCCTTCCCCAGCCTTTTCCAGCTGAATTAGGTGAAGCTGTGGGAAGGAATCAGCTGCTGAAGGTGTAGATAAAAATGAGAAGTGGCAACTTGAGCCAGAATAGCTTTTTGCTTGCTGCTGTCCATTAATTCTTGCTGACTTGGGTGGTTTGGAATGATTTGCAGGGAATGTCTCCACCAAGAGCCTGTGCTGCTTGGTTCTTCTTGAAGATTCCCAGAATTTCTTGTTCTAAGAGCACAAGAGAAGCTCTGTTGGAGAAAAACTGTAATATTGACATATTTGGAGCTGATCATCTCATCTGTGATCAGATTTGCTGCCTGTCAAGCTCCTGTCCTATTCTCGTGTTATCAGTTGTGTTATCAAAGGAGTTTGAGGCTTCCTTGTCCTCCTCCAGTTGAGCTCTTGCTGCACACTGAGATTTTTAAACTCCATTTCAGTCAGTGCTCCACATAATTAAAAAATTCCTTCTCTCCTACAGGTTTTCCCTGAGGTGTTATTTCCTCTGAGTGTGATTTTTCTCTTAAGTCTGTGTTTCTGCTGACTTTGGGTGGAGAAAGGGAGCAGCACCATTTGGTTATTGGGTATTTAAAGCCCATAAATTGTGACTCTCCCCTTGCTCTAAATTGCAGGAACCTGAATGCAGCTTCCAGATCCCTTGTGCAGGAATCTCTTGTCCTGAGATGTTAATTCATGTTGGGGTGGAAAGAGCAAAGAATAAGAATTTAGTAAGAGTTTAATATTGAATACCAGGACTTGGGGAGCTTTGGATGGGGGAAGCTGCAACATCTTCCACCAGGTTGAAGCCTTGGATGAGACCATTAATTTGTCCAAGCTGGAATTATCCCTGGATCAGTTTGAGGAGGTGCAGCTTAACTGTAACATTCCTCATTTTGCACTCAGTGAATTCCTGGAGTCAGCTGGAAGTGGCCAAAACCTTGCTGCAAAGCTGAAGTCCACTTCCCCCATGTCTTCTGGGAAGTGGATTTCTTTCCAGTTACCCATCCCATTTCTGCCCAGTTATCTGACTGGACAGTTCAGTGTGATGCAATAATTGCTAATTCTTCCTGGGAGGAAATGGGCAAAGCCTAAAGGCTTTTTCAGCACAAACAAGTGATTTTTGTGGTAGCTTCTCACTCGCAGTCTGACATGTTTTGCTATATCAGCTGTGAGGCAGGACATTGCGTGTGCTGAGGAGTCTGAGAAATGTCCTCAGAGATCCAGCAAAAAATGGTGGAAGTTGAAGTTGTTGAAGAAGCTGTGGCCACCCCATCCCTGAAGTGTCCCAGGCCGGGTTGGAGGAACCTGGTCTGGTGGAAGGTGTTGGAATATGGACTTGGAACTAGATGGTCTTTAAGGACCCTTCTGGCCCAAACCATTCTGTGAAATTGGAATATTGGAGCACGCCCTGAGTAAAGGATAATGAAGATACATGATGTTTTCTGATCAGAACTGTTGGGGTAACTAAATTTTCCAGATGTACCAGCTGCCCATGTTCAGAGGCAACCCAAGAGCTGCCAATACTAAAGGACCTGTAAATAAAAAAGTTCTTCCCCAGTACCTTTTTTGAACTGGTATTGTCTCAAAATAAACTCCAATTCACTATCAAGGCACTAGAATTTTTAGAGATTTACCAGAGAGAAATCATAGAAGCCAAAGGCTATGGCAGTACTTGTAGAAATCTTTTGCAGAGCTGTGTTTCACTTCAGTATAAGGCTTGTGCTGCAGAGGGCTGTTTACTTGGAAGATGCCAGCACCAGAACATTGTAATTGAGTTACCCAAGTATCCCGAGAATGTGTTTTTATTCATAATCCTCCAGTATTGCAAGGCTCAAGGGAACTTACTGCTAACTTTAAAACAAGAGAGTCAAAATGGGTTATTAGTTGGAGACACAGTGTGCACAGGAATTTAATAATGGGGGATGGCATGGCAGGGGTTTGTTGTTAAATGTGGATGTAAAAATGATAAGAATGTAAGGAATCAGGAAATATACCCACTTCTTGTCTGGTGCTTCCCATGGAGGATCAGCTGTTCCATCCCAGTCCTAAACCCAAGCACCTTAAGCAGCAACAGCAACCCTGACTCTACTACCAGTTAAAAAATAAATGTCATGTTTAGGTCTGGTGGAAGGTGTCCCTGCCCATGGCAGAGTGTTGGACTGGATGGTCTTTTAGCTTCCAGCTCAAGCCATTCTGTGATTGTCTGATCTGCCTTGGTGGCTTTTGGGGTCACTGCTGTTGCCTCAGCTCCAAGGGTAATGGCTTAGCCATGAAATCTTCAGCTGTATCCTTGAGTCTAAAAAAGCAGCTTTGTTTTCTTTTTTGCAGCACTTCAGCTCTTCACCTGTGAATTCAGTGCTCAGAAAGCTCAGAAATTTTCCTTTTGAGGAAGGAAAGAAGTGGTAACACCGTATGCCTCTCCAATTTAGTCTCATCTAACAGACATCCCTGCAGAGAATAAGGTTGGGGTGGCAGTAGGAAGTTATTTTCTGGAGTAAATTAACATTTAGAAAAGAAGAGCACGGCTTAAATTGTCAAAAGAGAGCTGCACCACGTGCTTTTGGACAGACAGTGGAAGATGGCATCTTGTTCTGCCTTTGGACAGGGAGAGCAGTTGGAGAGTCTGGTTGTCCTTGGAGGTGATGGGTGAGAAAGAGGCTGAAGAGGGGCAGGACCTCTCTGAGCCATACCAGAGGCACAGGAATGAGTTGTTGTGTTGTGCATCTTTGCTCCTGGGGGTAGTGCTTTCCAGCTTTCTCTCTAGAAGCATTTGTCTTGCTGAAATTTCTTTGCTTCATTTTTTTTCTTTAATTGTTGGAGCCTCTGAAAGAAAACCTGAGTGAAAGAACTGTCAGCACAGGGTTGGTGGATCTGAGGGTGTGCAGAGGGGGAACCCCTGAGCCCCTGCACTTTGCAGGCTGCAGGAACATTTATCCTTCATGGAAACACTTGTGCAACTTCAGGCAAACGCTGGAGCATTACCATGTTGATACCTAATGAATTTGGAGACTTGTACTCCCGCCCAGGCTTCCCTAAGCCCAGCAATTGCATCGATCACTGCGAGGTTTCATAACTGGCCCTTGGTTGAACTCTTTTTAATTTCAGGAGTGCAGGTGAGGTGGGGAGAGGAAACACAAGGTTGGTGTGTGCGTCAGGCAGCGGCTGCTGGAGCAGAGCGGGCTCAGCCTTGCTGTCAGCTCTGCACAACCCGAAGCCATCACAGCAAAACCCGGCCCAGGAGCCGAGACCTTGGACGTGAAACCCCGTAAGCGCCGGGAGAGGGGAGCAGGTGGAGCCTGCTGATGTGTTTGTCGTGCTGGCTGCTCCTGAGCCGGCACTTCAGCACGAGCCAGCTGGCCTTGTCCTTAGGTAGCATCCCTCAGCAGAAGGAATGCTTGCTCCTGGTTGGGGAATATGAGGGGTAAGGGACTGGAAAGAGATTAATTGGGCTCTCCCCGAGATCTGTCTGGTTTGTTCTGCTCTGTTCAAAACTTGGGGTTGTTCAACCTAGAGATGAGGTGTCCTCTGTTAGGGGACACGTTCATTTCATGATGTTTCCTCCTAATTTATCCAAAGCTGGGACAGAAAGTTCTAGGGTAAACTTACTGTGATATTTTAGTGCTTAGCAGGGGCCTTTAAGAAAGGTGGCTACAGACTTTTTAGAAAAGCTTCTTGGGATAAGACAAGGGGTGATGGTTTTAAACAAAAACAAGTTTTAAATCAGACATAAGGAATAATTTCTTTGCAATGATGGTGGTGAAGTACTGGACCAGGTTGCCCAGAGATGTGGTGGATGCGCCATCCCAGGAATGTTCAGAATCGGGCTGGATGGTGTGCTGAGCAGCCTGATCCAGGTTACAGATATCCCTTCCCATGGCAGGAAAGGTGGAGCAGACCTTTAGAAATCCTTTCCAACCCAAATTATTGTATGAAAAAGTCAGGTGAATGTTGAATTCTGTAGTGCATCAGAGGTGCAGGTGCTGTAGCCCCCAATTTACCCTTCCTACCTGCACTTGTGCTAATCCCTGACCTTTCAGCTGCTCCCATGGCTCCCTGCCTGTGTCTGGGCTTGTATAAACACCCATCACCTTTTACCTCCTGGGCACGCCACGCACAGGTTCCTGATGTTAATGTGCACCTTCCGTGGGGGATGTAACAGCTTTTCCAAAGGCGCCAACAAGGCTGTTTGGAAGTCTGAATTGGGTTGGTGCTGTGGGACAGCATTATGTTGGGAGAAGACAAATTACCAGGGCTGGGTTTTTGCCAGGACATAGTAGGGTGAACGCCTGACTTTTTTTCTCTTTTTTTTCCCCCCAAACGTGCCATTGCATCTTTAATTACAAGGTTAAGACCTCTGTTTTATGACTCATCTGAAAAAAACCAGCACCTCCACCATAATTACTGAGCATGTTGGCGGGGGGGACTGTGGCTCATTAGTGACTCAGAGGAACCAGTGGCACCTAATGAAATGGCATTGCCTGCTGTAACACCCCAGCCTTGCCCTTTTCATGCCTGGTCCAAGCAGGGACCAAACCAGTCTCCTGTAAAGGTGTGATGCCAACCCAGGCGATGCTGCAGCTGGAAGGAATTTTTGAGGAAGAAACCAACCAGTTCCTGATCATTAGACGGCATCAACCCGCAGAAATAACTGTGTTCAGTTGAAGGAAAAGCAGAGGATGTAATTTTGCCCAGTGAAGGATGAACATGTCCCTTCAGGCTCCCTCAGAAGCCGTAACAGGAGTGAGAAATGGATAAACCATCCTGCTGGGAATGTGGGTTCCTTGGGTAATCTGCCCGCCGAGGAGTATTTTGTTTGTTTCCCTGAAATACGTAAATGCAATCATTGCACAATAAGAGCCTCTTTAAAAACTTTCCTTTGATCATTAACATGGTAATCAGTCTGGATGGATCTTCTCCTTCCCTTCCAGGTGGAGGGAAACAATTGACTCGTGTAATGGGTGCCCCTTGGCCACAGTTCGGTGCCGTTTGTTCCTCCAGCCTATTGTTCTGGGATGAACTTTGGAACATTGTGTTTCTCCCTTGGACCAGACACTGGAATTGCCCTCTGGTTTATGTGCTGGCTCTTTTATTTTTTTTTTCATGGCCATCAGGGTATCCCTTCAGGAACCTGTCGGCACTGGAAGGGCTGAGTGGTGACAAGTGACAGGGCGGGGAGGTGCTGCCGTCAGTGGCAAGTGACTTTGCATCCGTCATGTGCACAAAGGCTCCCGGGGGACCAGCAGGAATTGTGAGACCTGGAAACGTGGCACACTGTACAAGGGAATAAAGAGCCTGCAACCTGGGAGCCAGAAGTTATGGGGCAGAGAAAGGGTCTTTGGGAAACAGTGTCATACCTCAAAGGAAAAGCAGGAAGCCTAATCTGTAGAACAATAAAGCAGGCAAAACCTCTTTCCTCGTTGGCCCAAATTCATCCCAGGCTTGCGTAGGTAATGTTTGATTAGCCTAATGAAGTGGGGAAAGACAGAGCAAACCTATTCCTCTTTCTGATTGCGTTTTGGCTGGGAAGAAGTGTGTGAAGAGGCAGCATTGAGTCCCAGGTTTCCAAGGGGCTGCTTGGGTGACTCTTGCTCAGGGTGACTCTTGAAATCAAGAGCTCTGTTATTCATGCAAAATGGGCTATGCACCTGTCCAGGGGAGCTGCTGCTGAGCTGTCACCTTTTGTCAGCCTTCAGAACAGCCAGGCTGGGTTTGGGTAGCAGGCTTTGATCACACCTGAGAGCAAGTGCTCCTGTGCTGTGTTATCACACCAAGAGACGTTCAGTAGCTGCTTTGCCAGCAGTGAATTGCAGAACTGGCTCAGCAGCAAAACCCCTGTTCCCCAGTGAATGCTGGGGATACACTCCTGCTGCTGCTGTGTTTGTGGATTCAGTGTCATTTCCCATTTGTGGCTTCAGTGTCATTTCCCATTTGTGGCTTCCTCACTAGACCCTGTTGGTGCAGATGGTGTTGGCTGCAGGACCCCAGCTCAGGAAGTGGGCCAAGGAAGGCTGGAGGGTTCTGGGGCTTATCTTCAAGTGCCAAGCACTGTTTGGGGGATTTCCTAATGATTAGGAGCATCAGGATGGGAAGAGAATTCCCATTTTCATCGAAATAGAGTAGTTTTTTCTAAATTAAACTGGTTCTTTTTATCTGAGCATAAGGTACAACCTGGGCTTCATTGTGGCTTATACTTTTATAAAAACCTTTCAGATGTTTCATTTGTATTATTGCTGATGTACTTGTTCAGGTTTGGTAAATCCCTGAGATGATCAGACTCATTCTGGTCTTTAGCCTTGCTCTTTTGTGGTCTCAGACCATGATGTCTGAGACTTTTTTTCAACTACTGCCTATGTCTGTAAAGGGAAGTTCTGGTAAATACTATAACATCAATAAGCAAATGGTGGTAAATTTGCAAATGGTAAATTACATTTACCACATTCAGGAAAATCTGATGCCTGCAGTATTTTGGGACTGCCTTTGTGCTATTAAGTGAAGACATTCAGCATCTTGATGATTCTCATGTTTCATTTTTTTCTGTCTTCTCCAGAGTCTCCACCAGCAGCGATGTCAAGAAATGGATACTTCTTTGAAGAGAGTGGCAAGTATTATTTGACTTTTTTGCACACACACCTTATTGGAGGAAGAGCTGCACTGCAGGGGTAGCTGCAAACCTGACATAGAGAATCCATTTAGCTGAAGTGTGATGTGAAAACAGTCTGGTGTGGTGGTTGTGTAATCTTCTACTGGGAGCAGGCTCCGTGTTTTTAAATCCTCTTGATGTTTGAGATAGTCAGGCAGTAAATAATCAACTCCACATTGTCATCAGTGACTCTTCTGGGTGGCTCCTTGTTTTTCAAGTTCTTTCGTGATGTTTTCCTGTCGTACAGCCTGGCAGGTGTATTTGCTTGTCTTTTTCTGGAGTGGGGATCATGCGTGGGTGTTGGATCCCTTTGGAGACATCCTGCCAAAGAGCATCAAGCAAAAGTTGGATGGCTCTGGCAGACGCATCTTTTACTGCAAAGAATTTTTTTTTTTTTGCTTTGAAGCAAGATTAAATGGTGGCATTTGAAAATTTGGATCATCTGCCTCAACTTGGATCATCTGCCTCAAAGATGACTGAGATCTTGGAGATACTGTACTGATAAAGGAACAATTGAAGTGCAGTGAAGTCCCATCTTTGCTGATTTTGGAGAAATAGAATTATGGAATAATTTTGGTTGGAAAAAACCTTAAAGATAATCTTGCTCCAGCTGCCTGCCCTATGTTTCCCCCCAAAACAGCATGTATTTAGGGTATTAGGGAGAGATCTTCTGGAGAGTTCCAGCCTCTTCAGGAAGTAGTCCCTGAGGGCTTGGGGCTTCCTGCCCTTGGAAGTGCTGGAAATATTCAGGACTTGCAAATGGTGACGAGAAGAGACTAAAATTCTCTGGTTATTTAGGCCCTTAGATGCTTGCAGCTGTCACAAGGCTCATCTTTCTTGTTCCAGGGGGCCAAGCCTTAGGTTGACATCTGGAAGGGGAAGTTGAATGTCTGCCAGATGTCAGCTGATCTAGCACCACTGGTGACAGCACTTCCTTTGGCACTGGCTCTCCCCTTCTCATACAAAGAACCAATTTTGGGGAGTCAAAGGACAAAACTGGAAGCCAGTCCTCTCATCTCTAGCCAGAGGTGTTCTCTGGAGGCTGGGTTGAGTTGCAGAAGGGCAGAAAATAATGCCTGACCTCAGGGAGGTTTTCTGGGGGCGTGTGGGGCATAAGGTCTGGGTAGCCCTGCTCCTTCCCACCTTCCCACCTTGCTTGTGGGCTCTTGGGCTGTGGTCGGTGCTTTCCTGAGGGAATGTGGGAGGGTGACCTAGGGTGGGACCTGGGGAGGTGACCGAGCCCCCAGCATCTGCCTGAGAGCAGTGTAAGGGCTTGGGGAGAAACGCTGCTGGTTTTGGAGGCAGGACAGGCTTCTACTTCTTCCCAAACCCTTCTGCCACAGGGAACACAAGCCCAGCTGTCTGTCCTGACATCTTAGTTGGCTCTACTTGTCCCCTTCCAGGACTTAGTCTTGCCTTGCTCAAACTATCCCCACAAACAACCAAGAAAACCCTGAAAGAAGATCTCTGAAGGTTTTTTTTCTAGTTGTGGCATCCTCTGTGTGAATCTCTGAGAGAGGCTTCTTCTCTTGTCGACTTGGTGCCATGGCAATGGCCATTTCTGCCCTGTATTTGTGTTACTACTCATCTTCCTCCTTTGTCTAGAGGAGACAACACCTAGGAGCTGCCTCTGAGGGCTTTGAGAAGCTGTGTGGTGCTTTCCTGTTGTGCTTCTGTGTGGTTTGGGGAAGGAGAGGACGTTGCTCACAAGTTCCTCATTGGCCCATGGGCAGCACTGAGCGTCGTGTTATTTGTGATTGGAAATACAGTGGATTTCTTGGTTATTTCACTCTCCAAGCTGCTGTCACTCTTACTCCTCATTACAAAGTGACCTTTTGGAAGAGTTCAGTTGCTGTGGAGTGATGAGTCACCTGCTGCTGCTTGATTGAACTGAGGCCTTGGCGCGTATGGACAGCGCATCCCGGAGGGTGCCGTGAGTGCTCCCGCCCCGCTGTGCTGCTTTGGCGATCTCTCTGCGGGAGTTTCGTGCGCTCAGATTCTCAAAGCCTTCACCCCAAAACGTCATCGGGGCTGGAGGAAACCACAGATGAAGTTGTTACCTTTTCACAGCGTTTCAAAACAGCTTGTTTTGAAACGGAGCTGTGAAATCACCGAGCTGTTTTGTGGCGCCACTTGTGGGGATCTGCCAGGCAAGAGACTGCTCTTGCCCCACCTCTGAAACAATAAAAATCCCCAACCCCCTAATGCTGTGTTAGGAGAGGGCAAAGAAAAAAAGAAACCTCTTCAAATCTGTTTTTTGGACACTTTCCTCCCTTTTCTCATCTTTTGATACTCTTGCTCTGCGTAGAGCGGAGCTTTTACCCTTATCTCCTCCTGGGATCTTGCATATACATATGGTTTTCTGTATTCTTAGTAATTAGGATGTTTTTGTTTCTGAGCAGATCTGAGGCTCTGTTTGGAGCCTGAGTCTGTCTTTTGCCAGCTAACTTTTCTTTACCCTTCTTGTGTTCTCAGCAATGTTAAAATTTAAAAGTGGAAACCTCATTTTCAGTTGAAAAGACTGTAGCGAGCGTGATCTTGGCTGCAGCACCAAAGCAGAGCTTTGGAAGAACCTCCTAGATGTTTACATCCATAAAAACTTCAAGTGTTCAGTAATTTGTAGCTCTGGTAATTACTGAGGAGCTGGGGAAAGCCCTGGAAGGATTTTCTAGTGAATCAAAATGTGACTATTTGGGAAGTTCAGAGGTTGTTACAGTCCCAACCATCTCCCAACCTAACTAGCTAAAAATCTGGAAAGTTCATCAAGGAGATCACGTCTGCAGCTTTGAGTTCAAGTTTCCCCTTATTTCTGGAAGAACTTGAAAGCCACTTTTGTGGCTTTTAGTGCCTTGCATGAGGTAAATACTTACAGTGTAGCTGGGAAAAAATCTGGTGAGGAGTTTGTTCTGTACAGGCGATATTAAGAGGAAAAAAAAGGGCATAAATTTGTGCCTGCCCAGTTGGACATTTCTGATTGAGGGTGGTGGCAGCAGATTTGATGGCATCTGATGGCCACGGTCTGTTTTCAACCCATGTGTATTGCCAGTTTTAACAGTTGTCCTCTGCCACCTTGCTGATGAAAATATTTTTTACTCATTTTTTTGAGTCTCTGGAACAAGCCTCTTGCACAAACAAACCTGGCAGGGCCTGGTGGTAATTGGTGTCCCCCTCCCTGTGTGTTAAAGTCACTTAAATCTTCTGTAAGGTTGTTTTGACAAATGAGTTTTCTTTCTGGCAAATGTGAGTAATGAGATGATTTTGCAGCCCCAATCCAAATCTGGGGATAATTGGAGTCCTGATAAAATGCAGCTCAGCAATCAGGGCTCAGAATTAGCTCATCAAGCCCCCCATTTCTCTTGTGAGCATCCTGCACCCTCCTCGTGGAGGTAGATGAGCTCTAAAGGCACTGGAATTACCTGCAAGCAATTTAATTCTGCCGAAATTGTGATGAGGTTTTTAACTGAGCCAGGAACTTTCCCTGATAAGACACAAACCCAGAAGTTTTCTTGTTCCTCTTGCAAAATCCGAAGGAAGGAATCCCAGTGCAGTGATGGGGATATCTGAATTGTTGCATTGTTTTAAAGCTGGCTCAAGAGATCCTGCAGTATAAATTTAGGGTTTTTTCTGGTCTTCCAGAGCAAATCCTTCACTGCTTGGTCTCCTCTGACTTATTAATTGGTTTTGCTGGCACAATAAATCACAGTTGTGTTGAAGGGCCCCAAGGCCCCAGTCTGGCTTGGGATGTTTGGATATATTTTATCTGCTTGTTTTTGTTTTTCAGTTTGCAGTTCAGCTTGGTATGTGTTCTGGGGGGGTTTTCTCTTTCTTTTCTTTTTTTTTAATTTTCTTCTTTTTTTTTTTTAATACTTGACTTTATCTATCTTGGAATTATTTGCTTAAGTAGGAGATTAATTTAAATGTTTTTGTGAAACAAATCCTTTCAGAATTGTTTTTTTCCTGTGAGATGCCAGTTTGCCAGCAGGAGATGAACTGCTGCTACCTGTGGGAGAGCAGGAGGAGATGGCTCACAGGTCTCTTGCACATTCTTATTTCTGCAATTATCAGGAGGTTGTAATAAAACAGTAAAAGGAGCAAGAACACCCCTGATTTCTGAGGGTTCTGCTGCAAAACTGAAACTCCACATGCTCCTGTGTTCTGTAAAAACAAAACAGAAAACCCCAACAACACTCCACTGAATTACTTGGATTATTCACAACATTTCCTAGAAATCTGGCTGCAAAATACAATACTGGAATTAATTCAAAAGTGCCTGGGTGTTGTTTGTTTTGTTTTTTTGTTTTGTTTTGGAGGATTTTTTTGCAGCAGCAGATCAGCTCTTGGAGTTCTGTTATGAATTATCACTCAAGTGGCAGGGGAAGCTTGACGTTTTCATCTGGCTCTTCATGACTAAGGGCTGGAGTAGGGTTGGGAAGATGCAGCTGAGGTTGTGGTCAGCCAGTGGTGCAGGGATCTGGGAGAGCTCTGCTCTTGGTGACTCACCTGCTCTGCACTTTCTGCCTCTGGTTTGGGTTTTTGGTTTTTGTTTTTTTTTTTGCTTTTCCAAGAGGAGATTGTGGTTTAATCTGTGCTCTTGAGCTTAGGTAATGGATTGACATCATCCTTGCCAGGTGGTCATTGCTCCAGAAAATCCATCTGATGGGCTCCCAGGGAGTGCTGGAGAGCCAAGAAACATCACCCTGGATTTAAGGTACCTGTGGAAGGTCTGGCACTGGGGGACACTTCTCTAAATCCCACTTACATGATCTGAAGATCTGCCTGTGCCAACCCAAATTATTTGGCTTAAACCTAGAGTGATTTATTTGAGTTGGACCCTAAAGACCATCTCTTCCACCCCTGCCATGGGCACACCTTCCACTTGACCAGGTTGCTCCAAGCTCTGTCCAGCCTGGCCTTGGACACTTCCAGGGATGAGGCAACCACAGCTTCTCTGTGAATCTTTATAAAGGAGTTTTTCTAACCAAGGTATTCAAGATCAGCTCTGGGTCCTCCCAGCTGATGAATTTTCAGCAGCAAACTCTCAGCAGTCCAACCATGAGGTCTGGGGACACCCCCAGCCCCCCAGTTGGCTCCTGGGCTGGCACAGTGTCCATCCCTGTGGCCTCCAGGAGTAAATCAATCTCCTGTGAGCCTTGCCAGCACTCTCCCAGCTGTGAACCAAAGAAAAAGCCTTAAAATCCTAGCAGGCATCCAGCTTTATTTAATCATTGTGGCTTACAGTTTTAGTAGGGCGGGAGACAGCTTTGGGTGCTGCTGGCTGGCTGCAGCCTTGCAGTTGTTCTTGTCTCTGAAATGCAATAATTTGTTAGGAAGGAAGAGGTTTTTCATGACTCTTGTCATGCAGAACAAACCCCAAACTTTGCAGTTTAACCAAAGCAGGGATGTGTAAAATTTAGGTGTGTATTTACCTAAAAAATGTGGTTATGTCAATGTAATTGCTCTCATTTTATCTGAAAAAAAAAAAAAGAAGAGAATTATTTTGGTAAGTGGGTGATTATGCTGGAATCAGCCTGTGAGATGTGCCCACAAACTTGCTTTGGTTCATGTGGGATTAGGGTGCTGTGGAAACCCTTTTTTTCTGGAATGCTCTGGAGATTGGAGAACTGATAACCCTTGTACAAAGTTCTTCCAGGTCTCTCCTGAATCCCCCAGTTGCTCTCTCCCTGCCCGAGTTAACTGACTGCAAGGTTACCTAACCTATGGAGGCACCAGGAATCCCTGTTTTCTGTGCAGAGTCAAAAGGTTTGGAGGTGAATGCTCCATTATTGAGTTTCCTTTTTTCACCCCAAGTTGGGGATTTGAGTGTTTTCCAAATCCCAAAAGTGAATTCCAAATTCCAAAGTGAACTGGATCCTGCAGGGAATTAAGCAAACCCTCTGAGAGCTGAGAGCTCAGGTTAATTACAACTTCATGCCTTTCTTGAAAATCAGTGTCTGTTCTTGGCCAGAGCAAGTTAAAAATCCACAGGGAGAAAAATTAGGTGAAGATGACTTTTTTTAACTTAATGCCAGTATTCTCACCAGGTTTTAGGTAGATACAAGCTTAAATCTACAAGGAGAAAAAAATCCACAAGGAGAAAAATTAGGTGAAGATCCATGAGGAGAAAAATTAGGTGAAGATAACTTTTTTTTAACTTAATGCCAGTATTATCACCAGTTTTTAGGTAGATACAAGGCTTAAATCTCTCTTGAGTTCCTTAATACTTTATTACAGCCGAGCACTGGGATGCTCAAAAGAACCAGGCTGGATTTTAGGGTAATGCACATGTCCCACTTGATGCTCCTTTACCTTTAAAAGCTATTGAATATACATGATTATCATTGATTTCTTTGACCTTCTGTACTTGACCTGTAATTCCTCTGAGAAAATGGATGCAAAAATGGTTCTCGGGCCCTTCCAAAACAATTTGCTGCCTTCTATGCCTAAAAACTCACTTGAGAAATCCGAAATGGCTTTTAAGGTGACAAGCTGATAGTGTTGGATTGCCAATCATAGCTCAAAAAGCCTCTTTTAGTGGAGTTTGAGCTTCCTGGCTTTCTGGGGAGAGTTTTTTGGAGGGGTAAGTACCATTTTTGAAGAGGAGGAGATGCAGTTCCATGATTCTGGAAGCCTGGGCTTGGATTTGACTGAGGGAATAGGCACTGCTATAGATGAGACCAGTTTTCCAGGCTTGGAGAGGAGATTGCCTTGGAAATTGAAGGTAAAATTCAGTTGCTTCTAGAAAACTGCTCTGAGTGAGTGGCTTGTGCCTGCAGATGTTGGTTGAAGGTCCACAATTGGCTTTGTCACCTGAGACACCTCGAGAGGTTGTGCACGGGTTGTGGCTGGAATTATTCCCATCACCTGGGGTGCGAGAGGATGTTTTTAGTAATAAAGCTGCTTTTCTCCCAGGAAATTTAGCTTGATTAAGATATTTGGCTTTCCTGGAGAAGCCTGCAGCCCTTGGACTGGGAGTGCTGCTCCCACTTCAGCTTTTGCAGGGAACATATCTGACGTGGCTGAGGCTGAGCTTCCTGCTGGCAGCGACTCCGCTGGTTTTATTGCCCCGGGTGCAGCTGCCAGGTGCCACCAGAGCAGCAGTGGGACACTCAGTGCCACCTCTGATGGCAGCAGCTGCACTCACTGCTGCTCCCTACAGAGCCCTGGGCACTAAACTCAGCTCCAAAGCAAAATAGCTGCAGGGCAGGCACCTTGTCAGAGCTGTGAGAGGGCTGAGAGCAGCAGAAGACGGGAGATGAAGTGGAGCTGAGAATGTGAGGAAAGAGAGAAGGTTGGGGATGGAATCATGGAATTCTGGAATGGTTTGGGTTGGAAGGGACCTTAAGGATCATCCAATTCCACCCTCTTGCCATGGGCAGGAACAGCTTCCATCAGACCAGGTTGCTCCAAGCCTCATCCAGCCTGATCTTGGGTGGATATTGGGATATTAGAGCACGGCAGGTCTGGGATGAACTACAGAGAAAGGGATGATGCTTTGGAGGGGAATCACCACAGAAATCCTAATTATTATTTTTTAAAATATTATTATTTTTTCTTCCCGGCACCTGCATAAAATTTGGTTTATTTTGTGGTTTTTCTGGTTTATTTTCACGTTGCATAGTATGGGCTGAGGGAAGCCCTTAAGGTAGAGGAGGATTAAGGTGAAAGCGTCTGCTGCTTCTGGCTGCAGAGGGTGAGGAGGGGGTTTTGTTCCTGCAGCACTGAAGGATGCTGCTTGCTCTCCTTGGTCTTTCCCATATTTTTCCATTTCTTTGCCACGAGATGAGTCCTGCAGGGTGGACTGAGGGGGATTATCCTGACCACAGTGTGTTCTTCATGGTTCAGGAGAGTGGTGATCTGAGCCAGCTTTAGCTGTATTCCAGCTCCTCCTCAGCCAAACCTCTTTTCTCCAGTGCTTTTAGACCATATTTTGGGCTGGAGTGGCACTTTCTGTGCTCAGAGCTCTGACTGGCCCTGTCACATAGCTCGTGGCACTGCAGCGAACGCTGCCTTCATCTGAAGGTGCCAACTTGCAATGATGAAGATGGGGGGAAAACGAATTTGGAGATCTTAAACTCTCCCCCAGGAAATCTGATTCCAATGAAAAGGTGTTCAACTCTGCCCTCTGTCTCTGAAGCAACTGCTCCTGACAAAGCCTGTGAAGTGTTACTGGGACTTCCATAGGGAAACTTGATTGGTATCTGCACAAATTCTGCAACAGCTGCATCAGATCCTGCTCTGAACTTCTGCAAAGCACCCATCAAACTTCCAGAGGAGCTGAACAGCTTCTGCTGTCGCTTGTGGCATGTCTTGCCCTTCAAGCAGCGGGGGTGGCATTCGGTGAGCATCGGGAATGGGGAGGGAAGCAGCTGCCAGGGCTGGAGGCAGGGCTGCAGCTCAGAGGGAAGGTGCATCTGCCATGCACAGAGCCTGTGTCACCTCGAGGTCACCCTGCATTTACAGGCATGAATTGCTCATGGTTTCAGACTCCTGGCAGACGAAACAGGCTGAAGGATTCCAACCAGGAGTGGTCTGAGGCCTGGAGGTGGTTCGGTGACAAGGCAGACACCTGTCTGGGAGTGCAGTTCCTGTCCGGCCCAGGTTGGGGATTATTTGCAAGCCGAGTGTTTTGTCCGTGCCTTGCCCAAGGGACACGAGGCTCGGCTGCCTTTTGTTCTGCTCTTTCCTCCCCTAAAGAGGGAGGAACAGAGGATGCTTCCCTTGCCAGAGTCCTTGCTGACCTCTGCCCAACCCTGTGATCCTACTCCACCCTTGCCCTTCTTCCAGCTCCTGGGCTGCTTCTCTCCGGTCTCCAGCCCTCTCTGTTTTCCACCACTGCCACCCTCTTATCGAGCCAGTTTCAGTGGCTGGGGAGGAGAATAAAGAGTTTTCCTGCTTGGCTTTTCCCTATTTACCCATCTAATTCCATTAGGACAGGGAGGACAAGCTCAGCCATGTTCTCAGAGCTGGGTGCTCAAACCATCCTTTTGTGTCTCCATTCTGACCCAGTGATTGGGAAGGTTGGAGATGAAGCTCAAAACTTCCCTGAGGCTGCAATTCTGGATGTGGTTGAGGTGGAAAAAGTCTTCCCTGGGATGATTTTTTTTCCTTTGCAGGGCTGCCCAGACTATCCTGGGACTGAGGAGAATGTCAGCACTGTGGGTGCTCAGCTTTGAGGAGAGATTATGGTATCTGTCATGCATTTTGGAGGAACCAAACCCCGACTTTGGGACTTGGTTTGGGATTGAGATGCTTGTGTGGGACTTTGTAGTATTTCTGATATCAGCAGCCACCGTGTCTGG
Organism: Irena cyanogastra; assembly: GCA_013397155.1. Classification (NCBI taxonomy): domain Eukaryota; kingdom Metazoa; phylum Chordata; class Aves; order Passeriformes; family Irenidae; genus Irena; species Irena cyanogastra. Next base: position 135,310 of record VWZV01012927.1, on the reverse strand, counting down.
CTGTTGTCCATCCCTCCAGGACATCCTTGCCACATCTGCCAGCAGAGATTCCATAGCTGGTGGTGCCCACAGCATTCAGGTGTTTCCTGTACTTTCCTCACGTCACTTTTTTCTGTTTGGACGAGTTTCCATCGTGCAGGGGTGCAAACACCCTAAGCTCTGCCAGCAGCAGAGGGTGATATCCTCAGTGTGCTTTGCTGGGTGGGGACAGCAGCACCCTGGATGCTTTTTGAAACCTTCAGATCACTTCTGACAGGGCTTATTCACATTATTCCTGTCAAGATGTAAGGTGAAGGGGGCAGAGATCAGGAGGGAGGTTAATCTCAGGGGCTTTATCAGATTTCCCACACCTTTGATAAGCAGTTTAGGAGTCATCTGGAGGCTTGAAGCTCCTGCAGCCCCTTTGCACCCTCTGAGGGGGTGCTGAGCTCCATCAGCTCGTGGCAGGAAGTGCTGCAGCCCCTGTCCTGTGTCACCGAGTTCCTGTTTGTGGCCTCACTCCTCTGGGTTTGTGTTTTGTGGTGGAGAACTGTTGGCTCGATCCCTCAGAGGCAGCATGTGCTGCTTTCAGCTGCTGCCTCCACATTTGCTTATACGAGGCTTTAAAAAAAGCCATCAATATTTTAGTTTCCATTCAAGCCTCTGCCTTGAAGCTCCCCCTTTTCATTTCACTGTAGTGCCTAGAGCCAGCTAATGAAATATCTCCCTCCTGCTTCAAATTAGGCATAAAAGACTTGTTAGAAGATGAGGAGAAGCTGCTGAATAATCCTGGTAATGTAAAAATCGACATTCTATAATGTCCCTAATTCCCCTAATTAAACATGATACATGAGTGTGCTACAAGAGTCCTCCAGCTGCTCCGTAATGAGATGTTGCAGGGACCAGTTTGCTGTTGGATGAGGCTGGGTTAAACTCTAATTAAAGCCTTGCAAAAGGCTAAGGAGTTGTCTGGTGTAATTAGGAAACTTGTCTCACGTTCTCAGTGCTGTCACCCCCAGTGACCGGCTCCTCTGCCCCGTGGGGAACTGTGGGTCTCTCTGTCCATATCAGGTGTCTCCCTGGAAACTTCTTTTATTTTTTTTTTAATTTTTCCATCTACAGTTTCAAATTCCCGCGTCGCAAAACCGCGGCGCGGCCTTGGGTCGGTCAAGGTGTTGGGTTGGGGGTGGGCTGGGGCGCAACTCTTGCTGTTGGTGGTGTTTTTATGCAGCCTTTTCATCCTGCGGTGCTTTTTACCTGAAGGGCAGCAAGCTGTCAGGGCTGGGCCTCGCTGCCCACACCGTTGCCATGAGGGAAGAGCCTCTGTGGCCACACCAAAACATGCTGGGGGCCATTCCTTGACCGCCCCGGGCCTCACGGGGCCTCAGAGCGGCGCCTCAGGAGGCCCTGGCGGCGGCAGAGGCCTCGCCAGCCATGGACTCGGACTCGGACTCCACGGACACTTCCTCACTGCCGCCGGCGGCGCCCGAGGAGTCCCTGCCGCCCTCTCATGGCACCCCCATCTCCTTGTCAGGGTACCTCAAGTGCGACACGGACGATGCGAAGGAGGAAGCGGCGAGCGAGGAGCTCTTCGACGGCGTCAACTCCACCATCGTGTCCGGGGACAGCATCCGCTTCTTCGTCAACGTCAACCTCGAGGGCCCTCCCAGCGCCACCGGTGAGTGGCCCCATATAAACAGGGATGGGAGCGGGGAGGTTGTTCCTGGTGGTGGGATTTCTTGGGATCACAGTGGGTTGGGTTGGAAGGGACCTTAAATGTCATTTCTTTAAGGGTAGGGACACTTTCCACTAGGCCAAGTTGCTCCAGGCCCCGTCCAAGCCATCCTTGAACCTTCGCTTCAGGCGCAGTGTTTTAATATCCTCAGTACTGCCTGTGATAAATGGTGAGGGAGGAAAATAGCCAAGCCCTTCACCAAAAACTTCTGTCATTTTGTTTCGTTTCATATGGGATTTTGAACTTTTTTCTTCTGCACAAAGTCAAACAAAATCCCGTTCGCTTGATTTCCCATAAAAAATAATCCTTTGAAAAGTAAAGCTGAAAGAGGTAGGGAATACAGATCTAAACTAAGATCCCACATAGTGCCAAGTCAGGTCTGACAAAACAGAGGTTTTAAGAGAAGACAGAAATCAAGTCATACAGCTAAAGAGTTGTTTGTTTGTTTTTTTTTTTTGTGACTGATGACTGTGACAATCATGCTTAGCTGAAGCAACCATTTTATTTTTCTAGAAAATGTTTTCAATTTTAGTAAGATAAGTTGTTCTGAAGTTAGACAAAACTTAACCTTCTTTACTCCCTGGAAGTGTCCAAGGCCAGGTTGGACAAGGCTTGGAGCAACCTGATCTGGTGGAAGGTATCCCTTCCCATGGAAAGGGGGTGGAACTAGATTATCTTTAAGGTCCTTTCTGACCCATTTTGTGAAAGTTGGATTTTGTGGGATGTGCTTGGGAAAACGCAGCTCTCAGACACAGCAGCAGCCTGGATTTGTCCCAGCAGCTGGAGCCTGCCTGTGTGGGCACTGGCTATTTTAGAGGTTAAATGCACAGGCTCTGGATTATTCATGGTGTCACAGTGTCAGAGAGTCCTTTAAGTTTGTTAAAAGTTATTTTTAGGTTACATGCAAATCCCAGTTGATCTGCAGCGAGCAGTTACTGGGAATGGTGATGCAGATTAGGCACGGCCTGGACCCCTGTTGGGCTGTCTTGGAGTCTGCTTTTTGACTCTGAGCAATGACTTGAACGCAGGAATAATATCCAGCAATTTCCAAGCCTGCAATTTTACAAATGCCATCTTAATTGAAAGATTTAAGGGAGCTGTGCTCTGCTATGACAAGTCAGGACTTATTGCCGTGGGGTGCATTGTTTGGGGATGAGGAATGCAAGTGCTGTGGATTCTTCTGCATCTGAAGAAGTTCACTTTCCTTGTGTGTGCTTCTGGGCATTTTTGTTTTCTCTTCCATTCAAATCAGGACAAAAAAGGCTTCCTTATTTCCCTGAAGCACTGCTGTTTGTGCTGGTGCTATTAGTTGTGTCCTTTTTTTATCCAGCTGAGACGTTCAGTTTTAAGGAAAAATGTATTTCTGGTGTGCTGGGGTCCTGTTTCAAATGGAAGGCTGGATATTTTTAAAATGAGCTTCAGGCAGAGCAAAAGCCCAAACTTTCAATGAGGGCATATGTGCAAAAAGAGATTTTTTTTTTCCCCTATTATGGCATCAAAGTGATCCAGGTAGCTAAAATCCAACTTTTTCCCTGTTAGGCTAAGAATTAATCAGAGTCCAGGTGTTGGAGTCATCTGGGCTATCGGTTCCTTTACAGAGATGATTTTACTGGAGTTTCTTCCAGGCTGGATTTTATACACATCAAATCAGTCTGTGGCTGCACAGGGCACAGCTGATCCTCCTGGAGGGGTGACTTTTTGGGTGGCTGAGATGAGCCCCTTAAACTCCTCCAAGAAAAATAGCCTGAACTTCTGAAAAAAATTCCCAGTTCCCAAACTGAGGTTTAATTGTGCCAGAGCCAAGGTGTGTCTGGAGTGAATTGTTCCCCATACAGAAATTCTCTTCCATTGCTGCCCCTGTTTGGAAGCTTTGTTTTTATACTCAAGTTTTGATTTCCTAGAACAAAGCTGGAGCTGAACCTTTGCATGGATTGTCCAGAGGGAGACAAACTGGAAAGGAGGGGGAAATAAAAGTAGGGTTTCTCTAGGCAATGCCAGAAGCCGCAAACGCCTCATTTCCTACCTCTGGGGAGTTGGTGCACCAGGATCCTACAAAATCCTCTGCTGCTCTGAAAACACAGAGGAAAACCAAGCATGGGAATGGAATCTTTGCATCCTCATCTGATTTTCCTGTGTTCTCCAAGCTGGGTGAAATGTTGGAGTCAAAATGTGCTCTCCTGGCTGAATGTGGTGCCCAAACTCTCTCCTGCTGGAGACCTTTTTTGGGTCAGCTGCTGTGATGTTGCTGCCCACCTTAATTATAGGGCTAAAAGATCCAAAATTCCCATTTAGGGAGGGGATGAGTTGGAGCCCTGGGATCCAGGTGGTGGCAGGCAGTGAAGGTGGAATTACAGATGCAGTGACAGCTCTGCATCATCCTGTTGAGCTGTTCCTCTCTGTGTGATGTGTGTGCAGCTCTCCATGAGCGTAATTGGATCCTCTCCACTCTAATTCTGTTTTAAAAAGATCACTGTGTGGGATTAAGCTTGGAGCCAACAAAACACAGCACGACCCATAAAACTCCAACAATTGACCAATTGTAAAATATTGGGCTTTGTGCACAGGTGTGTGTAAAACAGGATGGCTTGAAGAAATCTGGGGTTCGAGGTATGGCCTGTCTTATTTTTAATTAATACTGGCTGCCCTTGCAGGGAATACTGAGCCCAAAGCACTGCAGATGCCTGAGCATTAAAATGCTGCTCAGTGGTGACATTTGGGTCATTTCTCCTGGGTGTTTCAGTGCTTCCTTGTGTTAACTGATGAAAGGTTTTTTAAATTCTCTTCTGCTTTTCATCCTTGTAACTTGGATTTTGATGGTAACATTTGTTTTCAGCTAATGGTAGCTCTAACAGGAAGATGGGTGCTTATCTGAAACTAGAGGCTTTTGGACCTGGGATCTGCATTTTTGGGGCAAGATCAGGGTGGTTTTTAGGCTGAGGCTTTTTCTGAAGTCACAATAAATGTTTGCAAGTAAAATCACAGAATTGTTTGGGTGGGAAGTGACCTTTAAAGGTCATCTAGTCCAACCCCCCTGCAGTAAGCAGGAATGTTTTCCACTAGACCAGTTTGCTCCAAGCCCCATCCAACCTGGCCTTGGACACTTCAGGGATCCAGGGTAGCCACAGCTTCTCTGGGCACCTGCGCCTCACCACCCTCATTGTAAAAAAATTTCTTTTTCAAGTCTAATCTAAATGTCGTCTCTGTCAGTGGGAAGCCATTTCCCCGTTGTCCTGGCACTCCAGGCTTTTGTGCAGGAAAGCTTTATCTGGAGCACACCTGGAATTAAATCCTTGCAAATAAATACAGCAGTTTGGTTTAGGCTGGGCCTTAAATTTAATGGTCAGGTGATGCAAGTGAGTCTTTGTAGGGACACATCTTTGCCATCAGTCACAGTGTTCTTATCTCCTTGGAAGCTCCCTTAAATCAGCCAGGCACATATTTTCATCATTTGAATCTTGGGTTTTTTTCAGTTTTAGGTTTTAAAACAATCATTTGGATGTTTTTCTTATAGCTTGGGCTTTTAAAACAGTTCTTTGGACTTTTTTTGTAGCTTGAGGTTCTGAAACAATTTGCCTTCTCCTTACCCACATTGCAAGAGGGTTTGCACAGTATTTTCTTAAATTTAGGCACAATTTATCAAGGATTTGTGGAGCTGTAGCTGCCTAGCTTTTCCCACTTGCAGCTGATGCTCAGACTGGTGATTTTAGAGGTGCCTCCAGCAGTTTTGGAGAGACCAAGACAAACTCCTGCCGGCAGCGCAAAGCCAATTGGAAAGCAGGATGTGGCTCTGCCGGGGTGTGGGGGGGAAGCAGCGGAACACAAATTACGCTTCAGGAGAAATTAAAGGCCGTTCCACCCTGCGGACAATTGATCATCGCTAGATACAGAGAGTCAACAGTTTCCTGTATCCCGCTCCAGAGGCACACACGTGCACGCCCGCTGCCGCTGCTCCCGGCAAAACACGACATCCAAGTCCTGGCCCAGCCCCTGCCCAGATGACTTTTTTCTTCAAGAGGACGAGGAGAAAAGCTGGATGCTGGCGCCAAGGATATTCCAGGGAGAGTAGCGTCCAGAGACAAGTGGTCTGGGCTTGAATGGGTATCACTCTGCACACAATAGTCACATTTCCTCACATTAATACCAAGGTCCTTTTTATGTCTCGAGGCACAATGCTGACCCACGCGTTCCATCTGATAACTCCTGTTTTAGCAGTTTGATGTCAGAGTGGGATGTTGGGCTCCCGAGGCTTCCTACCCTCTAATGGAAAGTGGATATACCGATTGTGTGCCGGGGAGGGGACGGCCTCCCTCCGAATTTCCTGACGAGGGTGTTTTCAAAGCGCTGCTTAGGAAGCCGAGGGAGGTGTGGGGGGAGCACGGGTGGTTCTGCACGGAGGCAGCGCTGCCTCCCCTCTCTGTGCTTCACCTTGGTCCTTCGGAGCAGCTCCCCGTGGGATTTAGAGTGCATGGAAAAAAATGCACATTTTCCCCCTGCCCCACATTGATTGACAGAACCTACGACAGATGGGGTTTTTCGTGAAATATTTGGCTTTTGTAGCATATGGGTGTGACAAGTGAAACCTTGTCCTGATCAGTCTCTGTGCTGTCCCCTCTCTTCCCATTTCCCCAGCCAGGGGTGTGAAGGATGGTTCTTCACCTGCCCTGCTGTTTTTGCTGTTCCAGAATCCTTATTCTCACCTGCCTTTGACCTGGGGATTTGTGGGATGAACCCAGCTGACTTCAGGCTCTTTGCCTCAGCTCAGCCTATCACCTGTTGTGGGAATGTGGGATAATGAAGGCACGGTTATTTATCTAACAATATTTAACCAAAATTATTCAAATCTGATGGTGATTAGTCCAGGCTCAGGACAGCAAAGCAAAGAATCCTTCTGAGATCCTGTTTGTCCAGTCCCTCACTGCCAGTGGTGTGTTAGAGGTGTCACCACTGCTCCTGACAAACTCCTGTCATGCCATGTGATGATGGGATTTTATTTAAATATTTTTAAGGCAGATTTGAAGAACAGAACAGTTTTGTCTCCTTGCAATGTGGTTCGACACAAGTGGCTGAGTCTTAGATTTGGGCAGACCCCTGATAAAAAACAAAGATAAAATATATATTTTTTTTAGTAATATGCCCTCAAAACCTTAAATGCTTCCACTCACACCAGGTCCTTGATATTTTTCAGGGAAAAACTTGCAAGTGCTAATACATTATTCTGCTCTAATTTATTTTACTGTCCTTATATATATTTACTGTGAAGATGCACCAGGGAGTGTTTGTAGATCTAAAGAAATGTGCACGGCCAAAAAGCTCTTTTTCTCTAATTTCCACTCCTTTTATCTCAAAATAAAATACTGTCTTAAGATGCTGCAGGCATCCAGTGGTGCAAAGGCTTTTGGATCTTCTCAGGTGTTAAGGGCAGCACTGGGGACCTGGATGAGGAGAAGGATGGAAAGGGATCCTGGGTGAAAGGAGATCTCTTAAGGCAAAAGGTGAAAAACCTTAAACTTTGGTATTTGACTTTCAGGGGTTTGTTTTCAGGCTTGCATGGCAGATGTTGTTACCTAAGCAGGGGGTGGAGGGGAAGCAAGGAGGGGATTTTGTTTCTCTGGGTCGCTCTTGGGGATGAAACTGAGCAAGTAAACTTCCAAGCATTAAATCTCCTCGTTCGTGTTTGGAGAAGGCTGGGAAATAAAAAGGAGAGACAGGGCCCCGAGTGTGCCACGAGTTCTGATGGTGACAATTCCTCGGCATTGTCAGAGCTGAGCTCCCTGGGAGTCGCTTGTGGCATTCCCAGTAAGGCTCCGTGCCTGTGTGCACGCGTCCCAGAAATTCGGGATGCGCGTGGCGCCTTGATGTGCCTGCCAGGGGATGTCGGGGATGCGTTGCTGACTTTTTGGCTTTTCCCCTGGGCAGGACCTGGAGCAGAGCCCAACAGATAAGCTCGGCCACCCCTGGCAGCTCTCCCTCAGCTGTGTGTGAGGACGCACAATAATGCCCCTTGCTCGCTCGCTTGCCTAAAATAGGCTTTTGCTGCCTGCTCTGTCTGGCAAGGAGGGCCACAAAAATGGACCTGAAAATTTCACCTGGTCCCAACCTCCTCGTAGAGTTTCATTGTGCTTAATTGTGACGTTCAGGTGTGAAATCTCAAATTACTGAGATTTTCAAGTTACTGCTCTTGGTAGTAAGACTTGGCTGCGGAGATTGATGGGGAGTTTCTTGTAGCGTGAATCCAGGATTTTCTGTATCCATGTCATCCCCATGAAGGGCTCCTCTGTGGAGGTGCAAGAGCCAATGGTGTTGATTCTTTTTATCCCCTCCTTGACTGGAGGGAGGCAGGGATGGTGCTGTGGAGGAGGAGAAAATGAGTGGCAGGCTGGTGGTGGTTGGACTTGAGCTTTGGATGTGTCATGGTCAACCTCCTGCAGGGGTTGGTCCCACATTGCCTGGCAGAAAATAAATGGGTATTTAATGTGAGCAAGGCTTGAAAAGTCTTGTGTATTTTTCCCTTCCCTTTGTCATGTTCCAGTGGATTTGCTGCTATCCCTGAGTGATGTTGTAGCACTCCAGTGAGCATTTAAGATGCCAGCCCAGAACTGGGATGGCTGTATCCATCCATCTCCCTGCCTGGATTAAATCTGAGCCGTGTGTTGTTGGGATGAATGATGAATGAGGCTCTGGGCTTTCCAAAGCGCCACCTCTGTACCCAGAGCAGCTTTTTTGAGAAGTTTGAAAGATCCTGCTCCAATAGATGTAATGAGATGTTTTTGCTTGTGTTGATAAAGCAGCACTTGGTGCTCCTCCAGCTGGGTACCTGAGAGAGCTGTCAGCAAAGATTGATACACTTGAAAATGATAAGAAGAACTAAGAGTTGCTGCCTGATAAAAAGCACAACAAGAAATTCTGTTCCACTTCCATGTATCCATGAGGACAGGCTGCAGCTCTCTCTTCAGCGTGTGCCTGCTATTGTTCAGGATTGTGGGTGCTTTTTGTCTCTCCAGAACTATTTCTTGCAAAAGCAGATAAACCAAAACATGTTTTCTCCTCAATGAATATTTATGGGCTTCCAAATCTCCCCGCATACTTCTGCATGTGTAATTAGTCTGGAAGTTGGGTAAGTGAGCATTGGAGAACTACAGATGTGAGAGCCTGGGGAAAATGCTTGATGTTTCTGGTTTATTTGGGTGCTTGCTTTTTAATAATAAATTGCACTTTTTAGATGAAACAGCTTGTGTTTTCCAAAAGGCGCATCAAAAGCAGGAATAATTGGGGCTGTTGCAGCAGCAGACTTGTCTGGTTAAGTGATGCTTTTAATCACATGTGCAGCATCCAAGTGAAATTTGGGAGAAGTTGGGTGATGTAACCGAAGCCTCTGAACCACCTCATTTTGTTTAGAGGGGGATGAAGTCAATCCTTTCCCTCTTTTCTGCAGCTCTGCTCCCACTTTGAGTTGGAGCCTTTGAACCCCATCGAGGGCAAAACTCAAATTTCTGTTTGATCAGCGATGATTTTGTTTAAAGCAGCTTTCTGCATGCAAAAGAGAATTGCTTTTTTTTGGAGTTCTGGAGTTTTAACATGAGTTGCACCCTCAGCTTATTTTTTGGAGAGTAGCAGGGCTTGGCTTGAAGGTGCATGGCCAAGTCATGGGATTGCAGCAGCTCTTATAGGTTACAATTTGGAAGTAGAGATCTGGAAAGGAAGCAAAACCCTCATCTGAATAACTGTAACTCCGTGTTACATCTCTGTAGTTTTCCACAGCTTGGCCTCTGGAAAAGTTTTGGTCTTCACTGGTTTTTTTCCATGCTGCTGCTGTGCTCGTTTGAATTAAAACTGTTCACGTGTTTCATTTTGGTAGCAGCTCAGGCTGGGGGGTTTTTTGGAGAACTTAAGGAGAAGGATGCCAGGCTGGCAGTGTTCAAGGCCAGGTTGTATGGGGCTTGGCCAAGCAGAAGGTGACCTCGATGATCTTCAAGGTCCCTTCCAACCCAAACCATTCCGTCATTCTCTGCACAAAAAGTACCTGTGGGACAAATAATGCCACAAAGAGGCTGCCTTGGCTTCAAGGAGTGGGCTGTTGGCAAATTCAGCTTGGTTTTGTTTTGTTTTGTAGCTGATACCCAAAAACTGCTTTGTAGTTACTCTAAGGAAATGTTATTGTTGGCGCATGGAAGTTTGAAGTGGGAATTTCCCGGGTTCCCCCATCCTGTGTATTCAATGACATTTACTAGTCCCTAAACAGCAGTTTTCTTTCCCAAGAGCTGTGTTGCTTTCTCCTCAGATTTATGGAGGCAGCGTGGTGAGTTGACAGGACATTAATGTGCTCATCTTGGAGTCGCTGCCTGCAATCCCTTGGAAGTGCCTGGCTGTTATTGTTGACTCCTTAACGAGGACAAGGAGGGTTTCCAAACGAGGATGACTCATGAAATCATAGCCTCAATCTATCAAACAACGATACATTGGATTAAATGATTACTTCAAGGATTAGGAGTTAGATTTTTGGGGAGGTGGAGAGGGAGGGAGAGAAGGGAAGAGTAAAAATACATCAGTTACAAAAACCTGGCCAAAAAAAGCTGCAAGATGCAATCCCCTAGTGATCAGATAATGCCAATCCTGCTCTTGGTTCACACTTCCAAAATGGGAGATGTTGTAAAAACTGAATCTCTGCTTTTCTCTAGAGATCATCCCCTGCCAAGAGAGTGATGCTTCACCTCCTCCTGAGCCTCCTGCTCGGCTCCTGCTGCCTGTCAGGTACCTCTGATAGTAACACTTTTCTGATGTGGGCTTTTTTTCCCCTCTTTCCAGCTGAAAGTGAAGGTGCTGGCTGCGTCTTACTGCACACATCAAGGAAGGTAAGTAGAGGTGCTGTGACCAATTTGCTTTTTTCATCATCCAGAAGTACAGAAAAGGATCATGAAACACATTGAGGGGCTGCTTGTCACTGGCCTAAGCAAAAGGCATTTAAATACTTTTTCTCTTGAATTCCTCTCCCTTTCGTTAAACCTAAAAAGCACGTGCTGCTCATTCTCCAAACAATTTCTCTGTAATTCTGATTGTTCCACTGCTTTTTGTCCCAGACAATTCCTTGACATGTTAATTCATCACTTTCTCTTCTGCAGCTGCCTCCACAGGGATCCCAATGTGCGTTGTAGAGGTCCTGGCTGCTGAGCTCCTTTGGAGCTGGAAGGAGAGACAGCAGACATGGCTGGGATTTGGTTCCCTCTTTATTCCAGCTAATCAGTCGTCCTTCACAAGGTTCAGCAGGAGTGAAATCCCTGGGAACAAGCAGGCTAGGAGGAGGATTAGGAGCCCACACTTAGTTTACACTTGCTCCCGAGACTGTAACTCACTAATGATAAGGTGAAAGTACAAAAAAACCTCTACAGGCTTTGTTATTCCAAACCTTCAGCTATGGAAGGGCACAGAAAGTACTCAGGGAGGAACTGGGTTGATATTTTGATGACTTCCCTTTGAGGGTGGGGAGGCCCTGGCACAGGGTGCCCAGAGAAGCTGTGGCTGCCCCTGGATCCCTGGAAGTGTCCAAGGCCAGGCTGGACGAGGCTTGGACCTGGGATAGTGAAACTGTCCCTGCCTATGGCAGGGGTGGCACTGGGTGGGCTTTGAGGTCCCTTCCAACCCAACCCATTCTTTAATTCTCTGATTCTGTATTTAGTACCATGTGAAGTTTTGTCTTTAGCCTTGTGAAGCTTGTGGTGCATTAAGTTGTCTTGACTTCTTGCCTGACAGCTGGAAGGAATGGGAACTTGTAGCATCACTGATCCTGGTAAATCACAGAATCATTTAAGTTGGAAAAACCCTCTAAGGTCATAAAATCCAACCATTCCCCCAGCACTGCCAAGGCCACCACTGACATGTCCCCAAGTGCCACATCCACGTGGCTTTTAAATCCCTCCAGAGATGGGGACTCCAACACTGCCCTGCACAGCTCTGCCCGTGCCTGAGATCTTGGATTTCAGTCTTTGTTGCAAGTTGTAACTTGAGGTTTTAGTTTGTGTAGCATTGTAAGCTTTGGGGGCTTTTTAGGGAATCCCAGAGAGCTCTTTAATTCTGCTTTGCTTTAGGACTCTAAGACAGCTCAAATCCTTGGAAGATATTTCAGAAGAGTGAATTACTAGTGGGAGGAAAATGTGTGATAGCTTTAGAAACCTTTCCCCACGTTAACAAAAAACCCCAAAGCAAATAAATACCAAAGAAAGCACTACCCAAAACAAAGCCACCACCACCAAAAAGTTAAACATTGTTTGGTATAGAATCATGGAAAGTTAAAATAAGCGATTCCATGCTCAGGAATGAAAGTGTCTTTATCCCTAATTTGTCTTGTCTAATCCCAGTGCCAAGATTCTCAGTCATACACACTTGACTGAAAGTAACCTGAGAACTTAATCACTTAAAAGTGCAAATTCTAAACCCAAATGCAGGATCTGCCTCTGATAAGAAATAGTTGGAAACTGCTAACTCATAAGTGTCTCTTCTGTTTTATTTTTCCTTTTCAGAGCTGTAGGATTCTTGCTTTTTCTGGCCTACAGTTCATGTTTGAGCATTTTAGTGTGCTGTGGAGCCACAAATACCAGAGAGCTTTAGCAGGGCTTGAGAAAAAGATACTTTTGCCAATTTTTCCCTCCGGGGAGGATGAGTGGAAATTTTGTGCTTCAAATGCAAAGGAAATTGGGACCTGACTCATGGAGGAGATGGCTCCAAGTGTCTGGGAAGGGGGAATCACCAGCAGAGAAGTGAGAAGCTTTGTCTGGAGAGGTTTCCCTGTAGGTTGTCCCTGTCTCTGGTGGAAGCCTGTGGTTCTGGAAAGGCAGTTTGCTATCCAGCAGGGCACTTAGTGGGCAGGAATAAAGGTTCTTCACACAGATTGAGCTATTTAATCACCATCAGAGAGTGCTTCTGAGGCAATTGGCTCAAAGGACCATGGCAGCAGCCCAGGCAGAGCTCTGCTCAGGAGAACAGGATTTTTTGGATATCCCAAAAAATTGCTGGTGGCTCTAAGTGAAGGTGTCTCCCAAGCAGCCAGCCAGGAGAGAGCTTGCATTTTGAGCCTTGTTGATGAGTTAGAATGTGAGATTTTGGCCTGTCTGAAGTCAGGAGAGGCTGTTTTGGTGTTTTCCCCCTTTTTTTGGCACAACAGCCTCTGTTCCTGTCACGATGCAACGTGGAGCTTTGCAATCAAGGATGCCCAGAGCTGTTCAAATGCTCTTGGGTAGCTGACTTGGGTTTCTTCCTAAGCAGGTTCCAGCATCGAGTTTCCAGCATCAGGTTTCCTGGTGTGACTTGACTATCCAGCTAAAAATATGACTGAGGGAGCATTCATTAATCTCCCCTGAACCCAGTGGGGGTCCTGGCTGGAACAGTTGTGCCTGAGCTGTCGCTGAGGCTTTGCTGTGCCAGTGTTTCCAGTAATTTGATTTTGGTGTGTCTCAGGAGTGATGGATTTCTCTCCTTTCATGGTGGCTGCTTGCCTTGTGATGTTTAATGGGCATAAAGCCTCTTTAAGCTCAGAGAGTAGATCTAGATTGAATGTTAGAGATGCTCCCTTGTGAGGGTGGGGAGGCCCTGGCACAGGGTGCCCAGGGAAGCTGTGGCTGCTCCTGGATCCCTGGAAGTGTCCAAGGCCAGGTTGGACAGGGCTTGGAGCAACCTGGTGAGAGGAACGATGATGGGCCTGTCTTTAGAAACAAGCTGTGGGTCTGCTGGTAGATAAAACCAGCACTGAGAGATAAAAGAAACAATGGGAAGGATTCCACTGATTGGTGAATGGAAAAAGATATTTGCTTTTACAAATAAGCTTTAAGTTTGCTGATAAATGAACTTGGACATTGAAAGATGAACGAAACAATGGGGGAAAACCCTAAATTCCATAAGAATTACAAATTAAAAGAGAGGGTTATACATTAGAGGGAAATCTCTGGTATCAGGCGTTTTGGGAAGTCTGTACCTCTCAAGTACCTCAGCCAATGGGGAAAGAGAGAAGGGAAAAGTGGCTGGGAAATTGGGATAAAAAGGAGGCTGCGTCCTCCAAAAATTGGGGAAACCCCAGGGGAATCGCCCATGGCCTCTCCCTTTATTTCAATAAAGTAAAAGGACTCCTCTGTCTCCTTTTTGGACATAAACCTCAGGTGTTTGTAGATTAATTTTCCTAACACTGGGCTAGTGGAAAGTGTCCCTGCGCATGGCAGGGGTTGGAACTGGATGAGCTTTGAGTTCCCTTCCAGCCCAAACCATCCCATGACTCTGTAATGCCTTCCCTAATCTTAGGGAGTGATAATAATGATAAATGGGTGATAAATATGAATCTTCCCCCTATTTCCTATAAAGGACCAACAGCAGAGAAATTAAACAGCCGTGAGGCATGGAAAGTTATTTTCCCAAGGGATTGCTTGAAGCCTGTGGCTCAGCTGGGGCTGAATCCTCCTGCCTTGCACTGAGCTGCTGCTGGTGCTGTCAGGCACAGCTCAGTGCAGGATCAGTGTTGGGTGAGATGAACTGGGGCCTTCCAGTACCTGAAGGCAGCTACAAGAAAGATAGGAAGAGATAACTTAGAATAGTCTGGAGTGACAGGACAAGGGGAAATAGCTTCAGACTGAAAGAGAGGAGGTTTAGACTGGATATTAGGAAAAAAATCTTTATCATGAAGATGGTGAGGCCCTGGCGCAGCTTCTCCAGAGAAGCTGTGTCTGCTTCACCCTGGAAGTGTCCAAAGCCAGATTGGATAGTGCTCTGAGCAACCTGGGCTAGTGGAAGGTGTCCCTGGCCATGGCAGAGGGTTGGAATTGGATAATCTTTAGGGTCCTTTCAACCCAAACCATTCTGTGGTTCTGTGATCTGGGCAGATAACCCACATGAGTGCCTTTGATTCATTTTTTGCTGTCCCTCACCTTTCTCCTTCGGCTGTTCTGCTTCTGATTGCTACTCTCATGCAGAAGCTGGTGACACAAAGCCACCTTTGCTATTTTGAAGACTCTCGTTACAGGTGTGTGTTAATCTGCTCTCAGTTCGAGACAGACTCACTGCTCGCACTTTTGAGGTGGAGTTGTAGCTGTGTCACCGTCTCCTCTCCTACGAGCAGATGGTTCCAAAGCCTTGGGGGTGGGAGCTGAAACGCTTCAGAGAATCCTCCCTCTCAAGGATGCTGTGGAAAGAGTGATTGATGCAAAGTAAAACAGTGCTAATTGCAATGGATGTGTACTGACAACTTGATAGTTGCTGTGATAATTACAGTAATTAGGGGGATGTTAGCGTTTTTTTGCCTGTGTCTATAAATGGAAAAGGTAAGAGAGAGTGTGCACGGAAGGAGAGGACCCGTGAGTCAGGCTCTGGGATGGCCATGTACCCTGGGGGGAGTGTGGCATGGTCCTGGCTGTGGAGGCAGCTGGGGATCAGATTTGTAAAAGCAATTCAGAGCTTGCTTCTTCCTGAGCTTGAGGGGAACTGAGGGTTGCAATGTCTCTTGACAGTCTGGTTCTCAGCATCACGAATTCAGCCTGGCAGCTTTCCCATGGGAAGGAAGATCCACAGAACAGCTCAGTTCCCGTTTCCTCACTCAGTTTTAGGCTGTTGAAGGAGAGAGAGCCAGGACTGCCAGCCCTCCCTGTCCAGTGCTCTGTGTGTGGATTTCCAGTGACTGTGCAATGGGAACGAGGCATTTGTAGTTTGATCACTCAGTAATTCACTTTCACAGCTGACAGGTACAGAAAGGAGTTGAACTTCTGGAACACATGTTGCAGACAGGTAGGAAAATTATAAAAGAAAAGCCTCATAAAATCAGGCCTACTCTGCTAAATTAATAGCTGGCCTATCACTTCTTCTAAGTGCAGCTAAGTACTTTGCAAGTTCTCATGCAAAAACATGTTGAAAATGAGAGTTCATTAACACAATCTATTTCTAGGGTAAAAAACAAGTGCACCTATATAAACAATAACATCAGTCTCGTAAGAATCAGTGAAGAAAATATGTAAACAATTCAAGAATAGAGAGATTTGATAGACAAATAAAATACCTTTTACTAACCAATAGAGTAATTAGCAAGAAAGCTATTAACCAATTAAAGTTGCTGACGAGGTCTGTAAAAACTGTATAAAATGAGTTGTGTGAATAAAAAATTAACTTTTCCTGCATGAAGAAACTGAGTCCTGACTGACTTGTTACAACAAACACACTGAGGCTGTCTCTTCCATCTCAAGGCCAGGAAGTCTGGGACAGCAGAAGAAACCAGCAGAGAGCTGGGGTAGTTTCAGCCTCTGCTGTCTTTTTTTTCATTATTGCTTTAAAGCTAAATCCACAAAGGAAGAAAACTGCCATGGAAGTGGAAAGAACAGAAATTTAGCAAATGTCAGAAAAGGTGATGTGCTGGACGGCATTCCCCACCTCCCACTTCAGGCTCCCTAACTGGGAGCACTGGGGACAGATAGTTCCCAGTTTGAGGACAACTGGGTTGACTTGGCACTGAGATTCATGCTGGTAATTTTTCATGTTGCTGAGCTCAGTGTCCATTTCTCCCAAATAACTTTCCCATGTTTTTTCGAACTTCCTGAATTACTTGAACCTAAAGAAAATTCTAGAAAAAAATTTAAAATTAAATGCTACCTTAAGTATTCTTGCTTTTAGACCAACTTATCATACTTTATTCTAGGCTTTAAAAAAAAAAAAACAACCAACCACAAAAACCCTTTTTTAAAAAAAATTCTGCTTTCTATGCCAGGGTATAAATGGTACCTGAGCATTCCCCTGTGGGCACACTGTTAGGATAAGCCTTGAAAATGCAAACCATCAATGCATTAATGCATAAAATGCCTCTTCTCCTGTGATCTGAATGGCCAGTAGAATCTTTGGTTGGGTGGTAGCCTCAACAAAACTGCTTGTGGAGGACCCAGGCTGTTCATTGCTGGCATTGTGTAGAGCTGTCTCATGCCTGACCTTTTCTTAACGCAGTACCTGAAATTAAAGAATTTTGAGGAGGAGGTCAGAGCCCAGCGAGACCTGGATGGCTTCTTGGCTAGAGCCAGCATCATCCTGGATGAAACAGCCACGTCCTTGGACGATGTTCTCCGGGAGATGCTGAAACACTTCGCCGAGGATCCTGAGAACATGGAGCCGAGCTGCAACTTCGAAAAAATCATGAACACTTTATTCACAGATTCAGGGACGCCACGGGAAGGGAACGGTAATCAGCTCTTGGTTTGCTTTAGCTGCTGGGCTGCTGTTGTTTGCTGTCCTTGCTGTGGTGGGGTGCTGGACACTCACTGTGTGGTGCCCAGGCTTGCACGTTGCACGTGACCCTGTGGGTTGATTTTTTTCCCATGTCGCTCAGACTGAAGGGCCTCATTTCTCCAGGGTTTTAAAGTTTTGGTGGAGTCTTGCCCCTGTTTCATTAAGATCATCCATTGTGGTGCTCTCTGGGATGAGGAGTCAACAGCACTGTGGTGTCTTGTCTGCGTGGACCCTTTTGGTTTGTTTGTCCTCGTCAGCAATGGCTCCTTTGCCTTGTGATTCTCCACCTGAATTCACACAGGCTGGGGAATTTTACCTGCTCTGGATGAGTAATTGGGGAGGGTTGATCCGTTGTGTCACTGCCAGCCCATTGGAGGAGATTGGAGACACTTGATTTTCCTCCAGAAGCTCAACCGGGGCAGCCCTAGCCCAGCTTGTTGCCTCTGGTATCACCTTAAGCTATCAAATGTTGTAGTGTAGTCTAAAAAACGCTGCCTTTTAGCCCAAGATGTGAAGAAGCTTAACTGAGCATTGTTTCTCTGTAGGCACCCCTGATGTTTCAGAATCAACAGGAAGGAATGTAGAAACATGTCCATCGCACCTCAAATGTAACTGTCACAGCCTGAGTGAATTTGTTTAACAGATATGTCAAGTCCTGAGCATGTAGTAAGCATGTTCATGCTTTGGTTACTTCCTGCTACCTGTCTTAGAGCTTCGCATTTGTAATCCCTTTAATTTAGGCTTTCTGCCAATAAAGAACAACAAGTAAGTAGTGCCATAAAATAGTGTGAGAGCAGTAGCTGGGAAGAGGGGAAGAGAGAGCAGGGGATTGGGAAGGTGACACCCCCTCCCAGTCCTGTCTGTGTGTGTGTGGTGGATAATGCTAATCTAATAACCCAGTACTGCAGTAGGATGATGTTGGGAGGAGAAAGCAGCTGCCTTTCTAAGCTGTGAATAGTTGAAGGACGCAGTTCAAAAGCAGCAGGACAAATGTTTCCATCTCTCTCTGTCAGCCCCCACCCCTGCATCAGTCCACTGGGCAGACAGGAATGCTTGGGATTAGTAGTCAGCTTCCATTTAGAAGAAAATGTTATTTGCAGCTGCAGAATAAATGAGGACAGCCTGTGATGTTTCCCTCTTTTCTCTTCCCAGTTCACCTCTTATCAGACACAATTCAAGGGGTCACAGCCACAGTCACGGGGGTGCAGTATCAGCAGTCCTGGCTCTGTATTATGTAAGTATCTGGGTTAGATGAGCAAAATCACTGACATCCAAACCTTTTCCTGCTGCTGGGAGGAACAGAGGTTCAGAATGTGCCCTTTTGGGTTAAGATGGTGGTGCTTGTTCCATCCATCCTGTGGGATCTGTCTCTCTCTGGGCTGCTCCTCTTTGCGAACACATGCGGTAGGTGACCACAGCCCCTCCAGGGCATTCAGCTCTTGGATGTTATAGAAATCTGCTGTTAACAAGCTAAGAATGCTGAAAAAATGAGCCAGAAAATGCTAATTACTGAGAAATGCTAATAAAGGAACTTCTCAAAGGGACAAGCAAACTGGTTCATGGACTGCTTTGCCTGCCAAAGTCTGGGAGCCTGGACCAAAGGATTTCTTAGGTCCTTTGATGGAACCATCCAAACTTTGTAGCTGAAAATTGAAGTCAGACATTCCATGTTATTTAGACACTGATTACTTTGTCTGACAATTAATTTGGACGCTGATTAATTGTCAACACTGTTAAACATTGGAGGAGCAGGCCCTTAAGACAGTAAGAGCTCTGTCACCTGGGATTTATGAGATGTGGTGGCTTCACCCCAGCTTGCACTTGACCAGAACTGGGGTTTGAAGTCATTGTCTCCAAATCAGGCCTGTGGGGTGAGCCAGGCTGTCCCTTCACAGGGGACAGGCCAGAACCTGAGTCCCTGAGCCAGTCAAAGCAGTGCCTTTTTTTTTTTTTTTGATTCTGTTGTTTTTTTCCTGTGCAGTCTTAAAGTCGAGTTGTCAAGAAATAATGTTAATTCCCAGAGAAATGGCTGGGATACGTGGGATAGGTGCCTAAAGGCATGCACATATTTTAGCCTTCACAGCCAGTTTGCTGGGACAACTGTCACAATAGCTTTCCTTCTGCTTGCACTTCTTCTCCTGCCCTCTGCTTATGGCTGGGGAAAATGGAGAGAAATAGAGAAATAAAAAAAAAATTAAAAAGAGACAGCACCATCAACAAACAATGAAAAATCTTCCCCTTGTTTCGAATCTCTTAAAAAAGAGAAGGATGTGATCTCAATGTGAAAAAGAAGTGATTGCATATCAGGGCTGTGTCCTGAGAGAGGAGAGAGCTGGATGATATTTTGTGCTTTGTGTGCTGCTTTTTTACACCTGGCACGTACAAAGCAGGACCACGAAGAAGAAAATGAGTTTATAAATTAGAATGCTGTCAACCAAGAGGACTTTTGAGCAGTGTTCTCCTCTTTGGATGCCACAGGAAGGGTAACAGCAGTAAGGATATGTGGGTGCTGCTGATGCAGAGGATGGAAGTTTCTCCTTTGGGATGAGACAGCTCTGTGGAGAGTTTTGGGGAGTGTTGCCTTAACACCAAAGCATTTTAAAGGTCATGGTACAAATGCTGTGATTACATACATGAGACTGAAAAGGGTGGGTTCAGCTTGTTAGGAAAGTGAGCCAGAGCTTTAAATGCATCCATGTGAGTAATCCTGGCTTCCATGACAAGAGATGATTTAAAAAATAAGCTCACAGCCTGAAGGTGTCTTGTGCAAAACTTTCCTTGTTTCTTCCTTTTGTTGCTCTGAAGAGGGAGAAGAAAGTGGTGGGAAAGCAATGATGAGTTATTAACTATAATTATCTAATTATTGCACTGTATTTCTGCTGGAGTTATTGTGCAACAGATTGTGAACCATATTTTTAGATCTTACATTTTTCTTGAAGTCAGATTGCAAAACAGCTTCCAAACCTCTGAAGTAAAAGGAATTTGTTGATGAAAAAATGTTCCATATGAGTGGGAAGAACCTTTAAGATATCTGCTATTCTTTATCCTTGCATTTAGTCTATACTCTTTGCTAAATTTTAAATTAGCACTGCTGGGTTGGTGCACCTTAACCAACTTTTAATTCCTGGTGGATGAGATAGAATTGATATAATAAGATTATATTAATGAGGAAGAACAGCTCAGAGATAAGGTTTTGGTGGTGTCGCTTCTGCATAGATGATGAGAGGAAATATTAACAGCTGAAATTAGTTTGGTGTGAGAAAGGAAGGAATTTTGTAGGATATTCACTGGGTTGTGCAGAGCCTGGCTGCAGAAGAACATTCCTAGTGGAGACAAAAATGTGTTTCCCTCTCCTTTGTGCTGGAAAGAAGGCTCTTATTTCTTCTCTGATTTATCCTCTGTGGGAAGAGCAGTGGGGAAAACGTGGGGTTGAAATAGTTGTTCTGCTTCTGTTGGATTTGGTGCTTTCCTGCTGGTTTCAGCTCTAGGGAAGCTCCAGCAAGGTCAGACATTCCATATGGATCTGGGCTTCAGGCACAGGGCAGAACAAAGCCTTGAGGAATTGAAAATCTCAAGGTTTCAACATTCCAGTGAAGTCCAGGAAAATAACTGAATTCTGACTCACTGCAGGCTTTAGGGGTGGCTTGGTCAGGAGTGACCAAAACCTGATCTTGCTGAGGCCATACCAGCATATATCAGCTTATGGAAAACTTGGGATTCTTCTGTTAAAATGAGAGCTGAGAATATCAAAGTCTTTCATGCCCCAGTGACCAGCAGGGCCCAGCTCTGGAAGAACGAAGGTTTTTATTTGTGTACGTGGTCATTTACTAACCAGAAATCAAATCTTGAGAGTTACAGATGAGCTTCATCAGTCCAACATCTCATACCTTTGAAACCATGGACCCAGCTCTCTTTTTCCCCTCCTATTCCAGCATTTGCCTGAACAGGAAGACACAAACTGGCCCAGAGATCTCCTGCTGGTTGTTTCCTTGGAGAACCTGGGATGAGGGATAGCCCTGTCCCAGAGTGGGGAGTGCTGGGCTCTTTTCCTCAGTTATTTAAGTGAGGAAGCTCACTGCTGGTAGGACCTGCAGCATGGAACGACTGAAGCGGCAGAGGTGCTGCCAGGAGGGTGCTTGGAGCTCCCCCTGAACCACCCAGACCTGCCATGGTCCCAGCACAGAGGGGTAAACTGGATGCTTTCCATGTCTGGACTGGGAAAAATGGGCAAGAAGCTCCAGTGGGAGCTGTTGCAGATTTGTGCCTCAAAAAAGCCAAGAAACCCCTCCTTATCTCTTGAAGAAGTCACTCTTACCACAAGCCAAGTCCTATCACAACCCATTCCTTCTTTAACTGCCTGACAAATGAAGATGAAAATGCCTGATTTTTAATTTTTTCCTCTTGGAGTGAAGGATATATGATTTTTAAATGGCTTAACTAGGTGCTGGTGGATTTTTCTCCCTCATGTCCTGCTAGGAGAAGCATCAGCTCAGTTATGGAACAAATATCTCTGAGCTGATGGAACTCCCCAGGCATCCCAGCTTCCAGGCTGTATTGTCCTTGCCAGCAGATTGATATAACTGCTGATTTCCAAACCTGAATCCTTAGAAAAAGATGAAATCAAGCTGCTCCATAGTCTGGATGAAGTAGTTGTAGAGCCATTTCTGCTGGCTGGATTGCTAAGACACATGGACTGGGCATTAAACTGATTTCCTAAAGCTGTTCTAACAGGCAGAGCAGAGGGAAAAAGCCCTCTCTGCAAGCAGAAAGTGGTTCAGTGCTTTGTGTGCTCTGTGTTGCTGTAGAATTTCTGCCTTTGATGGAGCCTGTCATGGCAGTGACTCCTGTGGAGAAGTTTAACTCAGAAAAACCCAGGTAGCCTCTCAAAAATAGGTACTGTGAGATGATATTGGATAACCAGCAAGGCTGCTGTTGAGATAATCAAGATTTGAGGAGTAAGATCCCAAATTTAATGTATTACTGTGAAAGATGTGCCTGGTGTCTCTCTCAACAGAAGTAATGCAAGTCTATTTCAGGTGTTTAAGGATTTTTCCAGACCCAGAGGTCTGTGGGTTTCTAGAGAAGTCACATTGTCTCTGATTTAGCTGCTGAATAGATTGCAAATAGAGATGCTTCAGTTGCTGTCTCTTCCTCAGATTATTCTTTTAAAGGGCAAAATGGGAAATTAAAACAGTTGGACTGCTTAAAACAAATATTTTCATTTAGAGGAATGATTACAAGATTTGGAGCCTTGTAAGCAAGAGCCTCTTCTCCAGGATTTACAACCATCATCTCTCAAGTGTTCTTTGGGCTCAGAGAACCATATAATTTTTTTAAGGGTCTTTCCACCCTTTTTGGGATTTCCCAGATTATGCTGGAGAGCTGAAGCTCTTGCAGGTGCTATTTTATGAAAAGAAGACCTCGAATTCAAACTCTGCATTAGGAATTTGGCTGCTGAAGAAGAAAGATGGCTTGTTTTGCTGCCTGCAGGGTCTGTGCAGGGATGAGATGTCTCTTTATAGAACCATGAGGGTTGGAAAAGTCCAACCATTAAAGCAGCACCACCGTGTTCACCTCTAATCCATGGCCCCAGTGCCACAGCCAACATCTGGCAGATGTTCTTTGAATTAGAGAACCAATTAATCTTCTTTTAAGAGCCTCTCCCCCCTGTGCTGGGCCATCCCAGGTGGTGCTGGAGAGCTGCTGCAGGTGCTGTGTGATGGAAAGGAGCTCTCCATACACACTGACCTGCAGGAAATCCTTCCCCCTGGAGAGGATGAGTGTTCCTGGAGCCCAGCAAGGTGCATTTCCCAGGCCAGAAGGACTTGCAGCCTGGTGTGGGGGAGATGTGGCTGAGAGCAGCCCATGCCAAGCTGTGGGTGAGCTGCCTGGCCTGGCCACAGCTTCGTTCCTCACTTGCAGATCCTGGTTTCTCAAAGCTGGTGCCTGGAGCTGCTCAGCAGAGGAAGATTTATTGGCAGTGGTTGAGAACAAGAAGTGTCATTGTTGTTCTGTGTGGGGACAGGAAAAGGCTGGCTGGCTGATTACCTCTGCTGGGCACTTTTTCATACTGCAAGGGATAATTTGTTTCTGAATTAACTTCCTTTCTTGCCCTTTTAAAAGAGGGTTTCTGTTTCTCTTAGGTCTCCATAATTTGACCCTTTTTATGGTTTGGTTGAGCAATGTGTTATTACTGTGATAACATCTTGGGTGTGGGGCAGACCTGGGGCACGTGGGACTCGGTGGATCTGGGATTTTGGTGGAGCACTGCCAGTTCTCACCATCCCAGTGCCACCCTCAGCACCACCAGAGGCAGAGAGGAGCACAGGGAAGCAGAATTTGTGCTATAATTTAAATGCCCTTTTTATGAGCTCAATTATTGGGGGATCAAGATAAAACTGCTGAGAAGACAACATGGCATCTCATTAAATCATAGTCCAGCATTTCCTGGGGTGACTAATCCTGGGTGAAAATAGATTTTTCAGCTTTCTGGCCAAACCAAGGGAGAATCAAATGTAGCTCAACTCAAACCAAAAAGGAACTCGGAGGCTTTGACCAAACGAGGCTTGATTTAGAGTCAGCTGAAAATGTCTTGCTAGTTCTCATCTTTTTGGGGCTTTGGCTAGGTACCCTGCAGCTTTTTTTTTTTTTCCTTAGTGAAAATTTGTTTAAGTGCTACTTTAAAAAAGTTGTTTCATTTTGAAAGTGACTTTCTTCTTGGCCTGAGCTGTGCTGACTTTTACCTGCAGTCTTGCTTGACTTGGGATTTCTCCACGTGAACCAAGGAACTTTTTTTTTGTGTGTCTTTACAAATATTTGCACAATTCTAGTTGGGACTGCAGTTTTGGTTTGTATTGTATTTGTAGCTGGATTCTGGAATTAAAACAAAAGTGGGAGCTGTAAGTGCTACACCAGGGAATAGGATTTGAGTCAGCTAAATAAAGGCTTAAATTTGAAGAAAAGCTTGAGCTGCTGAATGATGCATGGGCAGGAGTGACTTGGCCTTGCACTGGAAGTATTGAAAAACCATTTTTTCCCCAAATAAATGGATATAACAAAGGAAGAGCAGACTCAGATGAGGCTGCATTCTGCACTGTTCCTCCCCTTCATGCAGCCAGGCTCAGGTACATCCCATCTTCTCTGTGGCACCTGTTTAAATCTGCTTTTAATCAGGTTTCTCCTCACTAAATCAACTCCAGCCTGATTTGTAAAGGTGTTATTGATCTAAATTGTTTGTACATTGACCTGAGTGTTGGAAATTCTCAATTTTATTGGTGTGATATTGGGATTTAGATCCATGTGTCAGTGTCCATAGAGTTCTTTACAGAGCAGCTGGAGGAGACTCAGAAGTGTGAGAAACCTGACACTCCAGCACTCTGGATAAAACTATTTGGGATGAAAAGGGTTTATAATGACAGTGAATTTCTTGGTGCTTTGTAAATCTGCTCTGTGTGAAATCTTTCAATACTGTGGAATCTTCTTCTTGCCCAGTCCCTCAGCTTAAGGAAACAGTGAACTCCTGACTAAGAGAAACACACATTTTTTGTGGCTGCCATGAAAATGACCTCATATGTGAGAGAGACCCTTATAGCAAAGCTCAGTTTTTTACAGTCCAGTTTTCCCTTCTGTACCCAAGAAGCTCTTGAGCTGAAGTGGAATTTCCAGAGATAGGGGTCTTTGGAAAACCCAGCCCTGCAGACAATTCATGGAGCTGAAACATAACCCTGTCACTCCAGGGAGAAAGAAAACTCCAGAACATGTGGCTTGCTTCATTATTGCACTTTATAATAGGCTTTTCCAAATTGCTTTGTACTTCAGAGGTTTCTTCCTTGGTCAGGTCCTGCCTGGTGCACGTGGTGGGGAAGGGATGATGTCTGGGAAGTGTTGGTACAGCTCTGTGAGTCACAGGTGCTGATACCTGCTGTGGCCATGTCTGGGGTAGAAATGGTGTCCAAAATGTCCAGCAAACCTTCCTTTTCAAAACAGATTAATCAATGAGCTCAGAGCTGAGGTCTGCAAATGCTGAGAACTGAGCTCAGCATTAATGCTGATGGTGCAGTAATCATTCACTGCTGGTGACCAGCTGGGTGAAGGTGACAGAACTGAAGGTGTTGGGCCACTTGAAGGTTCTCCAGTTGGTCCAAAGCCCAGAGTTCATGTCCCCTCTGGCTTGTTGAGCTGTAACACAAGGAGACTTGTCTGCTGTCCAGCCACAGCTGGATCACAACCAGGGGCTTGGCTTTGGTTGTGAAAACAAGTGTAGCTTGCACTCTTATTTTCGATTACTTCAAAAGATATTTATTCCTCACCTTAGGATCTGCCTTGATCTTTCTCTCTTCCAAAGCTGATTCAAGTTCAAAAAGAACAAGAGGCTGTGGTGAAGGGAAGTTAGGAAATAAATGAAACAGTGTCATCTTTCTCATGCCCTGTACTGTTCTAATTAAGCTGTTTGGTTGCTCTCAGACAAGAGCCTCTTTGAGATTAATTTATAGAAGCAGGCTGCTTCCAGTCTGAGATCAGGAAGTCAAACTCAGCAAGAAAATACTAGGTGGTGTGATTTTTAATTTTTTTTTTTTAATGCAAATAGTGAAGAACTTGATAGAAAATACAACATGGTGCAGACTAGGACATCTCCAGCCAAAGATCTTGTTAATGGAACAGCCCTCAGGGTGCATGAGGGTGAAAATACATGTTAAAAGGAAAGAAATAAGATGGGATTATGGAAGAGAAATTAGAGAAATAAATCCACCTGTTGGAGGACTGTGCTTGTTAGATGAACAAAAGGAAGCAAGCAGCTGAAATAGCTTTGAACCAGGTAAAAGGAGGAGGAAATCACTCTGAGGTAGGAAAACACTTCCATACCTCTTCCAGGTGTCTGTAGGCAAACCCTGTGTGCATTTTTCACCAGTGGTTTACAGAAGGGTTGGGAAGTGGTTGGTGACTTCAAAGGGAACAGGAGAGCTGCATGCCAGGCTGGCATTGCCCACCTGCTGCCCCTGCAGCAAGCCGCAGAGTTTCCCAGCAGGAGAAGTGACAGCTAAGCAGGTCCCAGCTCTGTTTAAATATCCTGGGGTGGAGACAGACCTGGTCTTTCACGGCCTCTGGAGATGATCCCTGTGTTTATTCCACACAACTGTTTTTGCTAGTCTTGTTTCTGGGAGTCAAACATCCATCCCATCCCCTGGATCACAGCCAAGGATTTCCCTCCAAGCACTAATCCTGTCTCTGTGGATCTTGAGCAAGGAGGTCAGCCTGGTTTCTTTAACACTTGTGAGCCAGAAAGGGGAAAACAACAGCTGGGAGCAAATGGGGAAAGCCATTTCAACAGAGAGGTGTGCCTGAGGCAGAAGTGGGAATGTACTAACTTGGCATTTTGCCTCAGTGCTTCCAGAAGCACTTTGGGAGATCAGGTGAAATGAACTGTAACCTGCTTTCCAATAATGCAGGTGTTTTTTGCTTTTTTTTGTGTGTATAGAAGCTTCTATAGCTCTGCAAGTACTCAGTGTGTTGTGCTCGCTGTCATTTGTTTTCTTGGCTGTTAAAAAGCAGCTGAAGGAAAAGGCACAATACACCTTGAAATCTTGAAAGGTGTTTCCCATAAAAACGTGGATGTCAAATTGTACCAAAGGGAGCAGAATCGGGCTAAGAGTAACTAAAAGTTTAAAACTTCAGAAGTCTTTGACCAACATCATGTGTTTCTCAAAGGTGAAATGTGTTTTTATACCTTGTGCACCAGGGGCGATCATGCCTGGTGTTGTGGGGCCCAGTCTAATGATCCCATTTTCCCCCCAGTTGCACTATAAAGTCCCTTCAGCGACGTCACGTTTGCATCAGCCGCCTGGAGAGGCCTCAGAACTGGGGTGAGAACTCCTGTGAAGTCAGATTTGTGATACTGGTCCTGGCTCCTCCCAAGATGGTGAGTTTTGTCTTCTTGCTCCACAACTTCAGGGGGTTCTCCTGAGTTTGCTTTTCCTTGGGCCCCTCCAAGGGTTAACAAATGTTGTTTTGAAAACACAAGGGGATGTGAAAAGGCCTGAGGTCTTCTCAGCAGCTGCCAAGATGATTTCTGCTGTTGGTGAGGGGTGGATTAGTAGGCTGTGTCCTTGTCTCATGGTCTGTATCCTGATGGGGAGGAGAGCACCGTGTGGTCCCCATACACACCTGAGGTGCCCTTAACACCCCATGGATTCCCCTCTCCAGCTGGAGCTGCTATTTTTAGGAGTGAGAAATGCAGTTCCTTGCTAAAGCCAAGCTTTTGAAAGGCCCTTGTGAACCTACAGCTGGTGCCCCAGGGCAAAGATCTGGGTTGCTTCCCAACAGACTTCCCTGATGGGGCTGACATTTACCCTGCACGTGTGGCTGCAGCAGCTGGAGGTGATGTAGCCAAGAGGAAGGTGATTCTTTTTTCAGCTCTGTTGCAGAGGGTGAGACTTTCTGGGAGCTGGGGTGCTTTTAAGGTCAGCCTGTCCCTGAGGCTCTTTGGGCCTTTCAGAGCTGTTAGCACTTGAAACAGCAAGGTTAAAGCTTGCTCAAGTTCTGATTCTTTGGTGTTGACAAGAATGGCACAGTAGAACACTTTTACTGTAATCAGAATATCCTGAGTTGGAAGGGACCCACAAGGATCATCCAAGTCCAACTCTGATATCATGGGGTGCATCAAGGTTAATTGGGGATCACCATCCTGTCTTCCTAGAAAGCACTGGCCTGACCAAGGTGGCTCTTCCAGCTGATGGCTGAGTGGTTCAAAGCTCAAGACCTTTTCACACTCCAGCTGGCTGTTTACACCTTGAGGCTGCTGGGTCTGTGCTCCTGGGAGGTGCTGGAGAGGTTGGGGACCTTTTCTGGGACAGGATATGTCCTGATTCAGTTTCCTGCTCTTCAGTGCTATCTGTGTGACCTTGGGCCCTGCTGGCTGGCCTGTCTCCTCCCCCCTTCACCACCACCCACGTTTAAATGGGAATACTGGTGTTTCCTTCTTTCCCAGGATTTCTGGCAAGTCTTTCCCAGCCGAGCCGCTTGATGCTTTTGGCATCGACCTCGAAGCCAGCAGGCTGAAAACATATTGATGTTCCTTGTGCAAAGCAGGAGGGAGAACACCTGGAGCTGTGTGCAGTTCCGTGGATCTCTCCCTCATTGTTATCTCGGGCCAGCTACGTGCAGAGCACCCGGCGAACGGCTCCGCATCCGCTCGGATCCCGAGAGTTTGCAGTTCCAGTGGTCAGCATCAAATTAAGGGAAGGGAGTGGAGGCCAGCAGAGCTTGCACTTGCCAATGTGCTTTTTTATTTTAAATGGGTTGGTGGAGCCAGCCCCAAGTGCGCATTTCTGGTGCAGCAGTTAAAATAATTAACCTGCTGACAGCAACACATTCAACGGGCCTTGCTGGAGGCGGGGGAAGTCCACAAAATGGGCATTTGTTGTGCTGGGAATCCAGGTCCTTGGCCTTGCTAATATGGAGGAAGGAAAAAAATAAGAGTTCTCCTGCAAATATCTATCCTCTCTAAACTGTTCATCTCCTCGGTAAAGAAGAAATGGGAAGAGCGTTGGGAATGTTGAAGCAATCCTTGCAGCATCCAGCCCAAGGGTTGTTGCTGCTTAGAGGTGAAAGGTGGAGCCTCCTCTGTGATGGCAAATCCAGGCTGGTTCACAGACTCTAAAAGCAAGTCCCAAGGAAAATCCTTCACTTAAATCCAAACCTCTCCCTAGAAACTTAAATTGAATGTGCTCTAGTGAATGTTTGAAGGAACATTCCTGATGATGGAATCCCAGAATGGTTTGGGTTGGTAGGGACATTTAAGACAATCTCATTCCAACCTCTGCCACGTTCAAGGACGCCTTCCACTATCCCCCGTTGCTCCAAGCCCCATCCAAGCTGGCCTTGAACACTTCAGGGATGGGGCAGCCACAGTTTTTCGGAGCAAATGGAAGATGGGGCAGCCACAATTTTTCTGAGCAAGTGACAGAGAGGAGGGTGATGTGAGTGATGGAGGAAGGACAGCGTTAGCAATGACTCTGGGACCAGCTCAGTGCCACCCACGCCTGCGCTTCTGCGTCACCCACACTGAATTATCTGGTTGTGTCCATGGAGAAATTGTTCATCTGTTCGGTTGTGAATCATGAGAAGCAATTGGGATCAATCACAGATGCTCACTCTTCTTTTCACAGCAGTGTGGGGAGCTTGGAGGTTCTCCAGGGCTGAGGAGTGTTTGGGTGTCTCTGGTAGCTGCTGCGTGATGAGTGTGGAGTGTAGAAGAGGTGGGTGGGTTAAAACTTGGCGTCAGAAGGAGCTTTTAATGAGCTGTGGTTCTGTGTCACTTGGCCTTGGCACGTATCTTACCTGTCCTGGCCACAGTAGGAGCAGGTGAGCAGGTCAGGGCCTGGTGGATTTGTGCAGGGATGGGGACCTCAGCCTCCTTTACTCTTCCCTTTGCATTTAATTTCCTGCAGTACGAAAGCAGCTTGGGTTCTCTTGGAAGCTGGACCCCCAGAGATCAGGCCTGTGTCTCACAGAAATATTAAATCCTGAAAATAAGCACTTTTTTCATGTCTGCAAGATTCCTGTCCTTTCCAAACATTTAGTGAAGACAGACAAGAGCTCCTTGTGTGTGTGCCCAGCTGTTTTCCCCATCCTTTCCTCTGTGCCAGTGGTTACTTGAGCTGAGAGCTCTCAATCTCCACTTGTGCTGCCAGAATTGCCCCAGAGTGGCCAAATAAATTGAGTTTTAATGCCCAGAAAATAGGAATCAGATGAGCACAGTAATCTCAGTCTTTCAGATAAGACATCAGTACCTGCAGAAACCTTGACTGCAGCACCTTTCCACTTCAGGAGCAGCAATGCTGAGGTGCTGTTAAGTAGCAAAGATTTCTGTTTGTCTTGTCTTGAAGGGAAACCAGGGATAAAATGCACACTCAGCATGATTCAGCTTTGGATTGGTTTCTGGGAAGTTGATCAAGTAAAGATTGATCAGGGCTTCAGGACCTGTGTTGGTGCCTCCACAGGATTCTGCTGTGGATGTGTGTTCATCTGCAACAGCTTCCACATGTGCCCTCCTCCCTCAGGTCTCTCTGGGATCCTGGTTCCTCTTCAGAGGAGTAAATTATGGGGTTTACCTTTCAGAAGTGAAATTAAATGGTTTTACAAGTACTTTTTCTGTCTTTTTTTTTTTTTTGTCCCCCGCTTAGAAAAGCACCAAAACGGCCACAGAAGTGGGCAGGACCTTTGCCACGATGTTTTCAGACATAACCTTCCGTCAGAAGCTTCTGGAAACCAAAACTGAGGAGGAGTTCAAGGAGGCCTTGGTGCACCAGCGTCACTTGCTGACGGTGGCCAATCAGAGACACACAGGAAAGAAAGATGGGCACAAGCCACACGGTCACAAACAGCTCAAGGTAAGGCTTGGCCAGCACCTCTGCCGTGGCCCTGCTTCCCTGGTGTCCAAATCCATCAGTCCAAGGGGATTTGGGGTGAGGAGGTGAACACTTGAGGCGAGTGGATGCAGCAGCATTCCCAGCAAGCTCCCAGCACCGAGGCGTCCCCAAACTTCTGCTGTGTGCACATCCACCTTCCTCAGATTCTGCTGTGAATCTCCAAAAAGCCAATTCTAAAGAGGCAGGTGCTGAAGGGATGCAGAACACTTGGGGGTTGAAATGGTTCCAGGACTTTGATTCCAGATTCTTAGTAAGGGTGGGATTAATGGATCCCTGCTCCTCGTCAGTCCAGGGTACTTAATCCTTACAATCAGAAGGCTCTGAAGGAAGCTGCTGCTTGTCTTTCCTGCAGCCAAAAACCTTCTTGGCCATCTCTGCACAGTAATTTCACTTAAAAGTTGCCTGTCAGTATTTGGCCTGAATTCTCCCTGTTTGATCTGTAGCTCTGTAAAACATTACTTGCTTTGTACTTTAAAGTTCGAGGGAAGTGCTGTAACTCAGCTTTCTTTTCTGGAATTTCCTGTGTGTTGGTCATTGCTTTGTTTTTCCGTTCAGAAATCCATTCTTTAAGCAGACAGCATACCTGAAAAACAAACTGTGCCATCTCCAGCATGCTGCTCCTGTCTCTGCATTACAAATAACCTCAAAGCTTTGGGTTGCTTATAGTGCAGGAGCTGCTTCACTTATCACGTTTTTTTTCCCCCTGGAATAGATTTAAGGGGTTTGATCTGCACATCTGGAAATGAGCAAAGCTCATGTTTTCGCTGTGGAATCCCCTTGCTTATAGGTAGTGCTTTGAACTTTGCTAGACCCCATATCTGCTCATAACTTTGCAGGACAAGTCCTGAAACCCTCTTTAAACCCAGGTCGTGCAAGGCAGGGATATTTGGAGTAGCAATTTACCTAAAGTAGGTTTAACCCTCTACACCTGGCCTTTCAAATGGGTTTTTGTTAGAGCAGTTGAAGTGTCTGACTTTGTCTTTTGCTAAAAATAGCAAAAAAGTGTCTCCAGAGGGTTTTCTGCTCTGTGGTTTGGTGAAGAGGGCTGGATGAGACACTGAGCTTGTAGATTTTGGCCCTGAGACTGGTGATTCCTGCTGGCCTGCTTGGAAAAGCAGCCTTGGCCAAGCAGAATCCTGATTTCTCCAAGCCAGTGCTATAGAAGATGACATTTCTTCCTTCAGCTCTTGCTTTTGGCATTGACAGTTGTGGGCCTGGATTTGCTGAAGTGTTGTTTTTCTAAAACCATTTTATCCTTGAGCTCTTGAGAGATGCAGCCTCTGTATCCCCACCTTACCCTGCCAGCACAAAGAGCTGGGAAAGGAGATTTCCTGGCAAGCTAAGGTTTGCCTGGAGAACTGAGGTTGATTTGAGCTCCTAGGCTGGATTCCTCAGCTCCTGAGAGCCATCTCCAGCACCTCCTCCCTTGTGGAGGGGAAGCATTTAATATGAGCACAAACTCATGTGAGACCAGGAGTGTAATTTCAACCTGTCAGCCACGCCCAGAGAAATAAACACCCTCACTGGACCCTGGACTATGACAGGTGAGCTCTCAGGAAGGGGTGAAGTCTCTGGGTGACATGAAAATCTGGCCTCCTGGGTCCTGCAGTGATGGGAGAGGAAACAGGCCTTAAATTCTGGGCGTGAGTGGCATTTTTGCAAGTGCTTGTTTTTACCTCTGCTGAAATACTGAGGGGGATGTGACAGTCACATTCCCTGCTGTGCCTACAGCACCGTCACTTTGCCTTGGCTCATCTCAGAGGATTATTTAGGCAAGGCTGTGTACTCAATCATAATTAAGTCAGCCTGAAATCCTCTCGTTTACTGAGGCATCTAATTGTGATTTTGTTCATGGAGGAGCCCCTAACAGCTGTGATGTTTTTCTGGCTGTGATTTTGTGTCCTGTGTGGATTTGCTGAAGGGGCTGTGTGTGCTCAGCATCAGCAGGAGGGGGATACAGAGGATGTGGTGGTTTTGCACAGACTCATGTCCCTGATCTCTGTAAAATACTCCTGCAGCCCCCCAGCACTTTTGGGGAGGGCTGAGGAAGGGTCAGAGTTGTTGGAGCAGATTTTTTCTGTTTGGCTTGTAGCTGCTAAGTGCTGGCTTAGCCTCTTTGTCTAACCCAAATAATAGCAAGAAGCTGGGAGGGATTTGTAGAATGCAAAGTGGAAAAATTCATGAACTTCATCTGTTTGAATAGGTTGGGGGATAAAAGTGAAACCAAGAAGGGGTGTAACTTTGGAGGCCAGTAAACTTAGTCTTCTACATTTTGTATTTTTTTTATCTTTTGTAACTCAATCTTTTAGCAGCCTCCTACTGGAAGGAACCTGCAGGAGGGCTGGAGAAGGCCTGGAGTGACAGGAGAGAGGGGAATGGCATTAAGCTGAATGAGGTAGATTTAGATGGGATATTAGGAAGAAATTCTTTCTTGTGAGGCCCTGGCACAGGTGCCCAGAGAAGCCATGGCTGCCCCTGGATCCCTGGAAGTGCCCAAGGCCAGGCTGGACATTGGGGCTTGGAACAACCTGGGCTAGTGGGAGGTGTCCCTGCCAGTGAATCTGGGTGGGCTTTGAGGTCCCTTCCAGCCCAAACCATTCTGTGATTCTGTGATATCTCTGGTGCAGCCCAGGTTGAGTCTGAGGGTAAAGAGCAGAGAGGAAAGCTCACAGGAGGATCAGCCCAACAGAAGGAACAGCTTTTCCTGCTGGTGAGGTCCCACTGACACCCCCTACCCTCGTTTCACACACAAGAAAGAAGTGCATGCAGAAATCAGGGCGGGTCTTAAACATAATCCTGGATGAGTTAGGCAGTGCCTTCCTCCTCTGCACACTCCCAGCTGCCTGGAACAGGCTTTGTTCCCCAGAGCTCCCTCCCTGCTGCCCCAGGCCAGGAGCAGCCACGCTCCTCCTTCCCTGGAAGATGAGACACCCCGAGCATCCTTTTCCCCGTGCTCACTGCGGCATGATAAGTAAACATCCCAGTCTGAGGCCATTGTGATTCTCTGGCTGACTCATGCCTTCAGGAATCTCTTTCTGGGGGGAAAAATTAAATTGCTTTTCGAGTGCATCTGGCTTTGATGTCCAACTCTGCCACTAAGTACGGTTGAAGCGCAGAGATTTTTCGGAAATGTTTAAAATGCAGATGTTTTGCTGGTGTCTGCTGGCAGCACATCTGTCTGCTCATCCTGATTGCTCAGGTTAGAGTTGAAACTGTCCTAAAGTTCGAAAAGTCCTTCAGGTGCATTGGCAGATTGCAACAGAATTGAGTTAAATAGCTGAAATCTGAGATGGTACAGTCACTGATAAAGGAGCTGGTCCTCTTTTGCACCCCAAACCCAGTGATTGCTGTGCCCAGTGTATTCCTTCTGAAGGAAAAGATTCCCTTCTTTATTTTGTTTGTAGTTCTGACTTTCCAGGTGCTGCAAACAGGTGAGTCCCAGGAGAGAAGGCAAAGCTGTGTGCAGTCCATTAAATGAGCTCTGTGCTTTTCTAAAGCAGTCATTTTTATCAGTTTCCACATGAACCAGCCAAAGGAAGAGCTCCCTGCTGCTTTGAGATGATCTGTCGGTGTAAATTTTGTGTCTGTGATTTTTATTTCCCCCCTTACACTCCCTAGCAGAGGTTATAAGTCTTCTGTGCCTGGTTCTGCAACAGATACATGAAGTGTTTTAGCTGAGGCAGCTGGGGTTGTTATCAGTGCATAAAGGTGCATTTGATTTTCAGAGTGGTTTGTGTGCCCTGAGAGTAACAGGAAGAAATCTGACAGGTGCCTCATTTGTAAGTGTTGCCTAGCCTGATGCTTTCCATGTGCTTTCCATAAGGAAGGAGTTGTGAGAGTCAATAGCAGCTGTCACATATTCCTGACAAGCTCCTCATTGCCTGTGGTGAGCTGCAGATCCCATCAGCAATCCCACTGCACCTTGCAGGCCCCCAAACCAGGAATAAAAAGGAACATGTTGGATTTTTGGAACCCTTCCCCAGTGTTTTTATTGTGTTTTAATGGGCAGGAATTATGGCTTGGTTGCATGGATTTATTCAAGCTTTTCCCTGTTGATGGAGTTTGAGGTGCAGACAGCCTGAATTCCTTCACATCGCTGAGGTCTCCCTTTGCCACGGCAATGCCAAGGAAGAAGCACTTGCTGGAGATCCTCTTTCAGAGGTTTCATGTGGATTTAGGGGAATTTTTGTGCTGTCATCTAAAGGAGTCGTTGTGTGGAGGGATGAGGAAGGCACCTCAGACATTTTTAACCCCAGGGCACCCAATGTCTGATCCTTCCAGTGGATCCTCAGCTCCCTCACCTGCAAAACAGGGATGCAAATAGGAATGGGAGGGGGAAAAGGGAAGGAAGGGAGGAAAACAGGGTGGTCTGGGGGATTTTCTCTTTTACAATGCTATGAGGATATAAATTCAATCCCGGCGAGTTTATTTTTATTATCATGACAAGATGGGATTTGAATGCCCTATTGAAAACGAGCCCTCTCGCTCCTATCAGAGTTGAATAAGGAGCTTAATCTCTTTAACAATGCATGAGCCTTTACACTGACACAGCACTTCCTTCCTTTCTTCAGCTGCACGACTTTCTCAATATTGGCAAGGGGATTTCTGATGACATTGCACGAAGATTCCCAGTGTACGCGCTGGACTTCACCGATGGTACGTCGGCCAATGTTTATGGAAGCTCTGCCCCGATTGGGGATTTTTTTTTTTGTGATGCGATGTCCTGTTTACAGTGTGCATTCAATGTGTGCTTTGATATGTGTAACAGCCCTCCTGGCCCTTGTTTAAAAGGGTGTTTTGGCAAAAGCCTGTGAATGGGCAGCGTGGAGCACTGGAGATGAGGCTCCTGCAGCGTTTCCTTAATGAAGGCGCTGGCTGTGCGCGGATGAGGATTTTAATTTTTATTAAGCCGTGATTAAATGGATCGATTATTGCCGTGTGTAGACTCAGATCAACTCCTTGCAATCTAATTACTCAGCACTGGCCTGATAGGCCCTTTCTGCTGCCTCTGCAAGCCTGCTCCACACTAATTATAGTGATGCTGTGGGAGTTGAGAATGCTTAAACAAAATGTGAGCTGCAGCAACTTCAGCCCGGTGTTGTGAAAAACAGGATACGGCTCGTCCGCTGCCGCCAGATCACAGGAGCAGCACACAGTGTTTATAGTGAGCCTCAGCTGCTGGGCTTGATGCAGCTCCCACTGTGACCTTGGGGTTTTTAAGAGTTGTTTTCTCCCTTTTCACTCACAGACTTTCACTTTCTCGAAGGCTGGGCGGAATCTTCAGGGCAAAACGGGATTACAGAGCCCCAGCCTGACATCAAAACGTGTTTCTTGCAGCTTACTGGGGAGCTGGTTAATATATTCAATATCATACCAGAAAGTTCAAATCAAACAGA
Source organism: Irena cyanogastra (assembly GCA_013397155.1). NCBI lineage: Eukaryota > Metazoa > Chordata > Aves > Passeriformes > Irenidae > Irena > Irena cyanogastra. The sequence continues at coordinate 99,542 of VWZV01012927.1, read as the reverse complement.
GAATTAAAGTGTAGGCAGGGAGAACTTTGGAGATTTATCAGATAAATCAGGAAATTATCCCTCCCTGCTGTTAAATCCAACTTAGCTCGAGTGTGTGTCCCCTGCCTTGCTCACTGCACAAGTGCTGTGAAGGCTCACGAGATGAAGGTGATCTTCCTTGGATTAGGCATAAAAAAACCAAGATGCCCACCCAAACCCCAATTTTCAGAGCCTTCTCTGGCAAAGCCACCTTCCACAGGCAGCTCAAGCTTCAGAGAAGCCTGGCCAAGGCTGTGGATGTGTGTCCTCACTCCCTCCCAGCCAGCAGAGGAACGTGAATGAGATGTTGGCTTAGCACAGGAGTTGAGTGCTGGGTCCTTTCTCCAGGTGCTTTGGCACTGCTGGGATGAAACTATTTTCAGGAGACTTGGTGTGATGAGAGGGCTAATGCTGATTTCTCTGGGCATTTGAGGGTGTTTTGAGGAGGACAGGGGATGTAAAATGATTTTCAGGGGAGCAGCAAGGATTTGGAAACAGAAACATGAATTTTTGGCGTGTGCAGCACCAGCATCAGGTCTGGCAGGGGACTTCAGCTCCCAATCTGGACACTTCATCCTTTTGGCTGTTGCTTTCTAGAGCTGTCAAAGGTTCATTTTTCATTATAAAGGGATATTGAAGCACTTGAGAAGGGACTGCTGCAGAAGTGCCTTGTGGGGACCCATCTTCTCCTGAAAACAGAGCAGTGTCTGCTGTGCCTGTCTGAGCACAGCAGGCACAAAACCATCAGATTTTGGTCCTGCAGCCAGTTCTGTCTGTCAGCAGACTTAGAAACCTCCTTCAGGGTCCATATTGTGGCTCTGACTGCATCCAAATGATCCTGTGGGTGCTGCCTCAGCCCTGGGGTCTTGGATATAAGCTCTGCAAGCTTTGCATACATTGGTGTACAAAATGGGCATAAAATTGGGATAAAATGCAACCACAGGTTAAAAAGTATCAGTGTTTTGTTGTACAACTTCTGGAGAGTGGAAAAGAGCCCAGTAAAACTCCAGAACTGCTTCAGCTCAAATAGGAGGTTCTCACTGTAAAGAAGCAGTTGTGCCCTTTTGATAGGAAATGGGGGAAAAGGGATTTTCTAAAAAGCACTGTATATTAGTATGGCCATTTCTTCCCAGAAACCAGAAATTAGGATGAATTCTTTAAGGAGCTGCTTGAAATGAAAAGCAGATGGAGCATGAAGCATCTGCCATAATGGCTGCGACTGAAGGTGATCAGGAATGTGGAATTCCTGGAGCATCTCAAAGCAGTGGTGCATCAGAACATGAGGGATTTGAACTATCCCAGTATCTGCACTCCAGACAGCCACATGTGCACCATCAAAGAGGCCTGAATTACAAAGATGCTGGGTTTTGAATGGTTGGAGTCTCTAAATCCTCAATCTGAGAAGCATCCCAGGGTTTGGGGTTAGACAGATAAACCCATCAGGGACAGGGTGATAAATAACAAGGCTTTTGTAGGACCAGCAGATCTTTGGCCAGTTGGAGTTTTGTGGGATTTGGTCCTCTTCACACACTGCCCAAATTATCCTTAAAGGAAAAGTATTTATCTTTTTTTTCCCCCCCTTTTACTCCAGATTAGGAACTCGTCAACTTCGTTTTGTGACAAAGTCTTGTGCATTTTACTGAATGGATCAAAGGACCAAGGAAGAGTTTTCTAAACTTCTGTTGCAGGATTTTGGTGATAAAAATGGCTTTTAATAGATGTCTTCCAGCAGGAGCATCTGAAGATGAACAACTGGGTTTTGCTGACCCTGAGAACTCCTGTAGTTTTCCTTTAAACTGGAATTTACTCCATTTGGCTGTACCTGTGCCCTCTCTGTGTAGGATTCTGTCTTAAAAAACAGTGTGACTGAACTTCATCCTGATCCTATCAAATTGGCTCAAAGCACTTGTGTGTCAATTTTATTACTCTTTAAGCCTCAAACTGGAGCTTCCAGAAATTTCTTTATATTGAGGCTGGTTTGAGTGAAAGGGGATTCTGCCTAGACTCAGATACAAGATTTCTGAAACTCCTGAAAGCTGCTGTCCTCATTCTTCAGTGTTATTTTCTGGTACAAGACAGAGGAACAAACACAATTGCAGTGCCTGAAGTGCCCAGTGGGAAATATGAGGTGCCTGAGATTTTTTTGTTGAGCTTTGATGCTGTGTTCTTACATATCCAAATTCCTTCACCTCCTGGGGAGGGAAAATGAAGGAAAAAGAGGAGAACTGAGATTTGTTCTCTTTCTCCCTGTTTTTTCTGGGCCTGTGTCTTTGCTGCCTGGCTGTGGTGGATGGATAGTTCTGCTGGAAGTGTGGATTTCTCCCTGTCCTTGGTCCTGCAGAGGGTCCCTAACCAGCTCCTGAGGTCTGCTGGCAGCATCCTTGGGATTTGCTGTGGTGTTTTGCAGGAGGGAGATCTCCAAAGCTCCTGCAGTGTGGGCATGTTTAGATGGAAGGCTTGAAAACGTTGGAGAAATGGGATTTGAAAGAGAACTTCTGTTTTGCTGGCTAAGGTAGCTCAGAGCTTAAACCTTGATCTGAACCCAGAGCTGAAATGTTGACCACGGACTGGCTTTGTGCCAAATCCTCATCAGCTTTCCTGCCTGGTTGCCTTGGCCACCTTGTCTGTCAGGATTCCATTCCTGGAGAAGGAGAGGAAATAAAGGGATTGCAGATTCCTTCTCTTCCATGCTTCTCTTGCCCCAAATCAGTTTTTCTGCATCACTCTGCAGCCCTTCATCCCTAAATACCACCTGGATACCAAAGTTTAACATCCTGAACTTGTCATGATTCCCCAAAACATCCAACCTGGGTTGCTTTGGGGTCTCTTTGTGTCAGTGGTGGATGGGAATGTTCTAAAGATGCATAAAAGCATCATTTTTGTCAAGGGATGTTTCCTTCCAAGAGACCCAAGATTTCTTGGGAAATGGGCTGAAGGAAGTGAGATGGAAAGGGAAAGGATTGAGCCTTGATCTGATTTTTCATGCCTCTCTGCTCTCAGCATATGCTTGGCTTCTGCTCCAAACTCCCTGAGTGGATTTCCTTTTCCGGTTGAGTTCTTAGTCCCACTTGTTCTGTGATTTACTCTTCACAGACTTCAGGGAAGATTCATCTTCACAACATTGGGCAGAGTCCAGCAGCCATCACATAAATGAAAGCCCAGCTTGAGGGCGTTGGGAGAAGTTTGTAATTCTGAGTTTTACAGTGTTTTTAATACAAAAATGTTTGGGTTTTTTTTTTTTAATTAGGGCTTTAATAAACACATCCTTGCTGCTGTGCTGCAGGTCAGTGTAATGAAACTTTCTTTGCACGGAATATTTCAGAGAATTGGGAAGAAACATCAACAGGCAGTTCAGAGACTGTCCATCAGTTGTGATTTTGATTTAGTAAATATACAGTTAATAGACTTCAGGAGCTGTAAATCCAGTTTTTAGGGCTGCTGGTGATTATCTTACTGCTGTGGAATCCCAAGCAAAGTGAGGCCAGAATTTCTGCAGTTTCCCCTGAAGCTGTTACCTTGTCTCTACAAACTGTGACATTTCAGGAATCCAGGCAGGTAAAATGGAACTGTCACAGTGATGAATATAGCTGCTCCCCATTCCAGTGTGTAGCCATACCTTAATTTCAGAGGAATGCTCCTGTAATAATCAGCTACTCAAACTCCACAGCTGGACCAAGAGTTGATTTTTATGCTATAACTTTCCATGGTGCAGGTGGAGTGACACGTTTTTCAGTGGCTTTATGAGCCTGTCACAGATGAAATGCCATCATAATGCAGCTCACCTTCTTCTGAATGAAGCCACGGCAGTCCATGGGCTGCAGAACATCCTGAAAATGTTTCACCAGATGTTGGCTTTAAAAAGGCAGAAAGGTAAATTGTGGTTAATGCTGGATTTCAGTGCCTGTGGCAGGTGGAGCTGTACAAGGAGAGGCAATGTTTGGTCGTGACTGCAATTAAAGAGTGAGCAATCAGCTTTGGGAAGGAGTGTGTTTATCTGGTGTAATTATTGTCTCCATTACAAAGTGAATTTTGCTGCCCACCAGAAGGATTCTTGATCCTAGAATCTTATCTGGCTGATCATGGATTAAAGAAAGTGCTGGAAGTCTTGGACCCAGCCAGGATGAATCACAGAATCACTGAAGCTGGAGAAAACCTCCAGGATTAAGTCCAAGCTGTGCCCAATCCCCACCTTGTCACCAGCCCAGAGCACAGTGCCACCTCCAGTCCTTCCTTGGACAGCTCCAGGGGCACTCGCTGCCTCCCTGGACAGCCCATTCCAGTGTTTAACAGCCCTTTCCATGAGGAAATTCCTCCTGATGTCCCACTGAACCTCCCTTGGTGCAGCTTGAGGCCATGTCCTTATGCATAAGGACCTCCATGACCAGCAAGGGCTCCTTTGCCAGGACTGAAACTGAAAATGAGATTTTATGATGCTCTTCAAGGTTTCTTCCTTCTGCCCTCTCATACCATGGTTTGACTACCTGAACCTTTTTATAAAAGATATTATTTGCTTCTCTGGACCTGGTTGTCCTTTCAGAAATGATTTCGAAGCTTCCAGGCAATTGTTGCCCCTGACCTTTCATGTTGGAAAGACTCCCTTGTCCAAAAAGCAATATTTTGGAGTGACAGAGAATCATCTGAACCTGGGTGTGACTGTGTCTACTCATGGAACTACCCCTCAGTTTTGTTTGTCTTCCCAAATCCTTCCTTTTCTCTAAAGGTCTCCAGCAGTTTGGAGTGTGAGGTAGGAGCCTGCAGCTGTTGGACTCAGGATCACAGGAAGTCTTCATCTGTGAGAATTAAATTCCAGGCCCTTGAGGTTGCCAGGAGTGGTCAGGAATGTGACCTGTGGTTTCTAGATCTTCCCAATAAATGGGAAGGAATTTGCCTGGGAACAGCTGGTCTGATGACTCCTGAAAGGTCAAGCTCATATTTGCATGCTTGAGGTGGCTCCTGTCAGGTTTTAGCCTGGAGTTTGAAGATGCTGAGCATCAGAAGTGCAGTTTGTGTCTGTTCCTCTCCTGCCTGCAAGCAGGCACTTCCCAAGGTGTCCTTTATTCTTGTGGCTGCCTGTTCATTACACGTCACCTTTGATTTTTGGGTTTTTACATCCTCCTCCCATCCTTATCTCTGCTCTGCAAATGGTGCAGAAAGCAGATGTTAGATAAGATCCCAAAGTCATTGAGAGATTTTTGTTCTTTTCATTCTGGTGATAAAAGATTTTCAGTGTGGCACTAATAACCTCGAAAGCCAAGCCCTCTTTTATCTGATCCAACTCATTGGATTTTACCTCTCTCAGCAAGGGACTGATGCTGCAAAAGCTTAGGTGGGCATTTGGGAGCTCAGGACAGATTCCTGTGGGGGAATTCTCTGCTCTGGAGCCTTCCAGAAAGGGGAACTGGGCAGCTCCAAGCTCTTTCAGCTGTCTTAGAGGGAGAGCACCATCAAGGATGGTGGCACAGGCACACTGAGGAGACTTTCTCCAGTGCATCCTCTTTGTTCTGTGGAAAAACTTGTGTTCTCCTGGAGCAGTGTCAGCTGCTGTCATCTCATCCTTTCTCCTGTGCATCCCCAGTGAGCTCATATCAACATCAGCCTGAAAACAGGAAGGGGAAGGGAAGCTACTTCAGAGGCTCTTAAATTCATATTCTGACACTTTAATTCTCTTTCTGGCTGCTTTGTGTTTTGGCCTGGTGTGTTTTTTCCGATGCAGATGAGAGGGGTGAGTGGATGGAAAAGAGAGAGGCTGTTCTTTCAGCAGGGCTTGTTAAAGCAGATCTCAGTGTAGCCATTCCCATTCCTGACCTCTGGGGCTGTTTGTTTTTTGTGTCCTACTGCCATTTTTTGGCTCGGGTTAGCATATTATTGGTTCAAACCTACAGCCTTAGACTTCTGTCTAGGGGAAAATGAAGTGCTTCATGTTTTCCTGCCCAAGACAAGAGTAGGGAAGACAAGAGATTAATGAGTGAAGCTCATTAGGGACACAGTCCAGAATGCCTGGAAAGTTGGTGTTTAAGAGGCAGGGGTGGGGGTTTATGAACTCTAAACTTACAGTTTCTGCCTTGATCCTCTTCCAAGCTCTGGGGACTGACAAAACTGAGCAAAAGGCATCTTGTATTTCCTGTTTTGATGATGTCAAAAATGTCTGGTGGCAATTTTGGTGCTACTTCTGGTCCCCGATGAACAGAAGAGTGTGGGTTGGGCAGAATCAAATATTTACAGTTTGGTTACATGTTTCAAGTGTGGACTGAATTTCTGCTTCTCAGGATGAACCTGTGGCTGATGTGAGAAGGTTTTCAGTGCTTTACCAACATGATTTTTGTCGTGGTTTGCCCCAGGTATTATTGGGAACAACAAAGCTATAGGGAAATACATCACGACCATGATCTTTCTGTACTTTGCCTGCCTCCTTCCATCCATTGCCTTTGGGTCCCTCAATGATGAAAATACCCGAGGAGCTATTGGTGAGTTCATCAGTTTTGTGCTTCTTAAACTTAGCAGTTTTGTGCATTTGATTCCATGTATTCAAAATGTCATTCTGGTCACAGAAAGTTCTGATAGTTTTTATTTACAGGGGGAAAACAAACCCAAAACCACGACTGAAGGATTTTTTCTAATTAAGTTCATTACTTTTGTTGAAAACCAGAAAAATTGAACACTGCTTTGAGTGTTATCATCTGACTTGGACTGATACAAATGTATTCTACAGTATTTTTGAATTATGCTGACTTAATGTAATTATTTGCACATTTTTCTTGGTACAATCTCCTGTGCTTTTGACCTGGATTTGATTGCCAGTATTGAAATCCCTGGGACAGAGCTAAACATCATCCTTTATCTTAGTTGTAGAAGCAGATCATGCTGCAGTCACAATGCAAACAAACACGGTGTTAAAATAAAGTAAATATATTAAAAATGTATATATAAAATATAGCAATACACAGAAAAAAATCCCAGAGTCCACCAATTAGCTGAACATCTGGAAACCTAAATTATGAGAATGAATAAAGGGTCACTTTATGAGTGTGTTACCTCTGCAGTCTTTAAGCATTTCTTCTCCTCATTAGTGGTTGGTTTCTCTGCCCTGTGAATGCTCTTGGACGAGGCAGGGATTGACCCAAATGAATTTTTTGTTTCCATCCTCCCCAATTCCAGATGTGCGGAAGACGATTTTCGGGCAGTGCATCGGAGGGCTGCTCTACGCCCTCTTCTCGGGGCAGCCCCTGGTGGTGCTGCTGACCACAGCTCCCTTGGCCCTCTACATCAATGGTGAGTCTGCTGAGGTCTGCAGCAGGGGGTTGAGGCCTTGGAACTTTGGGTGAGAGCTCTGTAGAGCTTGAGTTGTGTTTGTTTGATAAGTTGATGTTTAGTGGCTGCTGTCAGGGAAAGGTTCTCCCCCCAGAGGGTGGTGGGGTACGGGAACAAGCTCCCCTGGGAAGGTACAGGGCACAAAGTCAAGGAATGTAGGACAAGGCTCTCAGGCACATCATGGGACTGATTGTTGGGGTGTCCTGTGTGGGGCCAGGAGCTGGATCGATGATCCTGGGGGGTCCCTTCCAGCTCAGGATGTTCTGGAGTTCTGCAAGACCTGAATCAAATTCCTCCCCCTTTCCATCACCATCAGAATATCCTAAGTTGGAAGGGAGCCACAAGGATCATCAAAACCAACTCCTTGTTTAGTTCAAATTGTTTTTCGAGAGAAATCATTTTGCAGGGAAAAAACTTCATGAAAATAAGCATTTCTTCAGCTTCAGTGAGGAAATTCGTTTAAGTAATGGTTTTGTCATGTGGCTGCATTTAACCAGCTTGAGACAAAGTTTTTTGGGTTTGTTGAGTTTTGGGTTTTTAAACTGATGTTTTAAAGAATGATCAGCAGCTTTCTAGGTACTGCAAGCTGATCTCAATGAACCAGAGGTGAACTAAAGGAACAAGCTCAGTATCTGTGGGGATCATCAGAGGATGGGCTATGACCAGCTGGAAAGAGCAGCTGTGAGACCTTTTTCTCAATAGCATCCCAAGATGTCAGAGACAGCAAATTCCAGCTGCTTTTGTGGCCTCAATCCTTAGGAAAAATGCTTTGAGCAGTGGAGGAGGAGAATATTTTTCCAAGTGTCTCTCCCCATTTCTCATGATGAAAAGGGAGAAGAGTTTGTGTTGATCCAGTGTCCCTCTGGAAGTGCAGGAATATGGATTTAATGGTATCTGTAATAAGTGCTTTGGGGTGAAGCCTTGAAATTGGTTTTTTTTGGCCTGGAGCAGATGGGGATCACTGGGTGGCAGTGACAGGAGTTGATTGTGACACATGAATGCTTCACTTTTGCAGTCATCCGAGGAATCTGTGACGACTACAACTTGGATTTCAGTGCTTTTTATGCCTGGATTGGACTCTGGAACAGCTTTTTCCTTGTGATCTACTCCCTCTTCAACGTCAGCCTCCTGATGAAACTGTTTAAAAGGTATCTATTTTCAACAAGTCATATTTTGATCAGATTATTCTTCAAATGGAAAAATTACACATTCCACAAGCTCCTTAATTATGAACTTGCTGCAAAATATATTTTGTGAGATGAGGAAAGTATCATTTTGGCTTATTGTTCCAGCTTGAAAGAAGTTCTCTGATTTACTGGGTTTTGTTTCTGAGTTGGAGCCTAACTCGAATTGGTAAATTTTCATGTAAATTGATGAATATGCTGATCTTTCTTTGCATGCATCTCTATTAATTCCTGGGCTTTTTCCACAGGTCAACAGAAGAAATAATTGCACTTTTTATATCCATCACATTTGTGCTTGATGCCATCAAAGGCATTGTTAAAGGTAAGCCTTGCAACAGTGTTTCTCAGAGCAGATCTCTGCTTTGCTGCCTTGTCAAAGGCAAGCACGAGGCTGCAAAAATGTGTGATGTTTGCTTGTTCTGTGTTCAAAGTCTTCAGGGGAAAAAAGAAAATCAGTGTGTGTGAGATGGAAGCAGCCCTTTGTCAGCAGTTTACCTGGGCGTGCAGAATTTTTAGCAGCTCTAATTTCTGTTGGGTGAGACAAAATTGGTTTCTAAACTTTCACCGAAAGGAGAAACCATTATGTTATTGATGTGAGAGCCTTCTCCTGATGCCAGTTTGGTTTTGAATGGTCCTGGCAGAAAAAAAAAAAAAATTTCCAATTTAAATGCAGTGTATGGAGTCCTTGTTCCTTGAGATATTATTCAGACTCTGTGGAGGGGAGTTGAAAGATGAGTTGGGAGTTCCTGGTTTTCCCTGAGCTCTGAGACCCTTTTTTAATGGCAGTACAAGGACTGCAGTGCCTCCAGCACCTTCCTGAAGCTCCCCTGCCCTTTCCAGCCACTAGGTTTTCCCATTTCTGGGTTAAATTCTAAAACTCCTTGGATAGCCTTGGTGTTTAACAGATTCCTCTGACACTTCTCTCCTTCCCCACAGGGGATTGGCAGGAGGTGTTTGAGAAGGTGGATCACAATAGCAGAAATACCTTGTGAGTGGCAGCATTTCTGTTCATCCCAGTGAGGAGCTGGACAATTCCTTGATTTTTGTGACCTGTTGTCCAACATCCCAAAGTTTGGGCTATCCTTTGAAATCCTTCAGGATCCACCCAAGCACACTTCCTGCTTTTTAAGACACTCAGGCTTGCAAGGGAATGCTTTCCAAGAGATTTGACACTGCAGAGCAATTTGAAGTGAGGTACTTTCTCGCTTCAGTGGGAATCCTTAATTGCCTTGTATGCTTTGATTGTGCAATCAGAGGGGTTTTTTTCTCTGTAGAACACCTGCATCTTAACTATCCTGCTTAGAGCTTGGTGAGGGAAAGATTTTTCTGGGATTATTGCTGAGTGTGTGCTGTCAGTGCCCTGTCCTGGAGGCATGGGACAGTCTCCAGGTGCTCCTCAACAGAACATTCAGCTGCTCTGTAAAAGTTAGCAAATATTCACAAAGTTTCTGTAGCCCAGAGCTGATCTCCCATAGCAGAGGTGTGGGGTGCAGGAAGCATCCACTGATCTTGTCTGCCAGACTTTCAGGAATATGCAAGTAAATCCTCAGAGTATTGCAGTGGGAACAGGAGAAGATCCTGTAAGACAAGGGGCAGTGGCCTTACTGACAGAAACCAGGTTTAGATTGGATATTAGGGAGAAATTCTTCCCTGTGAGGATGGTGAGGCCCTGGCACAGAGTGCCCAGAGTAGCTGTGGCTGCCCCTGGATCCCTGGAAGTGTCCAAGGGCAGGCTGGATGGGACTTGGAGCCAGCTGGGACAGTGGAAGGTGTCCCTGCCCATGGCAGGAGGTGGAACAAGATGACCTTAAGGGTCCCTTCCAACCCAACACATTCTGTATTTTATGCATCATTAGTGAACCAGTTGAATTCTCTTTGTACTTGTGAAAGGATGAATTTATAGGAATGATGGTAATAAAGTCACACCAACCCTTCTTTGCCAGCTCATGTTGGCTTCAGCTGCAGCTTGGAGTGTTCAGGGCATCCACAGGTGGGACCAAAGCTGTTTCCAGACACAGGAGGGCACTGGTGCTGGCAGGCACAGGCTTTATCCTTAACCCTCTAAGAGCTCATATTTAAAAACATGACACCAGTGCAGCTCATGGCCACAGGCTTATCTTTGTTCTTCCCCTCCTGTTTTTGAGGAGGTGATGGTTCACTGCTGCCACCTCCTCCTCCCACTCAAAATCTTGGTTGAGCAGTTCAGTAGGAAGTGAAAGCTGGTATTTTCTTCATGCTGTTTAAAAGTGTCCTGGTAGTGCCTTACCCAACTGGCACCAACTCTGGGCTTCCTGAGTGCCAGGGGACAATGCCACCTCTTCCCAGATGTTTTCCCAGCCTGTTCATAGCCTTGATTTTTTGCAAGGTACACATGCAGGAAAGGAGGGGAGGGGAACCGAAGCTGTGAGCGTTCACGCGGTCCCGGTGACACTTTTGTTTTCGCTGCCTGGCCCGGCCACCGAGGCTGTGTTTGTTTGATCTTGACATCTGCACTGAGCAGGAAATGGTGGTGAGCAGGCAGAGGAAAACAAAGCCAGCTCATGTTGTTGGAGGCTGGAGAAGGGCTCGGCTTCAGCCAGGGCACCCCCGGCTCCGCTGCTCTCTCTGGATGTTGGCAGCGAGGTTCACTGAGCTCTGGGGTGAAAACAAACTAGAAATGTTCAGGAATCAAATCCTTCCCAGCAAGGGGATGAAGGCTTCCACTCTCTGTCTTGGTGTGTTCTTGTTGCTTGAATTAAAATACAAGAGTAAAGCAAGGCCTGTTTCTCTGTCCAGGAGGGACTGGAGCAATCCTGCCTAGGTTGGCGCGCATAAATAGAATTGCAGCCTCAGAGATGGAGCCTCAGTGATGTAGTCAAGCTGAGCACAGGGCACCAAAGATCAGCCCCAAATATATTATTGCAATATATCCCAGCCCTAAATATATTATTGCAATATAGCAATCTGTGGGAGCTTGAGAAAATCTACAAGACCCAAAACAAAGTCACTTGTTTGTTACTCATTGCAGTCCAAATCTTAATCCAGAGGAATGCAAACACATTCTCTGTAGTTCCTGGGTTGTTTGTGCTGCTGGTTTCTCTGATGCTCAGATGTGTCTCTAGGACTCAGTAGCACTTACGGTGAGCAGGCTTTTCTCCCTGGCCAGCTGTGAATTCCCAGGAAATGCTGCCAGAATAATTTTTGTCAGGACAAAAGCGTCCTTTGGTGTTCAGAGCTGGAAAGTGCAAATCTTCTAACGACCCATTCTGTGCCAGGCTGTGGGTCATGGCAGTGCCCTGGGCCCCAATTTTACCTGTTGGCACAGCAGGTGTGTGTGTCCTGCCAGGACTGAGGCAGCTGGAGCACAGAGGGAGGAAATAAAGGAGAGCAGAGCCTCTTCCATAGCACACGATGAGGAACCTTTGTGGACCGGGGTCAGGATGAGATTGCTCCTCACTAGGGAAACATTTCTGGAGCTTTAGGGTGATCTCCTCGCTCCTGGCTGCTCTTAGTGCAACTTGAGGGGTTAAATTTTGAACTGTAAACCTTCTGTGATGTTTAAATTTATGTACAGATGTATTGAATGTGAGGCAGTCTTGTCTCTTGTGGCCTACATGCCATGCTGACCTCATCCACTTGTGAAATGCCCAGACTCCTTTTAAAGCACCTTTAAATCCTTCCAAAGGTGGTGCAGGGAAGATCATTACTGCATTTCAAATGGCTTCTTGGCTGAACTCGAGGCATTTTACACTGGGGTGAGCTCCAAAGCAGCAGTAACACAACCTGGGCTTCAGCCAGACTCAAGGTGGTTGCAAATATTGGTTGTGCTGCACAAGAACATTCAAAATTTCTTTTCAAATATTCGGAATTAGTTTGTCTTTCCCTGTGGCCACTGCAGATGGAAAAGATTAAATGTTTGGGGCTTTCAGAACCTGGATTATTTTTTGAGAATGAGGGAAATGTTAGGAGGTGCATTTTAGCCTAACATTCAGGTGGTTGTGTTTTTGCCTAAAGAGGATGGTCTTGCCCTGAAGTTCTCTCTGCAAAGTTTGAAGGGGTATTTTGACCAAAATGAAGGAAGGTAGTGGGACTGCAAAGCTCTGGCGTGGTGATTTCCATGCTCCTATATTTCCCATGGGTACAGGGAAGTGTGGATGCTGCATTTTGCCATTTGAGCAGATATTGTGGGAACACTGAGGCTGCAAAGCCCAATTCCTATCTTCTGGTTTTACTTGCTCCTTCAGGCTATTCTTCCCCAAAGAGGTTAAATGACCCCAAAACCATATTTATACACTTGGAGCCAGCCAGTGACACAGAAATGGGAACACAGTAAATACTCAAGAGCAGAAGGGTCTTTACAGCTGTCCATTCCTTATGCAAATGCCTTTGGGCTGATCTAAAACATTTCTGGACAGTTCCAGGGGCTTTACTGGCTGTTTTGCTTGTGCAGGTTTACTTCAGGCCTGTAACTCTAATTTGCATTGTAAATTTAAATGTTCTGCCAGGTTTTGCATATCATCAACACTTACCTCTAAAATCTGGACTAGCCTTGGAAGAAAAGTAATTAGTGTACACTGTGTAATCCACTTAAGGATCTGTGCAGCCTGGCTGCTCTTAGTGCTTCCAGAGAATCCTGATGGAATTTGTTTGCCAGGCTGCTGAAAGCAGGTGTCTAGATAGAAATATTTAAATGTATGTCTAACAGCAGTACTTCCAGTGTTGGAAACAAAACCACATAATTAGCACTGGAAGTCCTTACAGTGTTGCTTTATGGATTAATTGTTAAAATAAGTGAAAAAAATCAATTTGTGAAGTGCTGGTTTCCTAAGAGCAACAGCTCTGATTTCTTTCTGCAGGCTTGAGAGGCAGAGCTGGTGAAGCATAACGTTAATACTTTGTGATCAAGCAAGAAACTCACTTTATTTTACTTGCTTTGATTGTCACACTCCTCTCCTAACGCTTGCCTGTTGGTTGTTTGTGCAGTTTTTAAGAAATATTACCACCACGGGCACACAGGAGATGGAAAAGCACGGGCTGATGCTATCCCAGGCCTCGGCATCAACACCACCTTCTTGATGAACTCCTCAGTGAGCGAGAACCAGACGTGCACTCACGATGGGCACTACGGGCGCGAGACCGCTGTCCTCAGCCTCATGTTGATGTTGGGAACCCTCTGGCTCGGCCACACCCTCTATCAGTTCAAGAAAAGGTGACTTGTTTAGAGCTCAGACTGCTGATTATTTCATGTTCTCTCTGAGGGAGTCATTAACAGCTTAGGTCTTAATTCATAGAATGACTGGGTTGGAAGAGACCTCCAAGATGATCGAGTCCAGCCCAGCCCCAGCACCTCAACTAAACCATGGCACCCAGTACCACATCCAGTCTTTTTTTAAACACGTCCAGGGATGGTGACTCCACCACCTCCCTGGGCAGGCCATTCCAGTACTTTATCACCCTTTCTGTGAAAAACTTTTTCATAATATCCAACCTGTATTTCCCTTGACTCAGCTTGAGACTGTGTCCTCTCATTCTGTCAGCTGCTGCCTGGAGAAGGAGACCAACCCCCACCTGACTACAACCACCTTTTAGGAAGCTGTGGACAGTGATAAGTCTCTCTAAGTCTCCTTTTCTCCAGGCTAAACACCTCCAGCTCCCTCAGTTGTTCCTCACAGGGCTTGTGTTCCCAGCCCCTCACCAGCCTCATTGCTTCCTCTGGACATGCTCAAGCATCTCAACGTCCTTCCCAAACTGAGGGGCCCAGAACTGGACACAGCACTTGAGGTGCAGCCTCACCAATTCTGCAACCCAGGAAAATCAGGTGGAAGCCAAAGGCAGAGATGAACTTGCCTGGGCCACCTGGAAAATATTCCCAGTGGAGCAAAATGTTCGCTTAGTGGATGATGCCCTTCTATCTTTGGTTTGGCCTCACGAGTGACTTTCTAAAAAAGCTTTGCGTTTCCAATTCACGTTGGGATCCCTGTATCTCCCTGCAAACAGGCATTGACCCATTTTGCTGTGCAAAAATTCCTGACGGTGCAGGAGAGTCTACTGGGAATGTACCTTTAGTGTGCTCTTGGGAGTCAAACACTGGCTCTGATTTGGGGTTTGCTCCTATTGCTCTTAAAACTCTTCATTTGAGATGCAGGAAGCAATTAAAGTAAAGTGGAAATGAGACACAAATTGGTGCTTGAAGGCCTTTTATTTTTTCTCTAGCTTGCATCTTATTTTCTTGGGTTTTTTTTGTTTCGCTTCTGCACTCATCAACCTTCAAAGGCTGTAGGTTCCAGAAGATTTAGGGCTGAGTGAAAGACTAATTTGTCACTCCAGGTATCTCTTCAGAATTGCAAGATGGGACTGAATTTTCACTTCTGAAGCATTAAATGTTGTCTGGATTGAGTGATTGTCCTGATAGTGGGGTGTTGATGGGAATTTTTTGTCTCTTTTGCAGCCCCTATTTGCACGCTAGGGTACGTGAAATTCTGTCCGACTGTGCCTTACCCATTTCAGTCCTGACCTTCTCTGTTGTGGGTTCCTATATCTTCAAGGAAATTGAAAGTAAGTTCTGGTTTTGTTCTCTGGAATACTGGGTTTTATGAAAGAGAGAAGTGAAATCCTAGAAAAGTTTTGCTGATAAATAAAGTTCTTCCATATAATTTCACAAATACTGTGTGATCTCCCACCAAGAGCTCAGATTTCCTCACCATTAGATTTGTGTCATTCAAAACCCTGATTAAATGAGGCTGGGGCGAGAAAAATTGTCCAGATGTGTCTTTTCAATGAGTTAGAGGTGTGTGTGACAATAAGGGAGATGAACAATTTCTGGCAAAGAACAAAGGGCAGAGTAATCAGCAGGCAGGAAGGGTTGTTGCCAGTCATATCAACATGGAGTTGGTCATCCCAATTTGTCCTCTTTGTCTCCAGTTTGTTTTCCTAATTTAAGTGAATGGTTTCAGAGCATCTGGGCAGCTCTAAGTTACACGAGGAAATCTAAAAATGAGACACCATTCATTGGCCAGATAGATCAACTTTTCCATATCAGGAAGTGATAATGGGGACAGGAATTGCATTGTCCTGCAGTGACGTGAGCGGGTGATGTGAGGAAATATATGGAAACAAATAAGAAATGGCTTTTTTTTTATTGTGATGGCCATTCCATCCAGTTGGATTGCAAAATGATGCGTGGCCATGGGTGATTTATCCATAGCCATGGATTGCTTCCAATAGCAGCAGTTTTGATTTAGATTTTATACTAAAATGCCTTGCACAGCTTGCTGGAGATGAGAAAGTTTTCAAATGCCTCTGTGGGTTGATGAGCTGAGCATTATGGTGCTGGTTAGAAATAAGGCTTCCTCATCTAAAAACATGTTGCATCTGTGGAAAACAAGTTTCCCTCTTTTGTTCAGCTCCAATATCTGTAATGCCTCGCTAGGACTAGCAGTGGTCTGTCCCATCAGGATGGTAGCCAAGTCGTAAGTGGATGGAAGAAAAAAATAAACCAAACCAGTCAGATGGACCCATCTTCCATGGCCTCCAGGCTCCCACATGCCAGAGCATCATGCCTGCTTTCCTGCTTGCTTCCCAGTGCTTCGTGGGTAAAACGTTGATGGTGGGACAAGAAGGTGCCTCCTAACATCCTTCCCCTCCTCTTTGCAGTGTCCAAGTTTAACTACAACACCTCTGACAGCTTGTTTGTGCTGGCCCCTGTGCAGTCCCTGTCCATTGGGTCGGTGATGAGCGCCATGGGACTGGGATTTCTCCTCTCCATGCTCTTCTTCATCGAGCAGAACATCGTCGCGTCCCTCGCCAACGCCCCGGAGAACCGGTAACGCCTGTGGTGCTGCCCCTCCCTCTGTGGAGGGATGTCACCACCACTGCTAGCCCGAAGCTTGTCTGAGCATCAGAAAATGTATTCAGGATGTGTTTTTAAGAATTCCTGTTGTCACAGGTAGAGGTAACTTGGCTGCTTAACTCCTCACCATCCCCAAAGCCCGGTGTTGTGGCAGTGAGCCAAAACCACAAATCCTCAACCAGCTCATCATCCTAGCCTGTTTCTTCTTTACTCTCTGCCCAACATCACAGTTTGTCACCTAAAACTCTCAAGGCATTTTTCAGGAAGAGTTTTGGGAGCCAAGAGGTGGCATAGTGAATGTGAAGTGGATATTTTGTACAGTTTGAGGTCTTTGGATGCACCTCAAGATATTTAGGGAGTGTCTGACACATGTGGACACTTGCACTGCTCTTGCAGTACAGAGAATTTGTTGAAAATGAGAAGTCAATGACCTACATAAATGTTGTAGCACAACATGCTGCAGCTGAACATCAGGAGTGTTTGGAACTGGTAAATTCCAACTGAAAAAAAGGTGAAAGTGCAGTAAAACAATATGTCTGATAAGTCTCACTTGTGTGCAAACTTGAGATGTTGCACTATTAAAATATTCCCTCTGATGTTTTTGTGCCAACTGCAATCAGATGTGATGTCAAGAATGAACGTGGATGACTTTTTTCCAGGGAAACTACCACGTCTCTGAGGATTTTTTGCTAATGTGATGCGTGGGAGGGTTCTCTCCTTGCATAATATCCATTAGCATTCTCCATGTTGTAGCTGGAGTGACACAGTATTAGGAGAGAGGAGACAAGCTCAAATTCAGCTACACTAATTTAGTTTCCTTTGACCATCTCTTATCTCTATTATATCCCTTTAAGTGTTTAAGTAAATCTGTATGTAAGTGGGTCATCTCTTGGCTAAGATGAATTTCTTCTAAACTTTTGGTATTTTCCACTAGAATGTCTTTACGGAATGTAAAATGTTCTTTGGAGTTTTTCAGAGTGTTTTTCAGAGTGCCTCGGTACAGGGCTGAGCTGATGGGGTGTTGAGGTGTTGGGGCAGGGGTTTTTAGAGCTGTAAAAACTAGGACTTGCCACCATCTATTCATGGTGCCATCACAGACACCAGGCTGCTCCAACCCCCATCCAGTGTGGCTTTGGACACTTCCAGGGATCCAGGGGCAGCCACAGCTTCTCTGGGCACTCTGTGCCAGGGCCTCACCACCCATACAGGGAAGGGTTATTTTCTAATATCTTATCTAAACCTACTCTTTTTCTCTTTGAGTCCATTCCCCCTTGTCCTGGTACTCCAAGCCCTTGTAAAGTCTCTCCTCATGATTCTTGTAGCTCCCTTCAGGTCCTGGAAGGCTGCAATGAGGTCACCCCAAAGCCTTTTCTTCTCCAGGCTGAACAGTCCCAATTCTCTCTGCCTTTCCTCACAGCAGAGGTGCTCCGTCCCTCTGATAATCTTGGTGGCCTCCTCTGGATTCATTCCAACAGGTTGATGTCCTTAAAGCCTTCTGAAAAGAATGGGGAGGACAACAAACAATGACCCTGAGGGTGCTGAAGGTGCCTTTGCTCAGAGAAGGCAGCACGTGAGCAGGGGCTGTTTCCAAAGCGCGAGCCAACGCAGGAAACGCGTTTGCAGTCCCACCCTTCCTGCCAGCACCTTCCAGACCTATTGCAGCCTAGACACCTACCTGAGCCACTCACCCCATGGCCTCCTCAGTCAGTGCAGGGGGACACTCCCAGTGGGACCAGGCTTTTGCCCAAAACAAGCCCCACCCAAGATTTCTGCTGCCCAAACAATGGCTTTATCTTCATGTGCTGGGTCAGCTCTGCCAGCTCTGTGTGCCTCGTGTCCAGGAGTATCTTGGATGGCTCCAAGCCTGTGCTGAGGTGTTCAGTGGAGCTTGTTTGGGTGGCACTGACCCATCTAAATGATGCTCCCTTTCCAGCTGGTGGTGCCCAGAGAGAATTCAGCTGATCCCTTGTGTTGTGTGAGGATGTCAGTGCTCCAGTGCAGAGATACAGCCTTAGACCTTTCAGTAAGGTTTTAAAAGTCTGAGAGCTGAATCCTTCCCCAGCTTTTTTCCTAAACTTTACTCCTAATATCTCAGCAGTTGGTACAAGATAGGAATATTCAGGAAAGGGGCAGACTTTGGAAAAAATGGCAAGGTTAAAGTGGATGTGAGTTCAGTTCTTGGTGCTGCTTTCTGCACAGTTCTGGCAAAGTGGGTGTGCTCAGATTCCTCGGTGAAGGCTGTCAGATTCCTCATCCCCTAAAAAATAAAACAGAGAGGCTCTGCAGCATTTGATGAACTTAGGAGCAAATCTCCTTGGCTGGCTACCAACCTTTTGGAATATGTTGCCCAGGGAAACTCTGGCTGTCCCACCCCTGGAAGTGTCCAGGGAGAGGTAGGATGGGGTTTGGAGCAACCTGGGGTAGTGAAAGGTGTCCCTACCCATGGCAGGGGGTTGGAACTGGATGATCTTTAAGGTTCCTTCCAACCCAAACCATTCTGTGATCCATTCCATGATTCTGTGGCTACCAAGGAGGAGCTGAAGTTTAATGAATTCCTGTCCCATTTTCTTATCATGCAGTAGCAATTACATAATTAGGGGATTACTGCAGCATACTAAGCACATGTTCTGCTCGTGGGGAAGGAGAGAGATCAGGGTTACAAACAAGAAACTTCCGTGCTCAGGATTTTATCCACTCCTGTGTGGACTCTGTGAGCAAACACACACGTGGATTTTGTGTAGACTCTGCAATAAATGTAGGAGAAAAGCGCTGATGAAATTTTCATGGGCTGTTACTTTAGTGGGCTGCCTTTCTGCTCAGAGTTGTTCTTTCCATGTGACAACAGCTTTGGGAGCAAACCATCGCATTTCACTCCTTTGGTGTTAACACCGTGCCAGCGGTAAATCCAGAGGTGTGAAATCTCTCTGTGTGTGTGTGAGAGCACTTGAGTGTCCAACAAAGGCAGCCTGTAGGGTGTAACTGCTGTCCCCAACCCCTGTTCCAGGCTGGTGAAGGGCACAGCCTATCACTGGGACCTGCTGCTGGTGGCACTGATCAACACGGGGCTGTCGATCTTCGGCCTGCCCTGGATCCACGCGGCCTTCCCGCATTCCCCCATGCACGTCCGGGCCCTGGCCTATGTGGAGGAGAGGGTGGAGAGTGGACACATCTATGAGACGTAAGTAGATCTCTTTGGATTCATTTTTGTGGCTTCCCAGTCCTTTGGGAACAGTGGGTTTGCGTGGTTGGGGTGTTGGCTGTTGTATTCCAATATGAAAGTGATGGAAAGATGCACCCAATGAGCCGTGATTTGGCTTCATCCCCTTCACTCAAGCACTCAAATTCATCCTCTGGCCAGTGGCAGCATCCTACAGGGATCCCACCCACTCCATTGCAAATTCTCCTCTGGAAAAGTCAGCCAAGGCCGTTTTCAGTTTCAGCCTTGTGGAAAGCTGAGGAGATGCTTTGGCCGGATCTCTCCGGATGCTTTCCCCAGAAAGAACCCAAAGCTGATTCACTGCCTGAAACCTGTCTGGTGGTTATTACGAAGGGGAGGAAAAATGCACCATTATTTCAGAGCTCCCATAACATCTCCCACCACATTTTGGGAAAGAGATGCTTAAATTCTCTGGGTTTTAAACAAAAAACAAGTGTGAAGCCATGGCTGGGTCATGGGTTTTTATTTAAGACCAGCTCTTCTGCTGCTCTGGGTTGAGCAACACATTCTTATCACAGACCTATTAAAAAAAAAATTAAAAACCTTTTTCTCATGAAACAATCTCTGCTCTGGAGCAGATCTAGCCTGTTTGATCTCAGTCTGTTGCACTTGAGTGCTTTTACCAGAGGAGTGGTAATTTCCACTCACATACCATTAGTTTTAATTATCCTGCTTTGGTTTCCATTTTCTGCATTGCCACTTACCAAAAGTGAGGCTAAGTGATCATTGACTTTGGGGGATGGAGTGGGTCTATCTTAATCTTAATCTTGCCTTCATGCTTGTTTTGTGCCAAACGGTCCAGCCCAGCCAGGCACAGCTGATTTTTGGGTCAGGGATGGACAGATTTCACCTTCCATATCTGGAAATTGCTGAGTTCTGCTGCTGCCTGTAACTCTTCCACAGATCTTTTCCTGGGAGATCAGTCCCTTGGGGTTGTATTCCCGTTAGGATATGTTGCTCTTGGTTGTTTCCACAACTCTATCTCTCTTGAATAAATGCTAAACCAAATTTAAAGAAAAAATCAACTTTGAAATTTGAGTTCTGTAGGGTTTTAATCCGTGTCCTTGCTCCTCGTGTCCATGATCTGCTCTGATACCTCCACTCTCCGTTTCTTTGAGAGATTCAGAACTCACGCTTTGAAACCCATGTGCCAAACCTCCCTCCTGTGCCTCCTGTTGTCACTTTTAATATCCAAGTGCCTCTTTTTCCTGTTTTTCCACTGTCATGATTCTGTATTCTGTCTTTGCCTTGACAAAGTCAAGTCCCCTGCCTGAACTAAGGACTAATTCCTGCACTTCTCCTCTCCTCCTTCACCCAGCTGCCCAAAAAAAAAAGCACCAGAGAGGCCTTTTTGGCCACTCTGACCGAGATACAGCTCCAGTGATTCTCCTGGAAGGGCTGGGGGCTGCCCTGATGGCTCTGAGGTGTTCCCTCATGGCACAGCTCTGCTCTGCTGGAGGCAAATCAGTGCTGGAGGCTGGATACTGAGAGTGAAAAAGGGAATGAGGGTTTCCTAGTGCTTTGAACTCCCTTTGAGACCAAAGCTTTTTGTTCTCTGCAAAGCACTGGGGCTAGAACAGGAGGCTCCAAGCAATGTAGTCATCTTTTTTTTTTCTTTTCTTTTTTTTTTCCCCTCTTAGCCAGCTCTGCTGAAAAAGAAATGAAGCTCAATTAGAAAATCAGCTCTGTCTCCGTTGGCAGGCTCCTTCCCTGCACTCAAATCAAAGCTCCCACAGGATGATGATATAAACAAGGATAAAGATCTGTCACAGTGAAAGCAACATTTTCTTCTCCCCTGTAGAGAAACGATTTAAGTTTCCTGTGGCAGTCTGCAAACAGGCTCTTGTTGCTTACTTGGAGAAGTTCAGGAATGGCTAATCCCATGCTAGCCATATTTGGAGGATTTTGGGGAAATGAGCCTGGATTATGCTCTTTAATCTCCATTAATTACTTTATTTCCATCACAGCACAGATTTTCTGGAGCTGTTTCCTCAAGGGCCAAACCAAATTCTGAACACATGGAAATCAAGGATTCCTCTGTTGCCTTAATGTGACTGTGATGTTCTTATTCTGGAAATGAGGTGCTAGAATTAGCAGGAGACCAATCTAAGGCTGGGAACATCAGTTTTAAAAATATCATGTTTGACCACTTATGAGCAATTTTAGCTATGTTCTGATAAAATATTCCAAACTAATAAGTGGCATTAGCAGGAGCTGGCAGAAATTGCAATACATCTTGCCTGTGATCAAACACAGTGCTGTGATTGCTGCATCCCTAAGAGGAGGCTGCAGAAAATTCCATGAACTTCAGAAATCTCTTACCTAAGGGCTGCCACTCTGAGCTTGTACTTGCAGCCTTGCATCTGATTGAAATGTGGTTTTGTAGCTCGTTTTGTTCCTGAGCTCTTCCATTTGCATGACTTCCCTTGCAGACTTGTGTGTGCTTGCAGGGCAGGAGCCTCCCCAGCAGGAGGAGAGATCTCTGTGGGAAAGAGCAGAAATTCTTCCTCTGTGGCTGACCTGGTGCAGGAGGAATTCTTGCTGTACCTGGATGAGGTTAAATCAGTGCATCCTTAAACTCCTGCTTCTCTGAGCCACCACGGAGGCTCATCGTGGTTCTGGCAGCGCTGGAGTGGCCAGACTCTGGAATTACTCTGGCACAGCACTTCCAGTTGCATTTTAAGCTGCTTGGCTCTGTTCATCTGCAGCATTTCTGGTCTGTGGTGATCCAGACCTGGAGGCAGTGGGAAAGATGGCAAATTCTCTCCATTTAGGTGATGTCCCAGTTCTAGCTGGCAAGAGTGAAACACTCTGCTCTCCCTCAGCTTCTCCAGGCACTGGCAGGGACCCCTTGGATGTAGGAGACTTGCAAGAGGATCCAACAAAATCTGTTTGGAAGGAGAAAAGCTGTGGTTTAAGCCTGTTGGAAGGTTACTTAAAGGTTAACAGCTGTGTGCATCCTGTCCTGCTAATCCTGGATTATTTGTAGGACCTGCCCCACTACTCACAGAAGAACTCCAGTGTTGTTCTCAGGACTTTGTGTGCTGTTTGTGGTACCTGTTGTTCTCTAGGTCCCATGACTGCTGGTGTTAATTCTGCCTTCTTGTCCAAATCCTCAGAGCAAGCTTTGGGCTCTCACCCTTTCCCTCTCCAAATACAGGTGTGGAAAGCTCCTTCATCCCCTCAGCTTCTTTTTGCTCCTTGAAGGTATAAACACATTGGAAGTTCAACCTGACCTTACTTCTAAGCAAAACTCTTCAAGTTAATATTGCAATAATTCAATCTTCCTTGGGACAGAAGGGATTATGAAGTCCCAGCAGTGCATGTGCAAAGGAGGGAGGTGTGTTTTGATAGAACTTTAGTGTTAATCCTCAGAGAAATTTGTGTGCCAGGTTAATTCTGAATTTGAGGGGTCTCATCCAGGGAATGAGGTCACTAACTGACACCAAAACAGCCTATGGAAAAATTTTCCCTCATAATAGGGGGATTTATTCACTGGCTTATCCACTGAATTGGTGGATTTATCTTCTTAAAAAAAAAAAAATAAGTTAGGAATCCTGTTTTTCTCTCCTTGTAAGTAGTCTTGACAGATGTGGGTTTCCTTTCCTCCTGTTGTTTCTGGTGATTTTTTTCAGACTGGGAGGAGATGCTCACAGGTTTAGCTGAACTGCACAGAAAACACAGCAGCCTCCCCTCAAGTAGGTTGCTAAAGCTGCTGCCTGCTTTCCTGTCAGTCTTCCCCTCAAAAAAAGCTCAATTTGTGGCCTGTCAGCTCTGGAAAATTTGCATTAATTAATGACATGTTTTGCATGGTAATAGGCAATTGCCCACAGCAGGATTGAATCCCTGTGTGGTGCTCTCAGCATTCCCTTCCATGTAAACAGGGAGATCCTCGTATCCATCAGAAATGCTGACTCGCTGTCAGGAGACTGCTGACTTTCTGTTTGTGTTTTTTTTTTTTTTCTTCCTCCAAGACGTTCCTTATTTCCTGGAGAAGTCAATGAGTTTTCTTTGGGAGAGAAGCCAGTTGCATGTGCCCAGGGTAAAGCAAGGGAAGGATTACTGACCAGAAAGAGGATTCTTGGCTGGTTTGTTTTTTTTTCTTTTCTGCATTGTGCTAAACAGAATCAGTTTTGAGGGCAATTTAGTTCAGGATAGGATCTGTAGAGCTTTACAGAAGGGGAATTTGGCATTTTTCCAGCTGCTCTGTTTGAGCTGTGGATTAAGTGCCTGGCCTGGCTCCAGCCAGGCTCTGCCTCCTCGGTGTCAGCACGGGGCCAGAAGTGCTGGTTTCGGAGCGGTGGGGATGAGTTTCCCTTTCCCTGGTGACACGTGCCCTGCTCCTCCAGGGAGCAGCCACTGGGATAAACACTTACGGATCTCGGGCTGTTACCCCACTCCTCACCCCTCTTTTCCTGCTGCCAGGATCGTGAGTGTGAAGGAGACCCGGCTGACGAGTCTGGTGGCAAATTTCCTGGTGGGGCTGTCGCTGCTGCTGCTCCCGTTCCCCCTGCAGTGGATCCCAAAGCCCGTCCTGTTCGGCCTCTTCCTCTACATCGCCCTCACCTCCATCGATGGCAACCAGCTCTTTGAGAGGGTGGCTCTGCTGCTCAAGGAACAGGTACCTGCAGTTGTGTTTGCAACCCAACTCTTCAAACTGTTTTGGTTCTTTTTTTGTGAGGTGGTGGGATTTTTTGGGGAGTTTTAAACCCCCCTGTGCTGTCGTGTCACCTGCAAAGTTACACGCATTTAAAAAAATAATAATATAAAATATAATAAGCACGACATCAGGAAATGATGATCTTTGATTTTTCCCAACAAAGCTTTAGGCAGGTTGGTTTTTTTTTGGTGCTCTTTTACACTTTCATTTTGTGTGAAATACAGCAAGATGGGATTTTAAACTCAAAATGAAATTACTTGTGTTATTGAAACCTCTGTGATGTGGGCTGAAAACAAACCTGGAAGATGTTTTTTAAATCTGTCTCTGCTACAGGTACTAAAAATATGTTGTTTGGGAGTGTAGGTGGTACCTGGAGCAATCTCCAGCTCACCTTCTCTTATATAACAAGGGTCAAGGGTTTAATAAGCCCAACATTTGGCTCTGCATCTCTGCTAATCGTCTTGATCTCCAGTATTACATCCCAGAGGTTAAAACTGTGAAATTCGGGTAAAGATTACATTTGTCATGTCATGTCAATTTTTGAACAGCTACTGATGTATGTGACTTATTACTTCTGGTTTTAGTAGCAATTATGTGTGGAATTTTCCAGGTTTTGGCATGGAAAATTAAAAAGTATTCTCAAATATGGAAAACTCCCTTTTGTGGAAACCTTTTAATGAGTCATGGCACAATCTGAAAGCCACTGAGGCTGTGCTGGTGCCAGCAGACAGTCGCTCATCCTCTTCATTGATGTATAGACAGTGAGTCAAAGCCTGTGCTCAGACATGAGCAAGGAACTGTCAAAAGAAACCACCATATTTAGCCTATTAATGTCGTTTTTTTCTACCCCTTATTTCTCAAAAATGGGTGGCTTATAGGAGCTGAGAAAATCCCTGCAGTCCGAGCACAGCCTCTTCCTGCACTTCCCTCATCTCCTGGTTCTCCCCTGCAGGGGTTCAGCCAGGAGATGGGAGCACCAGGGGCAAGCTGGAGCCTTGCAAGGCTATAAAATAATGAGGAGCTGGGTGTCAGGTGGAGGAGCCATGGACAGGAACAGCACTGGATGCATCTGCTCTCCTCCCCCTGTACACCCCCCAGGCACCTCTGGCTCTGGAGCCCTGACAGCCCTAGTCCTCCTCAGGGAATCTCCTTACTGCACTTCCCAAGATACTACATTGCACTCCAGATGTTCCCAGAGGCAGTCCTGGCCCTCAGGGGTGTCCTCTCTTCTCTCCAGGCTCCCAGTGCCCAGTCATCCTCTGGGTCTTGCTGTGGTTCCAGGCACTGGAATTAACCCTCCAAATCCCATGTTCAGCTGCTGAACCTTTTAAGGACCCTGATGGTGATGCATTGCTTGTACAAATGGGTGACTTCCCTCAAACCTTGGTGTCCCAGAGCCCCATTCTGCTGTCACAAGTCCAGGTCCCTGCATGTCTAACGTGTGGCTCTTCTCTTCCCAGACTGCCTATCCTCCGACCCATTACATCCGCAGAGTTCCCCAGAGGAAGATCCACTATTTCACAGGCCTGCAGGTCCTGCAGCTCCTCATCCTCTGTGGGTTTGGAATGTCACCCCTGCCTTACATGAAGATGATCTTCCCCCTCATCATGATAGGGATGATCCCCATCAGGTAGGAAGCTTGGCTGTCTTTTTTCCCTGTCTCCCATGCCTTGTGT
Organism: Irena cyanogastra; assembly: GCA_013397155.1. Taxonomy (NCBI): domain Eukaryota; kingdom Metazoa; phylum Chordata; class Aves; order Passeriformes; family Irenidae; genus Irena; species Irena cyanogastra. The sequence continues at coordinate 73,651 of VWZV01012927.1, read as the reverse complement.
CTTCAGGCTTGGATTGCTGGAAGTCTGAGGAGAGGAGAAACTGGGAGCTGGGCTTGTTGAGTCTGGAGAAGAGAAGAGTGAGAGTGGATATATTTATATATCCATATAAATATATTTTATTTTTTAAATATATATATTTATATATCCATATAAATATCTCCAGGATGGTACCAGACTCTTTCCAGTGGTGCCCAGTGACAGGACAAGGACTAAATGCCACAAACTGAAACACAAGAAGTTCCACCTCAACACAAGGAAGAATTTTTTTATGTTGAGGGTGGCAGAGCACTGGAACAGCTGCCCAGGGAGGCCGTGGAGTCTCCTTCTCTGGAGATATTCCAAACCCATCTGGACATGTTCCTGTGTCACCTGCTCCAGGGGGACTGGACTGGGTGATCTCCAGAGGTCCCTTCCAGTCCCAACTATGGCATGAAGTGTGAGTGGTTCAGGAGGGTTTTCTGCATTTTCCAGACTAACCAGCTCCTGGAAGTGGGTAATGAGGAGGGTTGTTTTTTTTTTTGCCAGCTGCTCAGGCCTGAGGAGGAATCAGGATTTCACTGCTGCTGGGAGTTGTGCAAAGGGTTCTGGGCTGGCAAGTGCTCTTCTTCCAGCTTCCCAGGAGGCAAAAACTCTCCTTTTTAATGCCTGTGAGATGCCTGATCTTCCTGAGAGGCCACAGTCCAAACCTCTAGGTGGTATTTGATGATGTTCCTTATCACTTTGCAATTTGATTTCCTCAGGCCAGTGCTCACAGCAGAGCTGGAAACTTTTCCTAAGAGGAATCCTTATCTCTTACCTGGTGCTGTGGTGACCTCACAGACCTGCACTGCTGGATGCCCCTGTCAATGATCAGTTGGGTGAAACTGGCCACATTTAGACTTAAAATATATGGGCCCCACAATATCCTACAGTCTTGAGAGAGAATTGTTAAGAATTTTAACTGATTTCTTCCTTGGGGTTCATTAGCAGCCACTGGCCATCATTCTCCAGTTAAATCATTCATGCTCTCAGTCCTTTGGATATAATGAGAGGCCATAAAAAGATCTTGGAAGGAGCAGATGAAGTTTCCAGTCCACTTGATTATTTTTAGGCCAGCATGGCACCGGTGATATCTGCTTGACTTTGAGCTTGCAGTCCCAGAGATTTTCCCTCTGATCCCGAAATTCAGGGCTGCCAATTTGCAGATCTGCACCACCTGCTGTGGTGTTTTCCTTGGCTGATAAAGATGGGTCCAGTCCTTTCTGAAACAAAAGCAAATGTCAGAGCTACCGTGGCTTTCAACAGGATCATGTCAGAGCCATTTGGGCTGGATTTTTAAAAATAAACAGGCTTTGAAAACACAGAAATTATTGTTCCTCTGGTAGTAATGCCTCACCTGCCCTTCACACTGGTGGCACTTGGGGTGCCTGCTTGAGTGGCTGGTAAATATTTCAGCTGTGAGCAGTGCTGGATGAGTGGCTCTTGTGGGAATTGCAGCTCAGTGCAGAACAGAAAACGTGGGGCACACTCAGCCAGATTCAGGTACTGGACATGGTATAAAAAACTCAATTAGCGTGGCAAGAATGCAGTCAAAAAACCTGATTTTGTGCTAAGAGCTAGATACTAATGTGCAAATATATCTTCTTTTCAGTAAAGAAGATGCTGTCGCTTTATACCCTCTGTGTTGCTAACTCATTTCTCTTTCCAGGGCAGTTTTTTCCCAACAGCTGGATAATCAGCCCTGCTGCCAAGGGGGAGATGCTGCTGCCTGGCACAGCGTGGAAATTTGCCCTTGGCTTTCCTTCCTCTGATTTCTTTTGCCTTCATGTAGTTTCTGTGGCCTCCAGCCAAGAAGGCAGCACCATGATCCATGAGCTCTGTAATTAATGACTTTTTCCCAAAGATTTGGCACTCTTAAATAGGTTGGGCAGTTGAAGAAATTTAAATTTAATATATTTTCTCCATTTTTTTTTTAAGAAGTGAAGGGAGAAATAGGAGATGAGACAGTAGCCAGGGGGCAAATTCAAAAATCAAACACAAATGAGCGAGGCATGGCTTGGTGTCCCATCCAGAGCTCAGCCACGTCCCAAAGCCACATTTCCATCCATCCAACAGCTTTAGAAACAGGATTTGTGCTGTCATTAGTGAGGGAGCACTGGTGTGGTCTTAGACAGATACTGAGAAACCACTGAAATCCATTATTGCAGTGGAAAACAGCCTGCTGGAAGAAAACTTGATCTCTTTGGGTATTCCCAGTTCCTGGCTTAGATTCAGAACTTTGGGATGATGAGTTTTTGGTTGCCCACAGAAGAATCTTCTCTCCAAGCTGTCTCTTATCTGAGCTCCCGTGGCTCTCAAGCATTTTATTCTCTTGATGGGTCTGTTTAAGGAGATCCTGGTATTTCTCATTGATAAGTGATGTTTGGGATCTCTTGCACAGCTGTTGAAATCTGAAATGGATTTTTTGGTGCTTAATGAGTTATTTTAACAGCTGAAGCAGTCACTCCCTTGTTAGACAAGGGAAAATGCTACATAAATGTGCATTGGGGTTTTTTTTGTTGTCTTTTTGTTGGTGTTGAGTTGTAGTTTGTATTTTATCATAGGGTATTTCATTTATAAAATATTTAGTTAAAAATATTATTTAAAAATATTTTTAAAAATAATTTAAATTTGATTTTAATGTGTGAAGGTTGTATGAAAGTAGTCTTAGTTCTTACTTTAAAAATTATGTATGTAATATTATTTATGTAAATATATTATTTGGTTTTTTATTTAAAATTTATGTATATAAGTTTATTTATTTATGTGAATTACAAGATTTACAAGAGTAACTTCACAGTGCCTTTCTAATCCAAATATATTAATTTGTGAGGATGTTCTTGCAAAAAATCAAATTTAAAAAAAATTTAAAAGTAAGGGAATCCCTGTCTCCACGTGGAGAAAACAGACACCAGGTTGGGATGGTCTTGTTTGGAGTCATGGCTCTTCACCTCTGTATTTTTGTTACCCTGAGGACTTGGTGGTGACAGAGCTGTAGGAAAGTGACTTCCTCCTGTGAGGATGAGGATGTTCTCTTTCCAGCTGGAAGGAGGGAGCTGGCACTGCTGTTCCTATAAACGCTGTGTTTGCCTGCAGGATTGGTTGGTTTTGCTGTCCCCCACTTTGTGTCCCCTCACTGGGTGAATGTCACGGCCAAACTCCCCCAGGAGCTTTGGGACAGAGACAAAAATGCTGCACGACCAAGGACTGAGTCCCTCTCTCTGCTCTGCCTTAGGTACAACCTGCTCCCCAAGATCATCGAGGCCAAGTACCTGGATGCCATGGATGCAGAGTACTGAGGGCTCCTGCCTGCACAGGGGAGGGACAAACCCCTTTGGGGCTGGCCAGGGCGTGCCACCATCTCCTGCAGCTCTCTTTCACCACTTTCTCCCTGCTCTGACGCTGGCAATGCACTCCTGGCACAGCTCCACGGGGCCTGGGCCAGACCAAGGGGGCCTTGGACTTGAGAGGACGCTGCTCTCTGGAGCTGGGGGGCGAAGGAGCTTCATGGAAAATGCCACTTCCCACATCCCCCACCACACAAACCCCAAAGATCAGCCTGGCTGCATGCTTGGAGCATCCAGAGCTGTCCTGTGTCCCCTTGTTTGAGGGTGGGGGGGGCTTTTTTAATGCACCACATCCTTTTCTTCCCCAACACTAAGAACAGCGACTGACCCTCGTTTTATAGAATGACAGCCCCGTCCTGGCCTTTGAATCCAATTCCCTGCGCCCCCAGTATTCCCAAATTGGTGTTCTGGGTGGGATGGCCTCGTGCTAAACCACTGATGTCAGGAGAGATGGTGGCTGTTTTCTCAGATTAATGGGTTTGGAAACAGTTCCAGTGTGTACTGCTACAACCCACAGCTTTGGATGAATTTTTAATCCCAGCAAATGAGCTGGGAACGTTGAGAGTCTGGGCTCGCATGGCCCTGTGGATGAAACCCCTGCTGGGTTTGAGCTGTTTGGGCATTAGTGTGGATCTTTCTCCCATTTCTCCTGGGTAATCAAACACAGAATTGTAGGTTTTTGCACAACTGCAGCATTTTTTGCTTGCACCCAGAGGGCAGTTGTGTCGAGGTTGCATATACATATGTACAGTAGTGCCTATGTGTACATATATACATATGGAGTTGTGTATATATTTTGCATAGATATACAAATAGGCCTGGTTCTTTCCAAATTCACAAGTGTTTTGTGCAGTCAGTGTTAGCCACCATCTCCTGACCATATACTTGTTCTCTGCTTCAGTGCTGCTTTTTCTCATTTGAGATATGGTCACTTTTATTCCTTTGGAAGCTGCTCAGTTACTGGTTTTGTTCATGTGTTGCTTTATTCAAGGTGTTTTCTTTGCTTTCTCCTTCCTGTGGCTTGAGACCTTCATCATTCTGTCTTGAGGCTCCAACATGTGAATTTTTCATTTAATTTTGATGTACAGAATGCAATGAAAGTTTTCCTCTTTTCACCTAATCAATACTTGTTGGTCATTTCATTGTTTCTGTTGTGTAGCTGATTTCAAGTTCCCCCCTCTCCTCCCCCCAGACGTTATATTATATTTCTGGATGAATCTTAACTTCTGCTGTCTTTTATATTTCAGTTTATTTAATTTTGCTTGTACTATGGTCAGTTTTCTTATTTGGAGTACTGTGAAACAAGCTGCCCTTTAGTTCAGTGCTTGGCACAGCACAGGTCACAGCGAAAAATGTTCAGAAAATTGTGGACCTCGGTGATGAACTTGCAAAAGAGCAGAAATGAGGGAAGAAGAGGAATGTAAAATATGAATTTATCAGCACAGAGAAGTGTTTCTCACCAGTTGCTTGCCCAGTAAATGGTGCAGAGTTTTTCCTCCCAGCCCAGCATGGTGAGGGAGACTAACCCAGCCGTGAGGGAGGAAGGCTTTGGGTGCAAAACTCCTGTGCTGACACTAAGCCAGGCTCAAGCCACTGCAGATTTGGTGTATTTGCACTAAAGATCAGAGGGTATTTAATCTTTGTGGAGCTGCCCACGGCTCTCAAACACGTGTGCAGAACTAATTTTTTCATTTTCTTACGAAATCCTTTGTACTGAGACTCGAGGGAGGAGAGCAGAGAGTTCCTATATCCATGATTTTATATCCCTGAGGGAATTGTAGGGAAAAGCCCTCAGCTTAGCAAGCAAAACAAAGTCACAGATAGCAAAAACATGACCTTCGTGTGGCACCAAGCTGATCTGAGAAGTCTCAGGGTCAGGGTGACCACCCCAGAGCATCTAGGCAGGGAATTTGGCTTCCAGCAGCCTCGGGGGCAGCAGGGGTAGCTCCTGCCACGTCTGACAAGAGCAGGTACAAACCCAAACGTGGTTTCTGAGCACTTTCCCCAAGATTCCCTGGCTTTGGAGTAATTTCTGTGCCAGGATCACTCAGAGCTGTTAGCAGGGGCAGGCAGGATTTCAGAGGTGGCAGAACTCTGTCTGATCTTCAGTCAACAGCAAAAGGGCAGGTGACAGGCAGCAGTTCAGGACCTGCTGGAAGCCAGGGAGTGCAGAGGGCTGCTGAGGCTGAAATAACATGTTTTTCCCACAGATGTCAAAAGATTTAAGCAAAGCTGCCATCAGAGGTGTCATCCTCTGGCTGAGTAAAGCTGTAACACACACATGTCCTGTGGGAGAATTCCTGGTGTCTCCACAGGAAAAAGTCACCTTGGGGGTGGTTTAAGTGATGTTTTGGGTGCTGTGGCTGGAGGAAGGACAGGATGTGCCCCAGGGAACGTGGCTTTGGTCCTCTTTGAGGCTCTGGGTGGGATTTCCTTGGGCACAGAGCCAGAGTGGGGTGGCCTGGCCTGCAGGTCTTGCTGGACAAAATGGTTTTGAGATGCACCCTCCATCCCCACTTAGAAGGGCCAAAAATGTCCCCATTTAAAGCCTTTTTAAAGGATCAGTTTCAGATAGTGTCAAATGTTGCAGAGAGAAATTCAAATCCAGGCAGCAGGGAGGGTTAAATATCAACCACAACTCTTGTTTGTATCTTTTATTTTCCTTCACCAGTGTGACTTCAGTGTTTGTATTTTCTTTGTAGCATCAGTAGGATTCTGTTCTGCAGGGTTTTTGTTCTTACAGAAGTCAAGGGCCAAAGAATCAGCTGATGGGAAATCAGCACAGCTTGAAGGGGGGGAAAAAGCTGTGCTGGCTTGGACTGGTTGAACATTTGGACCTATGTCTCAATATTTGGGTAGAAGGGAGATGTGAGACTCGAGGCCTCTTGTCTCAGGAGGGGTTTCACGATCCTGCAGAGGATTTATTTTATTTTTCCATGCCTTTTCTTTTCTTGTTTGCTTCTGGTTTTGCTGACTTAAGTGCAGGCGTTTCCAGGAAGTAGCTGACTAGGGAAGGAGGGTTTGTTCAGAGTTGATTGAGCACTTTAATACTTCTGTGAAGGTTTAAGACAATTAGAATGTAAAAGAAGTTTTATTATAAGCTCTTTATATACGCACAATGCTCTGTATAACTGTTGCCAAAGAACTGAGTCTGAAAGGTGTCAAGAGCTGTTGGGAGAGTCCGTGGGGTTCACCTGGCATTGCAAGGTAGGGAAAAGCTTCTGAAACGAGTGGATTTTGGAAGTTGCCATTTGACAGCTGCCAAAACGATCAGAAACTGGAGATAGAATAAAATTCTACTCTCAAACTTGTGGTTTTTGATCCTTGCGTTGAATGTAGGAGCTAGAAGTGAGCTTGACAATTAAAATTGGATTTGTACCTGACTGGTTTTGTTGGTCTGAGACTTTATTTTGTTGCTTTTGAAGACGTCCTTGACATGCTGTGTGTGGGATTTGATGTGTTTGTCCATGTAGGGACAGTTGGTGGAAAGGTGGAACTTGCTGAACAAGCAGTGCAGCCCTTTCAGGATTGCTTAGGAAGCACAGCTAACAACTGCTCTGCAACAGCCCCAAACTCCCTGGCCACCAGCATCTGAAGTTACTTAATAAATGGCAGGCTCTGCTTGGATGTGCTGCAAAAGGATGGGGATGGAGTGGAGGGATTCAGCTGGTTTGGCTCAGAGCTGCTGCTGGGGCAGTGGTCCAAGATGAGCCCCAGCTCTGTGGGACACAACACGAGCTTCCTGATGATCCAGGGAGCTGGGATGCTCTGGAGAGAAACAGGGTGGTTGGCCACACTTGGGTTGGTTCTTCCACCACAATTGTTGGTTCTTGCCCAAAATTCCACATCCCCAGCTGCACCCAGAGACTGAGACTTCACAAACTTCTGCTCAGGATATTTGGCTGCTTTAGGAGCTGCTGCTGGACCGTGCTCTGTGGGCACTCCTAGGAGGAGCAGGAAATCCCCCAAAGTTGGATAGAGCTGGAGAATGTTCAGAGGTGGGAGGGAAGGGCTTGGTTTGGGAGGGTTTTGGTGGAGTTCTCAGCAACAAGAAAAGGACCTGAGATGTCACATCACCAAAAGCAGCTCCTGTTTTCCAGTGTGTCCCACCAGGCATCTGCACCATCCTTCACGTTCATGTCACTCCTTTCCAAGCTTTTTTTGTTGTTTGTTGCATGCTGAATCTGCCCTTTGCAGTGTTTTTACCTGCCTAGAACATTGATGGGCAGAGCCAGGCGTGGCTCAGGCACCTCTGTTGTGTCTGTTCCCCCAAAACTCAGTGCAGGCTGTTTGCTGTCATCTCCTGACCCAGCTCTCTGCTTCTTCAGCCCATTCTAGAAGCTGGCTCTGGAATTCCCACTGCAGAAATGCTGAGTGGGAATTTTTCCTGGAGAACCTGAGCCTGTGTCTGGCAGTGGCTGCTCCTTGGGGCTCCTCTGCCAGATAAGCAGTGATGGAGGATCCATGACTGTCCAGCAGTTTCACCTCCCCATCTCTTCAGCAATCGCCTTGACAGCCCCTGTTCCAGTTGGGATGTCCTCCTTTCATCTGCCAAGCTTCCAGAACAACCTAAACAGGCATCATGGCATGGGGCTGGCTTGTTTTCTGTACTGAGGCCTGTGAACATTAGAAGAGGCTCATCTTCTCTAATTGTTTTCCTGTCTGATTAAGGCCCTGAAGGACCAAACCCTGCCCATTCACTCGTGGCTGCAGCGCTGCTTGCGAAGAGCAAACCATCAATGTCGTGGGCAGAGCAGAGGGGAGGGAGTTGTTGCAGCACAAGCTTTAGAATCACAAATTACCACTTTCCTCTTTGGCTTTTGGGTGTTTTCCTTTCACACCTCCCTGGCTGTGCCTTTCTTTGCCTTGTACAGAACGCTGCATGAGCTGGGATTGCTTGGCTCTGCCCTGATGTCACATTAAATATTGAAGAGCCTGTCCTGGGGGAGCTGCTGCCTTCTGCTCCCCATCTGCCTCTCCTGCAAAGAGCTGCTCACTTGGAGACTCTGCTCCTCATCCACGAGACAAATTCCTGCTGCTACAGGAGCAGTGCCCCTTACTCAGCCACAGAAGGGGAGCAAAATGCAAAGAGTTGGGGAAAACAGCTTGAAAATAAAATCTCTCCCTCCTGACCTGAGTGATGCTGGCACTTCTTAGCACGTGGGGAGAACCAGGAGCTCTGCAGCAGTGAGGTGTTTGTGATGGGATCAGGGGCCTGCAGGAAATCCCCCTTACCAAATTCAACACATGGAGGGCTGATTTCAGTGCTGGGGAGGCTTTTGGGAGGGCTGGGAGCAGTTCTCATCTGCCCAGCAGCAGCACTTGGTGTCCTGGAATGCTTGTTTCAGGTAAGTTTTCCATGTTTGGATGACCTGGGTGGTTGTGCAGTGTCTGTGGGAGTGAGAGCAGAGTGGCTGGAGCAGGAGGTGCAGCCCTGGGTGCCCTGAGCCTCCCCAGAGCTGGGGCTGAGCTCTGTGCTGGGAGTGACAGAGCTCAGGCCGTGTCCCCTCCTGCCTGGAGCTGCCTCCCCTGGCAGCTCTGCTGGCACCTCCCTGGTGTTCGGAGCATCACACTGCTCAAATCTGGGAGCAGTGCCACTGATTTCAAACTGCACCTCCAGGAGTGCTGGCCTGCTTCAGCAGGGTTTTATGGGATCACATCTTCATGGAATCATGGAATGGTTTGGGTTGGAAGAGACCCTAAAGCCCATCCCATTCCACCCCTGCCATGTGCAGGGACAGCTTCCACTGTCCCAGGCTGCTCCAAGCCCCATCCAACCTGGCCTTGGATGCTTCCAGGGATCCAGGGGCAGCCACAGCTTCTCTGGGCACCCTGTGCCAGGGCCTCACCACCCTCACAGGGAACAATTCCTTCCCAGTATCCCCCCTAACCCTGCCCTCTGGCACTGGGAGCCATTCCCTGTGTCCTGTCCCTCCAGGCCCTTCCCTGCAGAGCTCCCCTTGCCTGCCCAGGTGTTGGCAGCTCCCTCCCATCTCCACCACTTCTGGTGTTAAAGAGTAATTGTGATCCTGGCATTGAGTAATTGTGATCCTGGCCGAGTGTGGAAGCTGCAGCCCCTGGGATGTGTTGGATGCTCCCTCTGGAGCTGGGCTGTGCCCCGAGGTGCCCAGCAGCTCCAATGGCTCCGTTCCCATGGGAGAAGGAATGATCCAGCTGCAGAGCACAGCTGCTGACTGACCCTGGGAGGGTTTGTTTAGCCTGTGGTGTCACACTGGTTTTATCAGTGGCTGGGGGCTCTGCTGTTCCTGGAGGTGTTTATCCCCTCCTTTCCCTGCTCTCTTTGGTGGTGTGAGTTTGTACCTTGTCCCCACAAAGGCAAGATTGGACTCGATGATCCCTGTGGGTCCCTTCCAAGTCAAGATATTCCATGATCCTACGAGATGTTACCCCAGAAAACAGAAATTCTGTTACTAAAACTGTAACAGTTCAGCTGCTAAAAACCCCAAACTTTATCCAAACAAAATACACCCTAAAATTAATGCAAATCAACCCCTTCCCCATGATCCCACCTGAAAAAGGCACATCCTAAATACATAAATATCTTAAATACTCCCTCATTTCCCCTCCTGCTTAAGAGGAGAAACCTTCCAGGGCAGACCCAGCTCGCCTCCAGCCCTGCTTCCCCTTTCCCTGCAGCTCAGGGTGGATTTCCAGGGATGGGTGGCAGTGCTGGGTTTATTTATGATGTGTAACTGGTGAAATCCTTCTCCACTGGGAGACCAGGAGGTTTATGCCAGGATTCTGAGAAAGGATTTGGAGAGAGGGAGATCCCTGTTCAGGGGTTTCTGGTAGCTAAAGAGGCTCTCCCAGAGCATCTCCCTGATCTGCTGCTGATTTTCCAATGCAGGATTTCTTTTGGGGGGGGGGAGGGAGGGAGAGGGAATTCCTTGCTTGTATAAGGAAGCTCTGTATATAAAATGGAAATAAAAAAGAAATACGCTGTTTATATATTTCTACTTTTTGCCCAGTCCCTGCCTTTCCTTTGATCTGAAGTTCCTGGCACAGCCTGGGTTTCTCCCCCAGTGCTGAGGGTGTTTCTCTGGGGACTGGGGATATTTGTGTCAGCCCCAGCACTTGGAGCATTTGAGCATCTCAGCTGTGACTGGAAGAGCATGTGCCTGACACATGAGGGTCTGGGGAGCCAAAAATTGGATTATTTCATCATTTAATGGGGAATATCTGCACCTTTTACCTGATTTGGTGCACTGGCAGCATCTGGAGCTGGCTCTGACATCCTTGGCATCACCCAAACCAGAGATGAGCCCAAATCCTGGGGAATTTTGTCATCAAGGAGCCTGGGAATGAGCCACTTTTCCAGGGAGTGAATTTCTTACCTGCCACAGGATCCAGCATCCTCCTCTACTCGAGGATCCTGGAGGAGCTCACGAGGACACTGAGGTGAGGCTGGGAATGGCTGCGTGGGTCTCTGAGCAGGATCTGGGACAATCCAGAGCCTGCCAATAGATCAATTGCAGCATTTATTTGTTTATATTATTATATCAATANAATATTTTATATATATAAATATATATATATAATAGATATAGATATATTATTTAAAATATTTTATATAATATATATTATAGATATATTATTAAAAATAATATATATATAGCTATAGATATATATAGAGAGATATGTAGATATAAAAATCCCAATCCATAAATGGAGAGAACCCCAGGAAAAGGGGGAGCAGTTTGGATGCTGTTAATCTGGGGGGCTGTTGAACTCTGATTTTTGAGATGGGAGGTGCTCCCTGCTCTGCCATGGGCTCTGTTGGGCTGTGCCAGGAGCAGAGCCCTGAACCTGCCCCAAGCCAGGCTGGAGAGCCCCAAACAGGACAGGAAAAAGCAGGAGGGAGGTGGGAGGGACGTGTTTGGCACCTGGATGTCACCGCCTGGATTTCTGCTCAGAGCAGGTTTTATCAAAATTTTGGGTTAAATGTTGGTGGCATTTGGTGCAGAGCTGGGGAGGGTCAGGGTCAGGTGGGGACAGTGTTTCCCTGGCATTGTCCTTCCTTCCCCACCAGGACACACGTGGTGCTCTGCCAGGAGCTTTGAAATGTGAGCTGGCCAAAAATTTCATGGGTGAAGTGTCCAAGGAAGAGCCAGGCCCCAGGGATGTGATGTGTGGGTTTGCCCTGTGCCATGGAGGGCATGGAAAAAGGGATTATTTAGGGTGGCTGCGCCTTCAAACTGATGATTTTGTCAGTAATTTTCCCTCCTTGATCTGCTGCTTTGGTTTGAACTAAAAAGGGAGTTGGAATATTCCTCCCTGCACTTCCCAGCCCTATAAAGAACTAAAATATCTTCCTGGAGTGATCTGAGTGTGACAGGGTCACAGATACCCACGTGCCACTGCAGCAAAGCTGGGGAGAAGGAACCAGTTTTTCCCAGTCCCCTGAATTTTGGGGGATGCAGAACCCAGAGATGGACCAGAAGAGAAGGCAGCAGAAACGCTGCAGCCAGCCAAGGGTCGGAAATCTGAATTTTTCAGTGTACGAGCCAAAAACGCAATTAATTGTAGCTTTTTTTTTTTTTTTCCTTTTTCATTTTAAATGTTCGGGGTGGATTTTGTGTTTGTTTCTGGCCCTGAGCCTTCGCAGCACCAAAACCTGCTGGTTTTCATCGGGAATTTGATGTGCTGAGAGCCGGTGCCATCTAGGGGACAGAGAGGAGAACAGGGACAGGGAGCAGAACACCGGGACGAGTTTCACTCCCAAAACTCCAAAATCTGCTCCGACCTGCGGAGAGCCTCAGCCCAACCCCCCTCCATCACCTGGGCACCGAGCACGGAGAGCCCCGGGCTCGGAATGGGAAGCTGGTGGGTGCAGGGCTCCACTCAAGCTCAACCAGCCCCAAATGCTGCGTGGAAAGCAGAAATCACCAAATGGTTTTGGTTGGCAGGACCTTAAACCCCTCTCATCCCATGGGCAGGGACACCTCCCACTGTCCCAGGTGCTCCAAGCCCTGTCCAGCCTGGCCTTGGACACTGCCAGGGCGTTGTCTTCGAGCAAAAACTTCTCCCCAAAGCCAGGCACCAAAAAAAGTTGGCAGGAAAGGTTTGCATGGAGTGGTTTGCTCCAAGGGGGACAGAGCCCTGCCAGCTCCCTCTCCCAGCTCTGGGCTGGCCTGGGTGTCCTGCAGCAAATTCCCTCCTCCTGCTGCTCTCCAGGGATCTGTCCTGCTGTCCCTCGGGAGAGGGCTGGCCAGGAGTGTTTGCTCTGCTCCCCTGCTGGGGAGGGCCCAGAGGTGTTACAGGATCACAGAATTATTTAGGGTGGAAAAGCCCTCTGAGATCACCCAGGTCCCCCAGCACTGCCAAGGCCACCACTGACCATGTCCCCAAGCGCCACATCCACATGGCTTTTAAGTCCTTCAAGGGATGGGGACTCCACCACTGCCCTGGGCTGGAGAACCTTTTCCATGAAGAAATGTTCCCAATATCCAACCAAACCCTCCCCTGGCCCAGCCTGAGGCCGTTCCCTCTCCTCCTGTCCCTGTTCCCTGGGAGCAGAGCCCGACCCCCCTGGCTGTCCCCTCCTGGCAGGAGTTGTGCAGAGCCACAAGGTCCTCCCTGATCCCCCTTTTCTCCAGGTTTTTCCCCAGGCACAAAAGGGAGTTCTCTCTCCTGGATAACTCTATCTGAGCCCCCAAAATAAATCTGTTCTCTTACTGCACAAACCTAAACCCAGACTCTTCCCAAACCTTTGGGAAAGGAGGATGGGAGAGCAGCAGGAGGAAAAGCTGCAGCTCCATCACTTTGAATACACCAGCACTAAGGATAACAAATCAAATCACCAATAACAATCTGCCAAATGGGTGAGTACAGCCTCGGGCCAGAGCTGCAGGGCTGAGGGGTTTGTATTGGACACTTCACCTAAATCACTTTTTTTTCATTCTTTCCTAGCTCAGGTTTTTGGGGGTTTTCCCCAGCTTCATCAGCTGCCCTGGAAATCCTTTTGGCACCCACCACGGGCAGCTTCAGGGTGGGCAGGAGAGGCTGCAGCCAAAAGTTTGCTGTCAGGGGCTTCTCTTCCACCTCCTCCTCCCCAAATGTCCCCTCCAGCTCATCCCCATCCCCCGGGGCAGCCCCGGCTGTGCAGGACATGGGGAGAGGCTGTGGGCACATCTGGCCTTGATGGAGAACGGGGACAGCTCCCGAGAGCCCTCCCAGGCAACCAAAATTTGTAAATCCGGGGGACTAAAAGCTGCCTGCTGTCCGTGCAGACTCCAGCAGAGGGAGTGCGGCTGCACGGAACAGGATTAAATCGCTCTTCTCTTCAGCAAATCCACCTTTTGGAGAGGAATTATTAGGATGTCTCCTTTGGATGGCGTTTTCCCGTGACATTTCCAACTGTTCCCCACCCGCTCAAACAGCAAAATGCGTTGGGAGCCTTTAAAAATAACGGAAAAGTTTAGTTTTATTTTTTATTTTCTATTAAGAAAAAAAAACCACCCCAAAATCCTATCTCAGAGTTTTAAGTCATAGGCAAGTCGTTAAATTACATCTCGAGGGGATCGGATTGGACCCCAAGGAAAAGGATTAATTTCTGGGAGATCCATCCCTCTCCTGGGTACCAGCCTCCCACCACTTTATTTTTCTTTGCTGGGTGATCTGGGGAGAAGTTCCTTGGTGCTCACCAGAGGCTGTTTTTGGGAGTGGGGGAGCCTCACAGGGAAATCAGGAGATGCCCATGGAGGGAAGGGGAAGGGATTTGGGTCGCTAAAACCCCTCGGATTTTGTTATTCCTGATCACAGCCACGGGAGCGGCACCGTGGCACTCACAGAGAAGGTTTGGATAGCCCAGAATTCATCCCGAATTTCCCTGCAGGTAAAATCCACCCTTCGAGATGCTCCTTAAAAGCTGAGAGTCCCGAGGGATTAATTTTATCCATCTGGGCAGGCTCTGCCTGCTGGGAGGGAGAAATGTCAACATCTGTGCTGCAGGGAAGATTGCAGGGATGCCGGTCCTGGAAACACCGGCGGGTTGAGAACCTCGGAGTTAATGAGATTCCTCCAAATTTGCATATTAATACCTGCGCCTATTACCTCGCTATTAGACTTAATAAGGCGTAAATTAACAATTAATTGCTAATAAAATGGCCATTTGTACATGAAAATGGAATAATAGATCTGGGCGCTGCCTTCCTGAAGTGCTGGGAGGATTTTGGTCGCCCCTCCCCTGCTGCAGGTGCAGTGGGGGAACTTTTAATTTTGTGTTTTCTGCTTCCCGGCTTTGCTTGGCACGGAAAATCTTCCTTGGGGTTCATCCCACCTGGCTCCAGCAGCATCCCTGCTCCTCCAAACCTTTGCTGTCCTCTCAGCCAAAGGCAGAAAGCTCAGTGAGAGCTGAGCTAAGGCACGCTGGCCATTTCCTCCCCTAATTGCCATTAAATGCAATTAGTGCTTCCCAGCTCGCCCCAGAAGCAGTGTCTCAGCAAGGTCACCGTGGCCTGGGGCTGGAGAAATGCTGCACGGAGAGTTTTAGCCAGAAGAATAATAATTATTTTAATTATTTCTTCACGTGAAAATCGGCGTTTTCCCCTTCTGTCCTCCCCAAAATCAACCCAAGCAAAGAATCTTCCCTCTGGCTGCTTGGTGAGCGTCCCATGAGCTGGGAGTGACTTTCTGCTCCTGTTTTTGCTCCCCAAGTTATGAGAGCAGCTCATTTCCATGGAAAAATGGGGGAGAAACTCTCCTTTGAAGTTCCCAGACCTGCAGGAGGTCTGAAAGGGAAAAGCTGTAGGTTGTATCCTACAGAAATGGGATGAGACAGAGTGGGATAAATTCTGCTCCCTGCAGCTCTTGCAGGATTTTCAGGCTCTGCCAAAAATCCTGGAAGACCAGAGCAAAGAGCCCAGGAAGCTCCTCGCCTCTAAAATCACCTTTTTTCTTTCCTTCCTCTCTGCCAGGACACGAACTCGACCTCTGTGCATGAACCAGCTGCTTCCCAACCATGCCTCGAGAGGAAAAAAATCCTTCCCTGTCTCTCCTTAGTGCACAGGAGCTCCTGGCCGTGGTGATCTCCCAAAGGCAGCCTCCAGGGAAGCTGGAAAAACCCCTCCAGGCTGGAAAAAAAACTCCTCCAGGCTGGAAAACGCCCTCCAGGCTGTCCCCAACCCCGTATCCTCCCCCTAACCCCTCTCCCAGGGCTGGGAGCAGATCTGCGGCTCGGGCACAGATTGTTTCCCTGAAATTCTCCAGGCATCTGGCCACAGACTGCCTGAGCCGGTCCTTAGGGGGTGTTTTTCTCCTCGGCTGAATTTGTCTGGGTTTGGAGACTGCAGAATCCGGCGGCTCCCGCAGCAGGGAGTTCTGCAGATTTCCCCCTTTTCCGCCTCGGAAATTCCGGGTGCGTTTGGGAAATCTCAGTGAGCTCCCACTCCCCGGGCCGTGCGGGGTTGGAGCATCAGCCCCATCCCACCCTGGCTCGTCACCGCTCTGGAGGGGCCGGGAAAAAAGCCCCACCTGTCATGGAAAAAAAAAGGACAAAAAAATCCCGGAGCTCCTCCAGCACGTCCTGGCCTGGCGAGGAAGCTATTTTCACCAGCCTCCCACACACGCTGCGATGCTCGAGCAGCAAAGGAGGAACCCCGGCGTTAAGCACAGCTTTAACAGCCCTGGTTTAGCTCGCCGGCGCCTTCCCTGCAGATACACTTTTTTTTTCTTTTTCCTTTTTTTCTTTTTTTCCGGGAACATCTGCCCCAAAAATCCCTGGGGACCGGTGCCCGGAGGTAACGCCGTGCTTGACATCACTGAGATTTGAAGGTGTTTGTCTCAGCCCTCCAGGCTGTCCCCTGCGTGTCCGCGCAGTCCTGGGATGAGATTCCCACCTCGCTCCCGGAGCGCTGAGTGTCGGGAGTCGCTTCCCGAGCCTGCGGACAGCTCCCCAGTCACAGCCCCGCACCTCTCCCCTCCGAACCGCCCATCCCAGGGATGCAGGATGGGCCCCGCACTGTCCATCCCCTCGGGAAGGCAGCAGAGGGGCTGAATTCCCCAGGGAATGACCCTTGGGAACAACCCATGTAGGAGACGGCTCTGCCCGCATCTTCCACCCCAGGAGGAGAGAACTGTGACTGACGTCTGATGGATGCCCTGGGTTGAAATATCAGAGTGAGCCCAGCTCCGAAGTCCCCGTGGAACGTTTGGTGGGGAAGTGGATGTGGATCTCTCCCTCTTCTTTCCCCGTTTTTTTTTTTTTAATAGTCTTTATTTCGGTTTTCCTAGGATTAGGGATCTGCCTAATCTTAATTTCATTTTTAGGGATCTGCCACTCCCTGGCTGTTTGCTGCTCTTCAGCGTGGAGCTGAAGGAACACGGGACTCGCTACAAGCCAGGAGAGCTGTAAAAAAATGCATGGAACGAGGAAAAAACCCTCTCCTGTAAAACAATCCCTAAAAAAAACCACGGGGAAGGGCGCCTTTCCCTGTGCCTGCCCTACTTGCTGCGCTCCAAGGCTGCTTCTCCTGCCTCTCAGCGCTCCGAGGCATCTCCTCAACTTCCAGCCTTTCCCTCCAGATCCTCACACGCTCCCTCCCATGGCTGCAGGATCCAGCCTGGACCCCCCCGGCCCGTTCTTTGCTCCTCCCTGGGGCTCGGAGGGAGCCAGGGACCATCTGGGTCCCTGCCCGGCAGAAGCGAGGGGAGGGCGGTAGGAGGGACCGGCGAGGCGGGGAGGGGAGAAGGATGCTCCGGGGGTGGCTCTTTGCTTCCTCGCCCGCCCGGAGCTCGCAGGGGCTCGCCTGGAGGATGTCTCACCCCCTCGGCACAGGTAACTCCGGGACCCCCCAGGGCCGCAGCCGGGGGACGCTGCAAAGGGGAGGAAGGGGCCGCAATCCGGCTCGGATTGAAACAAAACTTCAAGGGGGAAATGGGGTTTGAAACAGAACAACAACAACAACAGCAAAAAGAGAGGATGCAGGTTTGTGCACGATGCTCGGAGCATCCCGGGGTGAGCCCTGCGCTGAAGTTTCCTTGTGGATGGCCGGGAAATACTTGCAGGGATGGAATCCCGGGGGTGGGAGCGCGGCCGCGGCTCTCCGAGCCGCTCTGCCGCGCGTGGTGCTGATGCTCCGGGAACGAGCTGGGCTGTGCGTGGTACCCTGGGGGCTGCATGCCATGGATCCGCTCCCGCTGCCACGCCGTGGCTACTCACAGCCCGTGTGTGGCCACCGCACGCCAGGAGCGGGGATTTGCGGTCCCGGCTTTGAAGTTCGCGTGTGCCACGGGCAGGGGATGCAGCCGGCGGGGGCTGCGCCCGCACTGGTGCCGTGGCTCGTGTTGTCGCATCCGCTCCCATATCCACAGAGGCGGCTCTGCAAGGGATTAAATGTATGGATGCAGAGGAGAAGTGCAACAGCAGCAGGCACAGCTCGGCAGGGAAACACTGTCCACAATCCGTTCTCTCTCCTGGAACAGCACATGGATGGCCAGGGAGATGTTGCAGGCAGCCCGTGCTCCTTCCCAAGTGGAGAGCGGCTTCCTCCAAGCATCCCCCGGCTAAACGCGTGTCCTTAAGGAGACTTGGGAAGCGGCTTCCTGCCGAGCACGTGAGATGCAGCCGCAGCTCTG
Organism: Irena cyanogastra; assembly: GCA_013397155.1. Taxonomy (NCBI): domain Eukaryota; kingdom Metazoa; phylum Chordata; class Aves; order Passeriformes; family Irenidae; genus Irena; species Irena cyanogastra. The sequence continues at coordinate 55,691 of VWZV01012927.1, read as the reverse complement.
GGGAGGCAAGAGCTGAGAGGGGTGGAGGGGGGTGGTGACGGTGGGCGAGGGGATGAGAGGATATTCGATTTTCTTCGCCCTGTTTGTGACAAGATGTTCTGGTTTGTCACTGGAGGTGTCACTGCTGGGGGAGCGCTCGTGCCGAGCTCGGAGCATGCTGCTGAGGGCCAGCCCCAGGAGGTTTCTGGAGCAGCACCTTCTCTTGGTGGAGAGCGCAGAGCAGCAGCGGCCGGCTCGGGAACCGCTCCCGAATCCATTCATGACTGAGGAACCCCCCGCCCCAGCCGAGCCCGAGCTGCCGCCCGCCAACCTCACCAACGCCACGGACTGCGGCGAGGAGATCCTGCTCTATGGGGACACCGAGAAGGTCGTCATCGGGGCCGTGCTCTCCATCATCATCCTCACCACCATCGCCGGCAACGGGCTGGTCATCATCTCCGTGTGCATCGTCAAGAAGCTCCGGCAGCCCTCCAACTACCTGGTGGTGTCCCTGGCCGCCGCCGACCTGTCGGTGGCCTTCGCCGTCATGCCCTTTGTCACCATCACGGACCTGGTGGGGGGCGAGTGGCTCTTTGGGAAGGTGTTTTGCAACGTGTTCATCGCCATGGACGTGATGTGCTGCACCGCCTCCATCATGACCTTGTGCATCATCAGCGTGGACAGGTAAGGCAGGGCCGGGCTGCCGCCCTGCGCTCAGGTGGGCTCGGGTATCTGGGGTGTTCTGGGAGGTTGGGGACTGCTAGAATTGTGTTCCTGGTTGGGTCAGTGCTCCTGGAGGTCTTTATTCCAGGTGACAAGGGTTTTCTGTGGGAATTCAGTGCCTCAATCCCTTTGGAAGAGCTGGGCTCAGGGTGTTTTCTCAAGTTACTTCCCTAAGTTACTTCCTTAGTCTTCCCCATTTTGGCAGCTGCTTCACAGTGTCCCTGAGGAACAGCACCTGACCTTCTCCATGGAAGGTGCCTGGGCCATGAAACCATTTAAGAAATAAAAAAAAACCCAGATGCACTTTGGAAATCCACGTTCCAGGGCTTCTGGAGCCAATCCTGTGGGATTCTCTGCTGCTCCCCGGACTAAGGATGCCGGCAGCTCCCCACACCCCATGCCAAGATCCCAAAGCCCCTGGTTTAGCTCAGTGAGCACATTTGTGAGGATTTGCTGGCTTCACCTCCCACACCTGGAGCTGGGAGGGAAAGGCTAAGCCTGCCTGGCGAAGTGGCCAGGCTTGGACAAGTCAGCACCTTGGTGGCTCTAATTTTAGCAGCTGCGTCATCGGGGCCATCGCGCTGACGAGCCGCTGGCCGGGGCTGACGTGTGCTGCCTTCTCGGGGGGTCGCTTTGGGCTGAGCTGGCTCTGCTGGGCAGCAGCTCGGGGAAGGGACACATCCCACTTCTGAGCTGTGCCCTTTCAGCTGTGCCACCTCCCCGGTCACCTCTGCAGGTGTGACAGCAGGTGACAAAGCAGAAAGGACAGAGAAAATCCTGCTGCTGCTTGACATCCCCCCCGGGGCAAGCCAGCGGCGAGTCCTGCTCCGAAGGCTTCATCCCCACCAGCCACTGCTCCCCTGGGAGCTGCAGATCCTCAGCCCTGGGCAGCTCAGAGCTGCTGGGAGAGAGAAAAACCCCTGCCAGGCCACAGGCAAGGTTCAGCTCTTCTGCTGAACTCGCTTTATTTTAATAATTTTCCTGTTGGAAAAAAAAAAAAAGCAGATGTGCTGAGAGCTGGCAGGAGCCTGACTCTGTGAGAGGGAAGGGATGAAATGCAGGAATGAAATGTGTCAGCGCTTCCTCCTGGCGGGTGAGGAGCAGGGAAGTGGCTACACACTAATCAGACTGGCTTTGCTTGAAAATTTCCTTTTGTCCTTTTCCTTTTTCTTCTTCTCCTTCTCCATTCTTTTCTCCTTTCCTTTCCTTTCCTTTCCTTTCCTTTCCTTTCCTTTCCTTTCCTTTCCTTTCCTTTCCTTTCCTTTCCTTTCCTTTCCTTTCCTTTCCTTTCCTTTCCTTTCCTTTCCTTTCCTTTCCCCTTGCCTTGCCTTCCCTTTTCCCCTTTTCTCTTTTTCGCTTTCCCCTTTCATTTTATCTTGGCCAAGAATGTCAACAACTCTCCCCACTCTATCCCAAGTCCCCAAAAATCCGACGCATGCAATCCTTTTCCCTTTCTTTTTCCTTTCCTTTTCCTTCCCTCCTTCTTCCCTTCCTCTTCCCTTTCTCTTCTCATTTCCTTCCACTCTTTTCCCAACCAACCAATCCCACCCCATCTCATCCCAGCCCTTGGAGCAAGACTTTTCCAAACACATACACACAAATAGGAGAGATCTCTCCCCGAAAATCCTTGCCATGGATTCCACTCCTCCATCACGTCCCTCCCGTCCAGTGTCACTGCTCCGGGGAGCAGATCCATATCCAAGGCACATCCTGAGTTTGATGTCACTTTGTCTTTCTGGGAAGGAGGGAGGGAAAAGCTGTGTCCCAAGAGGTCGCCGAAGAGCCTGAATTTTCTAGCATGGGCTTGTCCCTCATTTGTAGGCACAGGAACTGCACCGTGACCACTTTGCTCCCAGAACTCCATCCTCACCACGCCACGGGCTGATGGGGAAGTTGAGTGGTTGCAGGGCAGTTGCCTGGAATGTATTTCCAGCTGGGAAAGGAGAAAACCAGCAGGGATTGAGCAGAGGGAAGGGACTGGGCCGTTCTCCCAGCTGTGCCACCTGGCTCTGGGTGGGAGGAAGGACAACCTGCAAGAGGAGGGGGCTCGTAGGGTCAGTCTGTGCTGGGGCTTGAGGGGGGAATGGGAATTACTGGGATGTCCTCTGGTGCATGTTAGAGGAGGAGGTGACTGGGGTGCTGTCCTGCTGCTTTCCCCCTCCAGGATGCCCAGGAATGGGCTGGGAGTTGTGTGAACCATCCCAGGGCAGGGCCTCAAGCATCCTGGGCAGCATCACTGCTCCACATCCACCCAGCATGCTCAGGCAGTGCGTGGAGGTGGACTGAGGATCCAGGATCATGCCTGGATCTCCACTTCCCCCCTGAGCCTGGGATAGGCAGGGTTTTTGGTATGACTCTTGATGGAAACACCTCCAAAAGCACAATTCTCCATTTCTATGCTGACACAACCAAAACCCAAAAGCACAGGGAGAGCTGAGCTTGCAGAATCCCCGAAAAACCTGCTCCAAAAGAGATTAAATTTTTATCTCAGTGAGGCATCAACCCAAACCTCCCCCAGTGATGGGGACCAGCTCTTCCTCCCGCCCTGTGAGGAAGAAGAGGAAAAACCCTGGTGCTTCTCGGAAATAAAAATATTTCCTCTAGTTCTGTCCTGAATCCAACTTGGTCAGCACTGTCAGGCCTGTTCCTGCCAAGGGGGAGACCCTGTTTTTATTGATGGCTGAAGTGTCCTCAATATTCTGCTTAGCTTAGGTGGAAAAGCTACTTGGTTTGCCCAGGATGATGAGGACTATTAAAATGTAGGCTGCTGTTATTGATTATTAATGCCAAGCGCTTCCTAAAAGCCTCTCGATTGAAGCTGGTAGAACTAATCTTGTCTGAAGCGAGATTTGATTGATTTCCTTTGAAATCAGAAAAGAAAAATGCTGGAAACATCCATCTTCCTCTTATATTTTCCTTATGTAAAAGCCTGCCAATGTTGCAGATTTTTTAATGTCACAAACCAAAAACAAACCACCAGCAAAAAAATCCCCTCTTTTGGCTGCTCAGCTTTGATGAAATTCTCCATAAAAATGCCAAGGAGCTGACAAAAGGAGCTCCCCAAAGCCCACACATCACTTCTGGCATTCCTGGTGGAGAAAAAACTCTCCATCCATTTCCCAGGCAGCTCTGCTGGGGCTCTCCCCCTTCCCTGGCAAGTATTTTCCACCCAAAATCAGATTATATGCTCCAAATTGGGGTCACCCTCAGTAAAAGGATGCCTCTCAAAAGTCAGTGGGATGAAAACTGCACAGCATTTTGCTGGATTGCCTTTCCCATGTCCTTGATTCGAATGTTTCCCAGGCTGGGTAGATCCCTGCTCTGTATCTGGGAGGGATCCCTGGGATGCTGCACCAGCTCTGACTGAGGGCATGGGCAGGTGTAGCAGCCTCCAGCTGCCTTTTGTTTTCTCCTCTCCTTCAGCAGGATGGGGCAGGAATGGGATCAGCTTGGAAATCAGGGAAGGAGCTTATTTTGGCTGCAGAGGAGGCACGAAATTGTGGTAAAATTGTGGGGTCAAGGAAACCCTAATTCTGGTCTCCTCCATTTGACCTCCTGTGTGAATGGAGATTCATCTTTTCCCAGCTCACCAGCTGCAGGATGGAGAAAGGGGCACCTCAGGGAGGTTTGGGATGTTTTATTATTTAATCCCTGGCACAACGATCCAACAATTGAAGGGGGCCTACAGGGAACCCACGGAGGGATTTTTCATCAGGAAATGTAAAGACAGGACAAGGCCAGGGTTAGGTGGGATATTGGGAAGGAATTGTTCCCTGTGAGGGTGGTGAGGCCCTGGCACAGGGTGCCCAGAGAAGCTGTGCCTGGCCCTGAATTCCTGGAAGTGTCCAAGACCAGGCTGGATGGGGCTTGGAGCAACCTGGGATAGTGGAAGATGTCCCTGCCCCAGGGGGTGGAAATGGATGGGATTTAAAGTTCCTCCCAACCCAACCCAACCCAACCCAACCTATGCCATTCCATGATTCCCACTGAGTGCAGAATAAACACTCTGAATTGGCTCATCCATGGGGTTTGCTGGTGCAGCCCAGCCTGGGGCAGATCTCCCACCCCACAGCCAAGGGGCTGGGATCTGCAGGGCCGAGGATGTGGCAGGAATTTATTGCACCCGGGATGAGTGGCTGCACCATCAGCTCAGCACGGCGGGGGGGCCCTGCAAACCCACACCAAGTGCTGTAAATCCTGGGAATTACCTTTTGTTACCTGATTGCCCCTAAACTTGATTAGCAGCACCACACACACACACATATGCAGAGAAAAACCAAAAAAAATTCAAAGGGAGAGAATTCCACTCAAATTCCACCGCCTGTTAGCGCCACTTCGCCTCCTGTAAACGCTGCCCTATTTTGAGGGCTCCCTGCTCGCTACAGAATTATTACAAAGACCTCAAAACGGCCCCGTTTCCTCCAGCAGCAGCTGCACGAGGCACTCGTGGATGAAATGTGTCAGCTTTGCCTGCTTGTTAAACCTCATCACCGAGCGTTTGCCTCGGCTGGCGCGTAAATTCCTTGAAGTTTCAGCAAATCCCAGGCGGATCGGCTTCCAAAGAAACGTGGTAATAGTGTAAGAGAGGACAGCACACAGCACAGCACGGATTTATTGGCAAAGTTCTCGGCTTGGATATCCAGAGGGGGGATTTTTGAGGGGTTGATTTGGGAATTGCAAGAGCAGAGCAGGGTTTTCTCCCATCAAGGGTCATCAGGAGGGAAAGTGTCGCCCAGAGAAGCTGTGGATGCTCCATCCCTGGAAGTGTCCAAGGCCAGGTTGGATGGACTTGGAGCCACCTGGGATAGTGGGAGGTGTCCCTGCACATGGCAGGGGGTTGGAAATGGATAATCTTGAAGATTCCATCCAACCCAAACCGTCCTGGAATTCTCTGAACATAGATGGTCACGGTTTTGGTTGGTTCTTGTGACTAAGGCCAGCTCAAAAAAAGAATACAGAGGAAAATAAGGAAGGAACAACTCAGTGAATGAATTCAAAATCATTTTATCAGGGAGGCAGGGGAGAAAACTTTAGTCTCTCAATTGATTTAGCAGTTAGGAGGGGAAGAGAAATTAGATTTTTTTTTTAATATTTTATTTCTATCTTCTAATCTTGGAGGATGATCTGGAAACGCAAAATAATCAGGGAAATCTCCTAACACAGTAAGACTGACCGTCAGAAAAAAATTATACAACAGAGGTAAAATTCTCCACAGATATTTTCCTTTATTTTTTGTTCAGCTTTCAACAAAAGTACTCATAAAGCTGCTGTTCTCACTGCCCCTCTGGAGTGACACCGTTCATCCAAGAACAGTTAAGAGGCGATGTGTTCCTGCCTAAAAATTCCTGGCAGCAGGAGACTGGAATCAAAAAGGCTGTAACAGAACAGAAATCCGTATGAGTGGCTCGAGGTTTTTGCTGGATTGATTGGAGCTGAGTAGCAGGCAGATGTTTTCCAGGGGGAACATTGCCTGACAGCAGCCAACTCCTCCCCTGATTTATTGCTTTACAATTCTAATTTACCAACAGTTGACACAATTTCTTTATCACACAAACCTCTCCAATAAAAGACAGGCTAGTTCACGTTTACACCCTGTGGCACAACAAGGACTTGATGCTGGGGGCAGTCTCCAGCTCCTTTCAGGCAAAATAACAGGGTAACTCCTTGTCCAGGGGTCAGGATTGGGGAATCTGTGGGTCACCAGGTGGTTTGGGGATCTTGTACTCTGAACTCCACTCATTTTCCTCTTGTGGAATAGCTGGACTCTATCACTTCAACAGCAACTGGCTGTGCAGGTGAGCAGATGGCCCCAGCTGCTTGGGTCATTTCTGTTTGAGTTTCCAGAGGTGAACAACTTTCAGGGAGTTGTGCAGAACCAGAAGGTCCCCTCTGACCTTCCTTTTCTCCAAGAGCCCCTTTCCCAGCTCCCTCAGCCATTCCTGCTGCTCCAGACCCTCCCCTGGCTCAATTCCCTTCCCTGGACACTCTTCAGCCCCTCAATGGCTTTCTTGTCATGAGGGGCCCAAAAACTGCCCCCAGACAGCATCGTCCGCTTTCCAGCTTTGCTTGCAGGGCTCATCCAGACACATCTTTAATTCTTCCCAAAGGCAAGATTATTTCTTGGTCTCCCAGGGCCATCTTAGCTGCAAGTTGTATTTCTTCACCAACAAATAAGAGAAGGCTGTAGTTCTTTCCACTTCCCATTAAACACTGCTAGGAGCTATTCCTTTCATCTGGAATCAGTCCTGTGGCACATCACTCTGAGCATCACCCCCCCACTCCTGGGTGTCTCTCTGGGAAGGACAACACTCTGGAATGAGTTATGCACCATGGCTGGAAGCTGTTGCATGTTCTCTGTACAGAATAGTTCTGGTGGAAAAATAAAACTCTTAAGGCATTTTTTATTCCTGAAAACAAAACTTGTAAAAGTATTTTTATTCCCCAGGAGATCATGCAGAGTTCGGACTGCACTCAGCAGTTCAATGACACCTGGTGTTATGGACACTCCATCCCTGGAAGTGTTCAAGGCCAGGCTGGTCAGGGCTTGGAGCAACCTGGGATAGTGGGAGGTGTCCCTGCCCACGGCAGGGGCTGGGATGGTCTTGAAGGTCTTTCCAACCCAAACCATTCTGTGATTCCACGCACGGGGTGATTGCAAGAAAGCAGGGAATAAACTGGGGTGTTTAGTCAACAGATCATATGCCTGGGGAGATTCTCATTTGGTGAATTAATTTCTTGTCCCCTCTGAGGGCCAAAATTCTCTCAGAGCTGATCAGGAGCGAAAACCACCCACCAGCACCCACTCCTAACCCCTGACAACTCCTCCTCCTCCTCCTCCCCGCAGGTACCTGGGCATCACGCGGCCGCTGACCTACCCCGTGCGGCAGAACGGGAAGCTGATGGCCAAGATGGTCTTCATCGTGTGGCTCCTGTCGGCCTCCATCACCCTCCCTCCGCTCTTCGGCTGGGCCCAGAACGTGACGGTGGAGCGGGTGTGCCTCATCAGCCAGGACTTCGGCTACACCGTCTACTCCACGGGCGTGGCCTTCTACATCCCCATGGCCGTCATGCTGGTGATGTACAGCCGCATCTACAAGGCGGCCAAGGTCAGTGCCGAGAAGCACCGCTTCATGAACTTCCCCAAGCACTACGAGGAGGAAGGCGTCTACTGCCTCGAGGCCTCCAGCCGCGCCCACCACAGCTCCCGGCGCACCAAGGCCGTGGAGGAGTGCGCCACGCTCTCCAAGCTGCTCCGGCAAGACCGCAAGAACATTTCCATCTTCAAGCGGGAGCAGAAAGCCGCCAGGACCCTCGGCATCATCGTGGGCGCCTTCACGTTTTGCTGGCTGCCCTTCTTCCTGATGTCCACGGCGCGGCCGTTCATCTGCGGCATCCGCTGCAGCTGCATGCCCCTGCGGCTGGAGAGGACTCTGCTCTGGCTGGGCTACACCAACTCCCTCATCAACCCCCTCATCTACGCCTTCTTCAACCGGGATTTGAGGACTACTTTCTGGAACCTGCTGCGCTGCAGGTACAGGAACATCAACAGGAGGCTCTCGGCCGCCAGCATGCACGAGGCCCTGAAAGCCACGGAGAGGCACGAGTGCATCCTGTAGTGCCTGACCCAGCGGCTCCTGCCTCTCCATGCCGGGTTCCTCGCTCCCCTGGCCTCCCAGGGGCTGGCAGGAACCGTCCAGCGCCGCCAGACATTGCTCCTGAGAGGGATGGCCCCTTCCCTCGCCCTGTGAGGAGCTGCGGTTTTCCTCACCCTGGGAACAAGTGGAGGGAACTTTGGGAACAGCCCTTCCTTCTCACTCTGTCCCAGGCAGGAGCAAGACCTGGGGAGTTCAAGGTCTATCAACGACTGTGGGCCAGTCACACCACCTTTCTGTGCCTCAGTTTACCCATCTGTAATTAAAGTTAAAAAAAAAAAAAAAAAGGAAAATAAACCCTCCTAGCCAACCAACCAAACAAAAAAAACCTCTAAAAACTTGTCAAGACTTTGGCTCTCCACCTTCAAAAAGGGCTCTAAGGTCTGTGGAGGGCACACAAAATCCTGTGTAAAGACGACATTGGCTGCACTTCTCTGTGGAATCTGACAGCAGCTCCGTTGTACATCCAAGTCCCTGTGCCATCCCAGCTTATCCAAGCCCTTTTCCCCGATGTAATTGCATTTCACACCCTGAGCTCACGTCCAGGTTTGCACGTCAGAGCAGAAATACCAATGACCCCATTTCCCTCCACACTGCAGCACTTGAAGGAGATGAATTTGCAGGATGAAACACAAACAAACACGGAGTTTCCTTTATGGTTGGGTAGGGGAGTTTGACGCCTCCTGCTCATCAGGGCAATGATCAGAGAGCAAAGCCAGTTGTGTTTATTGGGTTGTACTGTAATTCATTCCCAGACAAGTGACGTGTGTTCATCATTTGTGGCTAATTGACTCCATAAAAGCACGCTTTGGTTGACAACAGAAAAAAAACGTATAATTTCCCTGACAGCTTTACGGTATTTCAGTATGATGTCCAGCAAGCTTGAAAAAATACACTGAATGATGTTAGCTTTTTCTAAAAAAAAAAAAAAGAAAAAAAAGGTTTGGTTTCCTTATTTTGGTATAGTCTTTGGTCTCTCTGACTTCAAAGTGTCTCTTCACTTTTTTTTGTGGTGGTGGGACTTGCTTTCCTGCAGTTGTCTTTTCTCATGATCAGCATTGTATGTAGTGTCAAACTTGCAGCCTCACAAACCTTTGCCTGTTTGATCACAGAATCTTAAAATCCCAGCATGGTTTGGGTTGGAAGGAACCTTAAAAAATGATCTTAAAAACCGTGGGCAGGGACACCTTTCACTATCCCAGGTTACTCCAAGCCCTGTCCAACCAGGCCTGAGACACTTCCAGGGTAGTTGATGTCTACTCCAGTTTGTTGAACATCTTTGGGGTTTTTTGTCAACGCCAGACTGCTCAGAGGCTCAGGGAAAGTTGTTTGTCGTCCTCTTTTTACTCCAGATTTTCTTTATCTGGCATGGGTGGTGTAGTCCCACCTCTGGCACCATCAGGAACTCTGAGGCCTTCATCCATATCTGAGCTGGGTGTTGGATGCCCTGGCTGACTGCTGATAGAGTTTGGCTTAACAATCAGTATTTCTCTGTGATGTGCTTTGTGTTCTCATTTGTCCTCTCCTCAGCAGCCATTTCTATCCTGGCTCATTTTAGACCTGCTTTTCCTAGGGATGCCCAAGGAGATTTCCAGTTTGGACCGGTGGGTGACAGCAGGGAAAGTGGCTCGAGCCCGCTGGGAACGTCCCACGGGACTGTGAGGTTGGACACAGCAATGTGCCCAGATGTTCTCCGAGCTCGTGTCCTCACAGACGGAGTCAGAACTGCACAGAGGAGCAGGGGAGGTTGTCTGCTGTCTCCAGAGGGAGATGCTTTAACACAGAGCAGAGATTTGAAGGAGAACCTAATCAGGAATGATCCTAAAGGACTGAACTGGAGTCCCACACACCAAGCCTGTAGGGCACACTCTGACTGCCCATCTCAGGACCTGCTTCACAAAACCAACTCCTTTTTCTCCCAGAAAACACTCCAGGCCAGCATCTCCTCTGCCACAACGTCTCAGCAGCAGCTGTCACAGCTTCTGTCCTGCCACGGGGACATGAAGCTCCTGCAGGCTCCGATTTTCTCCCTCGGCTCCTCCAGCTCCTTCCCTGCCCTTCTGACAGAGCTGTCTGCGTTAAAACTGACCAGCTGCTAATTCAGGCTGTCTTGGCAGGGTGGAGAGCCCCAAGACAGCTCATTTCACATCCAGCACATCATAGAATCTGGTTGTGCTGCTGCAGTGTATTTATTGCTGTGCCTAAGGTCATCGCTTCACTTATTTTCTGTGTTAGGGTTTTTTTAAATTGCCTTAAAAAATCATAATTTCATTTAATTCCTCTTAACATCCTTATTCTGATGGCATTTTTATCACTTCTTGAAAGTATTCTGCAGCAGAGCTATGAAACAGTGTTTCATTTTTTAACTGAAATCATACAAAGAGCTGGTTCTTCTGGTTTGAGGGTTCTTCCAGAATTAAAAAAGTAAGAGAAAGAATAGGATTCTGGATGATCCAAACCCCAAACTTCTTCTAAGCAAAGGATCGAGCAAAACAGTTTATTTGTCTCAAAAAAAAAAAAAAATCAGTGCTCACCTTGACTTGGAGTTGAATGTGTTGTTGCACTCAAGGCTTGCCTGATAAATGCTTCTACAGCTTAAAATGAAAACATGAAGGAAAAAATTTAAAAGGAAAACTTTCTTCCCAGAAACAATTCCGGAAGTTTGCATACAAAAATATTTAAAGACGACAGCTCCACTAAAACAAAGCATTTTGCTCCAAAAAACTAAATGAGATAGGTTGCTTTTCCCAGTAGTGATTGACTCAAGCTTTGAGACATCAGCCTAAACTCTGGCTTTTTAACTCCCCAAGATTAAATTGTGTTTGGGTTAAATAAAATAATGTGCATCCAAAGACACCAGGGCCTTTTCCACACATGAGTGAACACCAACCATTCAGTTAAGCCAGTCAAGATCCTTGTAGATGAGCTGCTAAACCATGCTGAAAATACTCCGTGGGTTTTATTATTTTTTTTTAATCAGACAGGAATCAATGCTTTTGGCATCTGCAAAAAAAACCCAATCCTGGCTTAAAAATAAATCTGAGCCATTTTGAAACTGATTTTAGCACACACACACATGTGCCTAAGCAAACTATGAAGAGAAATTAGCTCTGAAAGAGTCCATATTGACGCAAAAATTTGAGCTTGGGGAGAAAATCATTAATTTAGAAGGATGAGAGAAACTTTTGTGGACAATGAGAGATTCCCAGCAGGCCAACAGCAAGACAGTGGAAAAGAATGAGGAGCCTCGGGCAGAGAAAATTGAACTAATTCAGGCATTAAATGAGTAGGTCTCAAGTCAGCTTTTTATTCCACTCTCTGTGCAGGGGAAATACAGGAAGGCAGGCAGGGAGATCTGGGGAGAAAAGGCAGTTTTGAGAAACCCTCATGGGGGTTTGTAGGTTTTGATAAAAACTCTGAGCAAAGCCAGGCAAGAAACGTAAAGCCCAAGCAGTAAAATCCTGGTTTTCTCCCCAAAAAACCTGAATCTGAGCCCAGCACTTCATGGATTAACAGGCAGAGCTGGAGATTTTTCAGGGGCAGCTCAGCAAAGCCACCCTGTTCCTCATCCCCTCGGGAGTCCTGCCACCTCCTCCATCTCCTGGGGACAAAGGAATCTCAACCATGTCAGGCTGGAAGATGATGCAGCCTGGAGCACAGACCAGGGCTGGGTTCTTACAGAGCCAGACCAACAAAAACATTGTGGAATCCTTCCCTGTCCCACCAATTAAAGGTTCAGCAACTCGCTGAGCCAGGAGCGCTCCTGGAATGTTTAATAACCTCCAACGCTGGCTCTCCTTCCCCTCTGTTTAATTTTTTCCCACTCTGTCATCCCGAGGTAACGAGTTCCACAATTTAATGACTCTTTAGGTGAAGAACTGTCTCCCTTCCCTCTCTTAAACCACCTGCTGAGCTCTCCAGGCTCTGGCTGATCCCTGCCTCAAGAAGGAGAATGAGTGATCACCCCTGTTCACCCTCTCCAGCCCAAGTTATGATCTTGCAGCCCTTTGCCATGTTCTTCCTTTTGAAATAAAAATCTGTTCAACCCATAGTTCCTTTTCCAACAACAAGAGATACTTTGGGAAAAATATTAGGACAAGGACAGCCTGGATCATGTGCCTTCCCACCCTTTGCTATGTTCAAGGCATCAAACCATATTTAGTTCAGGAAATTCCCTGTTTACCCATGATTTCTGTGCAAGGCTCAGTGTAACTCCCTGTTTTTCCACAGGGAATGGCCAATCTTTCAGCTGGGCTTGGATAACCCCACATCAGAGCCCTGCATGAGCACTGCTGAGCTTGGCAAGCAGAAGGCTGATGGTGGCAGCTGAGAGGGATTTTGGCCAAATTCAAACCTGAGCTTCAGGAACCTGACCTGCTTCTGAACCTGACTTTGCTTTGAGCATGGCACAGATTCAGAAGCCTCCAGGCTGCCCTTCCAACTTCAGTATTTTAGGATTTGGATGATCTGTCTAATTTCCCACTCGATTTATCATCCAGATTTTTTTTGGCAAGATGATGTACAGATCTCCAACCTGCCATGTGAAGAAGCTCCTGCTATTTTGAGTCTCGTGTCAATAAAACTGAAAGGCAGCCACAAGACACTTTCCACCTGTGTCCCTGGGTAAGAAATGGGTTTTATTCTTTATTTTACTGCCATTTTAATCTGGAAATTTTTTATATTCACTATGCAAGATCTTTAGTAGCCTGACTATTCCTTTTCTCTATCTTGTGCATTACTCTGAGCTAGAGCTTAAGCAAAACCCCAACACCACCAGATGAACGAGCAGACCACAGCTTTAAAATCATCATGTTAAGGCAAAAAGTGGGAATTTCATAGAATCACAGAATGATTTAGGTTGGAAGGACCTTAAAGATCACCCCCTGCCACAGGCAGGGACACCTTCCATTAGAGCAGGTTGTTCTAAGCCTCGTCCAACCTGGCCTTGAGCACTTCCAAGAAATTTTTCCAGCCGCTCTCAGCACTGGCACCCAGGGAAGGAAGCAGACAGCTCTGCTCTGGCAATTCCACCTTTTTTTTAATGACAAAATCTTCCATGTAGAACACACAATTTCAGAAGATAGCAGGAGTTGAAAGATGATATTATACAAATACTTTAATGTGTGAAGAGCTGGACTTCCCTCGCAAACAAGTGTGGAACTGGGTGAGTTTAAGGTCTCTTCCCACCCAAACCATTCTGGGATTCTCTGAGGTGGAGTTGCATCATGGCTTGGTGTCCCAGAGAGGTGGGACAGGAGCTCTCTCTGCAGCCTAAACTCCCACCAGGAACTGAGGGAGGATGACACGAATACAGGTGAGCTCCACATCCTGTGAGTGCTGGACAAAAACATCACCTGGGTGGGCATGAAAAACCCATCCTGGAGATGGCCCCTGTCAGGGTCAGGAGATGTTCCCACCACCACACCTAGAGAAGCTCCCAGGATTTCTGTGCTAACTCTGCTGTGTTCCAGCATCCAAGTGCTGAATCCAACCCCTGAGCCCATCCCCTCAAGGAGGGCAGACTATTTATTTATTATTTTTATACTTTTTTATGGTTTCCCAAGCTCCATGCTATTTGCTCTTAATTTAAATCACATATTTTATTTCTATTGCCACTGTGCAGATTCTGGCTTTATGCTGGCAAGGTCTTGAAGTCTTAAAGGGTCTTTTCACCTTTCTCCCAACACTAATCCCAGACTATTTCCAGACTCGGATCTGGGCAGCCAACACACGCCGGGTGTTTTCCTGCTCCTCCCAACAAGCATACAGACCTTGGACAGCAGCAGCAGGACTTTGCTGCTGCACTACTTGGCAAAGAGTTGCCTTAGCAATTAAAAAAAGCAAAAATCTTTACAGGCTGCAGCGTGTGCTGTGCTAGGGGGTAGCTGGGATCTCCCAGCACTTGCTCAAGACAATGAAAATTAACTCCTTCTGCGTGATGAGAAAAGATGACTTATTTGGAGCCACTTTTCCAGCTTCTTTTCCACTCTCAGCTTCACATTTCCAACCCTTTGAGCATGATCAGCGATCTGTTAACACAGCAATTAGGGGAAGAGGGAGGCAGAGAGTGGCCAAGTGCCAGACACTTGGTGACAGTGTGTGACAACGCAGCCGTGAGCTCGTAAATCGTAAATGCGGCTCGGGAGGGCTCTGCTCAGAGCCTGGGAATTTTCTGCTCAGTGCAGACAATCTGAATGTCTCTGTACACTTCCAGACTGTGCAGTGCCTCGGTTATTCCACTCCCAGGACAAAGCTTTGGGCAGCAGCTGCTGCTGTGTGCTGGGCTGAAGGTGTCCAGAGGAACCGCAGCCACCTCTCGGGAATTGGTGCCACAAAAAAAGGAGGATACGAAGCTGTTAGAGAGTGTCCAAGGGAGGTCTGTGAAAATGGGGAATGGTTTAGAGGGGAAGCCATACCACAAGTGGTTGAGGTGTCTTGGTTGGTTTAGCCTGGAGAAGAGGAGATTGAGGGGACATTCGTCAGGGTCTGCAGATCCTCCTGAGGAGGGACAGCTCTGATCTCTGCTACCTGTGACAGTGACAGAACCCAGGGAATGGCTGCAGCTGGGTCAGGGGGATTTCTGTTGGATATCAGGGAAAGGCTCTTCCCCCAGAGGGTGCTGGGCACTGCCCAGGCTCCCCAGGGAATGGGCACGGCCCCAAGGCTGCCAGAGCTCCAGGAGGGTTTGGACAACACTCCCAGGGATGCACAGGGTGGGATTGTTGGGGTGTCTGTGCTGGGCCAGGAGCTGGATCAGTGATCCTGGTGGGTCCCTTCCAGTTCAGGACATTCTGTGGTTCTGTGGTAAATTAGAAGTAATAAGAGGTCATGAGTCTGAAACCTATGGTTTCCACCAGTCTTTTAACTTCACGTTTCCATGCTTCTTCCCATCCCTAGGCCGTGTGCAGGTCTCCTAAATGAGAATTTAAACCTCAGGTAGGGGTGGCGTGGGAGAGCGTTCAACCTGTTAATTTAAGAATTAACATTCCAGGATCTTTTATAGAGAGCTCTGGGAGGGTTTTTTCATCTGTCCTTAAAGGCTGAAGGGGAAATATTCCCGATAACAAGCCGTGCTTTTTCCAAGCATCACATTTCTACAGCATTGTCAAGCAAAGTCTGGGCTACATATGGAAATGGAGGCAGCTCAAAGGAAACCGTTCTGGTTGACTCTCCTTGGAGACATTAATCAGAGTTCTGTGCTGTCACTTCTCAAGAGCCACTTCTCTGCTGCATCTTCAAGAGACATCAAAACGTCAACAGCCCCGAGCAAGAACAGATCCTGCGTGGAAACAGAGGGATGTTGCTCAGAAATCTTGTTTCTGGGTGCAGCCTGAAGGCTCAGCACCCTGGGGACCACCCAGGCTCACCCAGCTCTGCCTCCTGACCTGGGCATGACCTTCCTGGCAAAACAGTCCGTGGGGAAACACCTCAAACAGCTCTTGGGACAAGATTTGGAGCTGTCTTGGCTCTCAGAGCCAGCTCAGGAGACAACGTCCTCCTGGTGTGGTGGAAAAGTGTTGGGAGAAGGGTGAAAAGACCCCTTGAGACCTCAAGGCCTTGTCAGCACAAAGCCAGGGCTGTAGGACTGCATGGTGGCAATATAAAAAAAGTACCTGTTTTAATAATAAAAAAGCATTTTTCTCTTGGGTACCCAATACACTTCTGAAAATTGATCCTAATCAGAAAACCTCTGGCAGCATCAGATTTTAGCCCCAAAACCCTCCAACAGTTATTTCCCACTAGTTCACAATGCAAGGTTGTTTTCTAACAGGTAAACACCCCACAATACATTTCTGAGAAAGGATCTAGGGTTGCGTCTGTGGTTAGAAAAATGATGGCAGGAGTAATAGAGATGTAACAGAGAAAGCAAAAATATCCCTGTGAGAAAAAGCTGCCAGAACAAAAGATCAGAAGAAAAATCCAGCAATTCCAGATGGTTTTTTGAAATCAGAGTGATGTAGAGCCTTTCCACCTCTGCACTTCTTTTTTTTTTTTAACACAGCACATCCTTCTTATCAAAATCACTGATATATTTTTAAAAAAAGCTTTAAGGAAAATACATCAGCAAAGATGAGCTACTGGTAACACTGGAGCCTAGAAAAGATTAAAGAGTTCAACCATCAGCAAACCAATACATCAACGCCATCCCATTTTTAGGTTTAAATTCTATTGTCCAGTGTCCTAAATCTTCAAAAAGAGCTGCAAGTGGAGCAGAAACTCCAATAATATTTTGCAATGAGTGGAAAGGTCAGACCTAGAGATGAGCAAGTCTTGGGCACAGCCACTGCTGTACGTGGTTGCCACCCAGAACGGGAAAGATTTATTTATTTTGGAATAAATATTCCCAAAGCAGGGGATATTTCAGGCACATCAGGCCTGGGGAAATATTCTTCTGGCAGCCTCCCCACGCAGGAATTGGTGTTAATTGGAGAAAATTAACTTTCCTCCTGCCACAGCTCACACAGAGATCAGCCCAACCTTCAACCTGCAGCTCTTCCACTCCTAGATTGAGGGATTTGGGAATCAGGGCACCCCAAAGGGCTTTGTCAACACAGCACCAGGGATTTGGGGAGTGAAAATGAGCTAAAAGGCTGAGCTGGTGTCTTGTGAAGTGGCCACATTCCATTTCTTCTCCTGGGTCACAGCACAGCATGACAGAGCCGTCTCCTCCCAGAGCCCACTGCCAGGGGAGAGCTTTAGGATCTAAATGCTGTAAGGGATGGTGTCTAGACATTAAAGGCCAGATGTTTCCTTGAATTTCTTTCAGGGAACACCTCAAAAGGATATGGACCTGACTGGCTGGAAAATGAGCTTCTTTTGCCTTTCACAGCCCCTGTCAGCGATGCATTCCCAAACCCTTGCAGTATTTGGACACAAAGCTTATCTCCATTATCTCACTCATCTCATTTCCAGAGTCACCAAAACACTTCCTCAGAATTCACAATTCTCCATGGAGCACAGGAACAGTTGGAAATGTTTAATTTTAGATTTCTGTCGATGCTTAGGGTAATGGCACAATGCTCCCATTGCAGTTGCTGAGGAGAAATAAAGTTTGGAAGTTATTTCCTTGTCCAAAAGGAGACATCTGGTAGGGATGAGATTAATTTCACCCTGAAAAAGCTGTTTCTTTCCAAGCACAATAAAGAGAGCCCTGAGGGATTTTGCAGTGCTGAAGGCACCTGAATTTGATCTGAATCCCCTCCTGTAAAACTCTGCCACAGCTGGAACTGAAAGTGTGGCTTGGAAAGCTGAACCCAAACATTTGGCATGATTGCCAAAGGCTTTGACCCAGAAATCCCACACTGATAAGGGTTGCTGTGGTCTGTGTGAGTGACACCATTAAAATCAGACCCCAGAATGGGTTAGAAATCTTTCAATTCCTGACACAGAAAAGTAAGGGGAAATAATGACCAGGAGGAGGCTCAGAGGGCTGGAGCCCCTCTGCTCTGGAGACAGGTTGAGAGAGTTCAGCCTGCAGAAGAGAAGGCTCCAGGAAGAGCTCAGAGCCCCTTCCAGGGCCTAAAGGAGATCCAGGAGAGCTGGAGAGGGACAAGGGATGGAGGGACAGGACACAAGGAATGGCTCCCCATTGCCAGAGGGCAGGGTTGGATGGGATATTGGGAAGGAAGATGGGAAGGAATTGTTCCCTGTGAGGGTGGGGAGGCCTGGCACAGGGTGCCCAGAGCAGCTGGGGCTGTCCCTGGATCCCTGGAAGTGTCCAAGACCAGGCTGGATGGGGCTTGGAGCCACCTGGGACAGTGGAAGGTGTCCCTGCCATGGCAGGGGGGCAGAATGAGATGAGATTTAAGGTCCCTTCCAACCCAAACCAGTCTGTGCTTCTGCAATAAGACAGATCTTCAATTTGAGGGAAAACTTTGAGTATTTCAGAGGTTGCTGGAAGCTCTCCAAGGGCCAGAGCTGGGATGAAGCCAATGCAGGAGATCCAGTGCCCACCCTGCCCCAGCTGGGTCTCGTGGGGATGTGTCAGGAGATGCCCTTGGCCCAGCACTTGGTTTTCCACTCCTCTGCCCACCTCCACACCTCGGGCTGAAGTGGCTCTTTAGAGCAGCCTCGTGGTTTTAATTTGAGTGTGACAAGAGCACAAATGCTCAGCTGGACGTGGAAAAGTCCCCAGAGGGGCTGGGGGAACCTCAGCCTTCCTTCAACTGACCCAAAAGGAACATCTCCTCAGCTTTTCAAGCTCATTACTGGCTAATTTAGCTCACTCAGTCTCACTAATGTGACAAATCAGGGCCAAGGCTGACCCAGGAGGGCCCAAGCAGCCTCAAACGAGGTCATCAGGAGAGATCTTTGTTTTAATTCAGGGATTAAAATAAAAATACACGCTCGCAACATCTCGCGCGCCACCAGGACTAAGTCAGTGACACTTCAAAAATATCACAGCTTTTGGAAAGCTGAGAAGACATTATTTGGGATTTAACCAGAAAACATCTCTCTGACTGACACGATGCCACCAGCTGATGGGAAGTTCAGTTCTCTCCCCACCCCCCGACGTCCTATAAAAATAAGCGATGGAGAAATAAAGAAAAAAAGAAGAGAGCATAGTGAGAAATCTCTTGGCTGTCAAAACATCCATCAGTGAAATGAAACACAACGTGGACACCTCACACTTAGCACTTTTGTTCTTTACTGCCAGAATCAAGGCAGAAATGTTCCACTTCAGGATGTGGACAATAAATCAAACAGCCAGCCTTGTAAAACTTCTTCTGAGCACTGAGAAAAGTTACCCTGATACCCACAGAGATGAGACCCACTTAATCCCTCCAAAGCTTTTATTAAGGCTGTTCTTTGCACTTGTACTATTTTTTCCCACCTCACAATATCTCACGGCAGGTGGGAAGGGGAAAAAATAGTCTGCAGCCTGGTAATTAACTAGGTTTGGTTTTAACGCAGCAAATTACAGCGAGGTGTGATTGTCTCAGGTATTTCTAATGCTCCAATCACTGTCACACCTCGGTGCTCTTCCCTCACTGATGTGCTCAGTCCCTCGTTGTGCAGTGCCATTATCATTCCAGAGGAAGGAAAAGGAGGGGGAGGATTGGAGGGACCTCCTGGGCACCCCAAAGACACCTTGTTACACAACACCTGTCTGGGCATTCCAAGAACAAGCTCCCTCTTTTTTTCTCCCCCTTTTTTTTTTCACCTTCCAGGAGCTTTTCAGTCCCCTCTCCATCCCAGCCTGGATTGTTTCCCCACAAGGTGAAGTTCTGGGCAGATTCCAGCTTGGCAGCAAGACCTTTCCGTGAGGTGGCTCTTTGTTTTTTTAGCACTGATTTCCTTCACTCCCTGCTCAGGATATTTATAGAGAGCAATCACACGACATCTTAGATTTCACTGTCAAAGCAGGATGAGGCAAAAAAATCTTTTTGTCTCCTCTTACAAGAAAAACTCTTTGTTCCTCTGCCCTTCAGCTGCTCCAGTTTGGATCCTTTGGCTGGGCACAGGTGACCAGGAGAGCATGGACACAAGTGGATGTGCTTTTCTCCTGAGGTCAGAGGGAGTTTTAACAAGGATATCTAGTGATTGAATAGGGGGAATGGCTTTAAATTGCCAGAGGACAGGGTTGGATGGGATATTGGGAAAGAATTGTTCCCTGTGAGGGTGGGGAGGCCCTGGCACAGGGTACCCAGAGAAGCTGTGGCTGTCCCTGGATCCCTGGAAATGTCCAGGGCCAGGCTGGACATGGCTTGGAACCACCTGGGCTAGTGGAAGGTGTCCCTACTCTAGGCATGGAACTGAATGATTTTTGAGGTCACTTTAAACCCAAACCATCCTGTGAGACACATTAATGTGGGCAACTGGTGTCCATGGCACTGGAACAAACTGGAAAGGGAGGTGGCTGGTACTGGTGCACCCACAGGCCCTGCTCCTCCAACAGATATCTGTTGAAATGACCCAGGGCCTTTATATAAAGAGGGGTTGGAACAGAGCAACACATGGTCAAATCAATATGATTAGCACATGCATTCTCCATTTATTATGTCGAGATGGCTGGTTATATAGAGATTCAGATAGTTTACAGTAACAGGTGTCTTCTGTTGGTATACAAGGTGAAAAGGAATGCAAACATTTCTACTGTTAAGGCAGCTATGGTAATAATAATGCAATTGTTCTATCTAAAGTTAAAACACACCTTAACTGAGAATTTCTTGCTGCGCCACAAGGCTTAACAACTTCTACACAGGCCTGAATCTAAGGCCTACAGCCAGGATAGCTCAAAGCTTACTCCAAAACACAATCGTGCCCAAAATCTCTGAAACATTCTGTTACAGATATCAAAGCAACTTCCTTGACCTCTCTGGCCTCAGGAATTTGAATTTCAAGCCAAGCTACCTAAATTCACTGTGTGTCTAGGCCTAGATGCTGCTGCTGGTGGTGCTGCCTCACCAGCTGGGCTGTGCACACTTCCAGGACAGGGGAGATCCCAAAAGGAAAACTTCCCAAGGCCCACAGCAGATCCAAAAAAATCTCCCTTCCTTCCTGCACAAAGCACAGCTGCAGACTCCAAGAAATTCAAGGGAGGTGAGTGCCAGCCACACACCTTAGGGTTATTTAAGGAGGGATTTGCTTCAGCGAGAGGCCCTAACCCACAGGAAGGGCTTTCACCAGAGGAAGCTGTGCTGGAGCAAAGCTCGTGCGTCCCACTGCAGCCAGAGAAGGGTCTGGAGCCGCCCTGCAGCCTGAGCTTCACCCAAAAAATCCCCCAGAGCTTCCTCTTGGCTCCCACCACAGCCTGGTTGTCCCTGGACGTGTGGTTCTGCAGGAAAGGAAACATGAGGGCAAAGGCAGCTCGGCCGCCATCTCCTGCCCTGGCCGGCCTTGCTGCCTCTCACAGCACAACTGCAGTGCTGGAAACAGAACCCAAACTGCTCCCACCTCCAAAATCCCTCCAGACACACCCGCAGCTGGTGAAACACCCACACTGAGGGATGGCAAGGTCACCTCAGCTCTCACCAAGCTCCACTTGTGGCACAGGACCACCCTGACCGGTTGTCACTCTCCCCGAGCTCCTGTTTCTCCTCCAAACCTCTTTTATCTCCTTTCTCTGATTTTTGGTGGCTAAGGAAGAAAAGATCATATCCAACACCAAAACTTCCAGTCAGCTCCCAGTAAATCCCCTTTGGAGAAGTTTCTCCTTTATTACAATCAGGTGTGTGACCTGTTCTCTGTGACCAGGCCCAAATGACAGCCACCCTTTGTTAAATATCACCAATGGATATTCCAGGAATTCAACGCAGAGGGGGGAAAAAATGTTTTAAAAGCCAATAAAATAAACACATGTTGCAAGAAGTGACAGGCAGAACAGTCTAATTGCTGAGTTTTAAAAACAAAAGGAAATCTATCACCTGCTGAAAAGAAGAGATGTCCCAGAACTCTGCTATTTGCTGGTTTAAATGTCTCTTCGATGAGCTCTCATGTTTGTTTGCTGTGTAGCCCACTCGAATCACTCCATCTCCAGCTCAAATTGCATCTGTGTTTCTACTTGAGCAGAAACACGAGTCACCTTGGAAGGAGCACAGCAGAAAATAATCCATATATATTAAAAAAAAAAAAAAAAAAAAGGAAAATGTCTGTTTTCTCTAAAACCAACTTCAAGTCACTGTGCTCTCTCACTAGGCCAAAAAATTGTTCTTTTCTTGGGATTAAAGCAGCTCTCCTAAATGAGGCTGGCTATGATTGACGCTTTAATTGACTGGCACAATTTCATGCTTTAATGACTCTGGGCTCCTCAGTTTAGCCATGAATAAATTTAACTGTTAAGTCCTTGCCTGTAAATCCTCCTGTCTGGAAGTTCCTATTCTCCCTTTAAAATGGAAACCGGGATTGAGGAGACTCACGCCCATGTCAGGAGCTGCCTGCTGTGAGCTGCACATCCCCGGCTTACCACTTGCCCCAGTTGCCTCCTGGACCACCACAACTGGCTGGGAGAGGACTCCAGGTGGGATTTCTTTAGGAAAATGCCTCAGGAATTTCAGTAGCTCAGCACCACACTGGTATCTGGTCAGCAATTAGTGGGATAATCAACTTGTCCTGACATTGATGACCAATAGAGCAGGAAAACATCTCCTTTCTAGGAAGCACCTTCTGTCCCAGAGGTGATTAAATCATACTTGTAATTCTGCAAAATCTTTTGTGTGATAATTAAGGGGAGAATTTTGTGTGTGCAAAATCTTTTGTGTGATAATTAAGGGGAGAATTTTGTGTGTGCAAAATCTTTTGTGTGATAATTAAGGAGGACTGATTTATCTCCTCCTGTCGTATTTTTCCTGTAGATGTTAACCCTGTGGGTCTGCTCTGTCCCCTTTTTCCCTGGTTTGTAGGATCTGGTAGCAAAGCAGGGTGAAATGCAGCTCCCAGGCAGGCTCCACATTTCAGGCTGTATTTTTAACTTTTCAGTCATTTTGCTTTTTTATTCCCCCCCTCCCTCCATGTGTCTAAATCTCCTGATTTAGCAATCACAGCTGGTTCCTGGACTGAATACTTTTTGACTAGAAGTGTCCTCCTCCTCCTCCAGCACCTTAAGTCAGGGATACTCAGATTCATAACAGGTTGCAGAGAAAAAAAAAGCTGCAGCTGAAAATTGAAGCATTCAGTGAAAATTCTGTGAATCCATCACTCCTCAGTGGCTTCTGCTTTCCCATCCCCGTGTCACGACATGGAACAGGATCACTCAGGCACCTTTTACTCTGGAAAAGCTCATATTTTCCAAATATATCTTTGACTATGTGAGAAGCATCCCCATCTCAGGGATTTCCCCACCCAACTCCTTTGTGCTGCCCCTTTTTCCCTAGGGAAATGCTGGGATGCCTGGAAATTCCATGAGTTCATGCCCATGGCAAGGAGGATGCCCCAAAGATGCTCATGGAGCATGATTTCTGGATGTCAGTGACTGATCCAGTGGATTATTGGTTTCTCCCAGATGAGCTGGATTAAAAAAAAATAAAAATAAAAACCATGAATGGGTCACTTCTGCAGCTTTGAACTGGGACTTGGGAGCCTTCCCTTGCAGGGGGTGGTGTCAGATGTCCCAAACAGCTACAAAAACCCTGCCAGGAACAAAACTCCCTGACTAAAGGATCTTGGTGGATCACAATTCCTTGCTCCTTGTGACAAAAAAGACCTAGCAGAGATGGGGGTGGAAATAAAGTGGAAATAAAGGAGTGTGTGGTTATTATCTCCCGAAATAATCTCCTCTTCCTAAAAGGTGTGCATGAAGCTCGCAGGCCATCCTATTCCATGCAAATAGTCCCACCTAAATTTGTTGATTTGATGCCAATTAAACAAAGAGTGGGGGTACCTTTCCCAAATCCATCCCATGGCACGTGCATGGTGGGAAGGAGCATTTCAGGAATAGGTTCCCTGCTGTATTTTCCTAACACACACATGCCAGGATAAATCTTTTTGTGGCATTGAATTCATTATTCCACCCTAGCCAGAACTTGGCAGGCCACACCTGGAGTATTCCAACTGCATCCAGGTTTGGTTCCTGCTATTCCAAAGAGATGTGGCCAGGCTGGAGAAGGACAAGCAAAGGCCTGGGAAGCTGCCACGTGAGGAAAGGCTGAGAACTGGGTTTGGGGAGCCTCATCCCCATGTTCCAGTGCTTAAAGAGTGGCTGCAAAGGAGATGGAGATTTTCCTTTTATGAGCACTCACATGGAAAATATGACAAATAATGGAAAAGTCGCTCCTGGGGAGGTTCTGATTGGATATAAGAGGAGGAATTTCCACAAGGAGAACAATCATCCCCTGGAATAATCTTCCCAGGGAAGTGGGGGATTTTTCCCACTTAAAACATTCAGCTGGACATGGTGCTGGACCACCTTGTCTGGACAGCACTTTTGCCAAGAAAGTTTGGAGCAGATAATCCTTGAGGTCCCTTCCAACCTGGAATTCTGTGATTCCATGAAAATCTGGACATGATTCAGCTCAGCTGGGTGGTGTTGATTTACTGCCATGAAACCTCTGCAAGGTTTCTCCCTGGTGGGCAACAAAGCACTAGTGGATGTTAAAAAAAACAGATTATCAGTTCCCATAAAAATAAATTAAATATGATGATTGCTTGCTAATATATCGGGGGTTTCATGTTTTCCAGGACTCTCCTTCTGTTATAGCAAAAGGTGTGGTGAAACCTCATCTCAAAGCTAAGCCTTGACTATGCCAGTCCTAAATTTAGGCCTTGTCCCTTTTCTTAATGAAAAGCAAAGCATGAAGGTGCCAAAAATAGGAAAATTTCTTGTTATTTCTGCAGCAGTGCCTGGTAGCCTTTAATAATTAGCACAACCTTCCATTTCATGTTGGCCTCTGATGAATCAAAATATCTCTGGTATCAAAGACTGCTCTCCTTCAGCAGATGGAGCAGTTGTGTGGCGTGCCAGGGGCAGGGAGGGAACCAAGAGGGATGGAGAATCAGCCCAGGGAGGATCCATCATCCAGCCAATGTAAATCTCAGAACCCCAGATGGGTCAGGCTGGAAGGGACCACAGTGGATCTGATGCCTCAGGTTTTAGCTTTTGTATTTTTCACATTCTGTGCTGCTTTAGTGTGTGGGTCTGAGCTTCATATCAGGGCATGGTGAGCTCTCTTCACAGAGCAGGGAGACAAAACAATTCTTCCTTCTCTAGCTGGGGACCAAGGACAAATGATCCAAATCTCAGGCCCAGGAGCATAAACGACGTGGACTGAAGAGAGAAAAACAAGCAGGATGGGACTGCATGGGCTAAAGCTGGAATTGGACAATGAACTCCAAGGTGCAAATGGAGCAGAACTGATCCCAGTGACAGAGCCCGTGCCCCCCGTGCCCGGGCTGCATTTTGTGACCATTTTGGGTTGTGTTGCCCAAGGTGGATCCATTGAGGCCTTCTAATAAATCCCTACTTTATTCTTTAGCTCTGTTCTAGGTCAGCCTTCCCAAGGCATCAGGGTCCCCTGGTGCCATCTCCCTGCTCCAGCAGGGCCATCCCAGGGCACAGGATTGTGTCCAGAGGGTTCATCCCATTGAGTTCCTGGGTGTTTTATTCCATGAGAACTCCTCAAGTGTGCAAAGGACTCCTGCCCTGTTCAGATAAGGACAGGTTTGCTCAAAAGGGACCCTGAGACCCCTCCAGCTCTCCTTGGAAACCTCATCCCATGGAGGGTCTGATAAGGGGGGAATTAGTAGGGATTATCCTGAGTGAGCTGCATTGGACAAATTCGACAAGCCCCAAATCTGCTTCATTTCTTCACAGAAAAACTCCTGGGGTGAGCAGAAAACATTTGAAAGAGGTTGTGGCAGTGTGGCAGGAGGGATGGGGCTGCCAAGTACTTTCTTCTGAGGATTTTCTGGGCGACTTTTCTCTATTGGTGGCCCCTGCTCTTTTCCTTGGAGCCACAAGCAGCAGAAATCACCATCCATCCCTGGGCAGGGCCAGCTCTGCCTCCTCCTCCCCAGGGATGAAGCTCATCCTGCTCATCCTCAACATCCCTGACTCCAAACCCAGGGTAAACCCTCACCTCCTCCCAAAGGAAAAGCTGCTTCAACTCCAGCCTAAGGGAAATCCTGGCAGGGAACAAAGATCCCAAAGTGGAGTTGGGAAAAATTAATTTGCTTCAGTGGAAAACAAACATGGGCTGGGTTGTTCTTGGGTGCTCCTGGAGGGAAGGCAATGGGACAAAAGTGAACTGGGAGATGCTTCAGCAGCACTGAAGGATAAACAGCCTTTCAAAAGCTCTTGTTGTGAAGAGAAACTGGCAACAGAAACAGACTCTTTTTATTGGGAATGGTGGGAGGAAGGTAAAAAATAACAGTGGTGGAAAACTTCACCAGCTCTTTTCTATGCCTCATCTGCTGCTTTATTAGTACTCCTAAATCTGTTCTGCTAAGTATAAACATCACCAAATTTACATAAACTTCATTAAAAGCCTGAGTCTCAACTCTGCTGCTCCTGTAGCACACCCAGGAAATGGAGAGCTTCAAACTCCTCTGCAGCAAAACAAGAGAAACAAAACAACATTTTAAGGGTGTTTTTGATTTTTTCCCGCTGTTCATTTATTTATTTCTGCCTTTGTTTTTTCCTTGGTTCACAAGGCTTGTGGGCAACTTCTCTTTCCCTCTGCGGTCCTTTCTTCCCAGACCTGGAGCAATGCCTCCCATCTCCTCAGAGCACATTAAAAAAGAGAAGTGGAATCATGACAAAATACAGAATGTGATGGGCTCTTCTAAGAGCTTTTATTTCCCTGCTGCTCCTGCTGCTCGTGTCCCCAGTCAGGCTGATTGGGGACACCCAGGAAACATTCCAGCAGTGCTGGAACAGGATAATTCCTCTGAGAGATGCTGTGGGATTCAGGATGTGCTGGTGAGGAAGAAGAGGACCCTATTTCTGGTTGGTCATCACTTAAATAAATCCTAAAGAGAGTTTGTGGTTGGCAGTGCT
Organism: Irena cyanogastra; assembly: GCA_013397155.1. NCBI lineage: Eukaryota > Metazoa > Chordata > Aves > Passeriformes > Irenidae > Irena > Irena cyanogastra. The sequence goes on along the minus strand of VWZV01012927.1, from coordinate 28,904 downwards.
TGCTGGAGCCACAAGTCTCTCTTTGGAACTGCTTAAAGGTTTGCTGGGATTTAGGGTCATGTCCCAAGTGCACCCAGTGTCCCAGTTTCCCCAGGAAGTTTGACCTTTATCAGATTTAGGCCATTCTATTCATAGAATCACAGACTGATGGAATGGTCTGGCTTGGAAAGAACCTTAAAGATCACCTCATTCCACATCTTCCACTAGCCCAGGCTGCTCCAAGCCCTGTCCAGCCTGGCCTTGGGCACTTCTAGGGATCAGGAACAGTCATAGCTTCTCTGGGCAACCTCTTCCAGTGCTTCATCACCCTCACAGTAAAGATTTTTTTCCTAATATTTCATCTAACCTTACTTTCCTTCAGTTTGAAGCCATTCCTCCTTGTCCTGTCTCTCCAGTCTCTCTCCAACTTTCTTGTAGCTCCCTTCAGGAACTGGAAGACCACAATGAGGTCACCTTGAAGCCTTCTCTTCTCCAGGCTGAACGATCCCAATTCTCTCAGCTTTTCCTCCCAGCAGAGGTGCTCCATCCCTCTGATCAGCTTGGTTCTCCTTCTGCATCAGTGCTGGAGCAAAACTAGGGAGGGAATCTAGGGAAGTGTTTAATAGGATTGAGTTCATCGTCATAAAGTGATGCCTCTCTCAAGCAGAGCATTTGGCCAGACAAATTAAAACATCCCTCCCTTGCCCTCCTTCCTGCTGGTTGAGAGAAACCTGAGAATGCTTAAATTCCACACCAGATCCCCTAAAAAAACAGGTGGCTGTGATGCCTTGTGAAGGCTGGCCTAGAACAGAGGCTGGACACAGTTAAAGAATAAAGTAGGGATTTATTAGAAGGATTTCCTCAATGGATCCACCTTGGGCAGCACAAGAGCCCAGCCAGGGCTGCACCCAAGATGAACCAAAATGGTCCCAAAATGCAGCCCGGGCACGGGCTCTGTCACTGGGATCAGTTCTGCTCCATTTGCACCTTGGAGTTCATTGTCCAATTCCAGCTTTAGCCCATGCAGTCCCATCCTTCTTGTTTTTCTCCCTTCAGCCCACGTTGTTTATGCTCCTGGGCCTGAGATTTGGATCATTTGTCCTTGGTCCCCAGCTAGAGAAGGAATTGTTTTGTCTCCCTGCTCTGTGAAAAGAGCTCACCATCCCCTCACATGAAGCTCAGAACTACACACTAAAGCAGCACAGAATCTGAAAAACATAAAAGCTAAAACCTGAGGCATCAGACGAGCTGCTTTTTCATTCAGCAGCCAGGAGCAGGAGGTGGGGACAGACAATTTGGTTGCATGCCCTTCCATGAGCAAAGCATTTCCCTCTCGCTCCTGCCCTTCCCAAATGCTTCAGACACTGCTGGGAACAAAGTGTCCCCCTCCAAGATCAGCCCTCACCAGCAATTGCTGCTCCCACTGGAGCTTCCTGAGATATTCCAGCTTGTGCCTGCTCCTCTGCCACTAATTTGGAGCTCTCCTGACAGCTTGAGGGAGAGGGTGGGACGCTGCTGCTGCTGCAGCTCCTCCGTATGTCCCCAGCTCCGCTCCTTCCCCGGCTGCCTCCCCATGCCCAGGCACCCGGCCAAGGCAACCCTGAGCCTCCTGGGCAACCCTGAACCTCCTGGGCAAACCTCAGGGCTGCTCTCTGGCCACAAAGCCTCTGCAGAGGTTCTCCAGAAACTCCCACATGTGCAAAACTCTGAGTTTGCGCTTGGGCCCTGGCTGTGAGCGACAACCACGGTGAGGAGGGCCCTGATCTGCCCTTGCCTCCCTTCAGCTCTCAGGTGCTTTAATGAGATGGATTTATTTAATGAGATGGGTTTATTTATTGAGATGGGTTTATGGCACAGGTTTAAGAGGTGATCCAATCCCCCTGTGATGGAAATAACCTTTCCTGCAATGTTCAGGCAACAATGACCAGGATGCAGCTCCAGTGAATGGTTTGAGAGGGGGACACAGTGCAAATATTCAGCTTTTGGGACAACAAATCCTCAATGAGGGCATTAGCACCATGACTATCTGCTGCCTGAGAGCTGGAACAGGAGGAAACACCAACGCAGTGAAGGAATTCTTTAGGGACCAAGCCAGACCCTGCTGAAGGAAGAACGGTACCTAAGAAACCCCAAGTAAGAGACAGACAATTATTTACTCAGGGTGCAATTTCCTCCTTTCCTTCCCCAGGGCTGGATTAAAGCTCTCTGGAAAAAAAATTGTCAGCAAAACACCCTCACCCCTGCACTGAGGGAAGTCTGGACACGGCCCTCAAAGATTTATAATCCCCCAGCCACAAAACCATCCCAGAGATAAGGGAGAGGAAACAAAACCCTGTGCAGGAACCGGCGTCTGCAGCAAAGAGCCCTCTGGATTCCAAGTATTTCCTTTCAGCAGAGTAAATGATGTTTTATGCCTATAATTAACTGGGAGCCAGTACACATTGCGCTGGTTTTAAGCTGACTCAATGCTGTCTGCAAGGCACAGTGCGATAAAACAATATTCAAATCAACTTCTTAACTGAGCTGGCGAGTGACACAATCTGGAGACGGGTGCCAGGAGTAAGTGGAGGTTTGCAGAGCCCCGGGCGCAGGGAGGGATTTCAAAGAATATTTTCTTTAAAGAGTTGGTTTCCAATCCACAGGCTGTGAGCTCTGGAGGGGTCTGGTTTCTGAAGCAGCTGAGTTCCTACAGATTTGCTGTAATGTTATTTTTCTAGGGAAAAAAGTATCCAGAAGCATTGGAGACAACTGAGGTTGGAAGCCACAGCTGCTGGGAGGGTTAGGTTGGATATTAGGGATAATTTCTTCATGGAAAGAGTCATGAGCCACTGGCACAGCTGCCCAGGGCAATGCTGGAGTCCCCATCCCTGGGGGGATTTAAAACCTGTGTGGATGTGGCACTTGGGGATACAGGTCAGTGGTGGCCTTGGCAGTGCTGGGTTAATGCTTAGACTGAAAAATCTTAGAGGGCTTTTCCAACCTTAATGATTCTCTGAAAACCAGGATTCCTGGAAATATTCCAGGCCAGGATGGGTGGGGCTTTGAACAACCTGACCCTGCCAAAGACGTCCCTGCTCACTGCAGAGGGGTTGAACTAAATGACCTTTAAATCCCCTTCCGACCTAAACTATTCCACAATTCTCAGGTTTGCCAAAGTCTGGATGAGTGGAAGATACCTCAAGTTGATACCCCTTCATTTAGGGGGTCTCCATGTTGTCACCTGCTTGTCAGCCACCTGCTGAGGGGTCCCTGATGATCCCTGAAGGTCGTGGCTGTGCCTCCAGTGGGGCTGGAGAGCAGCTCAGCCCGTCCAGGGGCACAGAGTGGAAGCTTTTCCCCACAACAAAGTCATTCCACCTGAAACGTTTGCAGCTCCAGTGCCTCAGGATGAGCTGCTGGAAGTTTGGCTGATAAGGAGACCTCCCAAAAGTTGGTGGATGGAGCAGGAACATGAAGGTGACCCCGAGAGTGCTGGTGACTGCCCCAGCCACCTCCTCCTCTCCCTGTAGGACATGGCCATGCTTCCAGTGGGCTCCTAATGGCCCTTAATCCCTATTAATCCCCACTTCTTGGAAAACACAGTGGTTCTGGAGGTGTTTGACTCTTCTAAAGCCTGCAACTGTGCCTGTCCTTTAATAGGATTCCTTCCCTTTAAAAGACTCTTTTCTTGTTGCTGCATTTCATTATGTCAAACCCCACAGAACTGCAAACCCTCACCAGGTCTTCTTTCCATGCGATAAAAACCGAATTATAATAAAAGACTGAAATTGAAATGAACCTTTTTCATTTGAATGAAGTGAAAGGATTTTTCATTGGTCTGATGGAAAACATTTTTGTTCACAGGTGAGTTTGCAAAGCTGATCCCACTTGAACAAAACTCCTTGGTGAGATCACAGATTCCTGCACAGCTGAAGGCAAAAATCCTCCCCTTAATTTTTGATGTGGTGGTGGGAGTCACCTCCATGCACAGACAGCCTTGTTTCCTCAGAAGAAGGGTTTGTTCACTAACATTCTAGAATGAGTGAAAATTTCACATTTTAGATGGATTGCAGCTGTGTCCAGAGAGCTCTCAGTGCAAGGAAAGGAGATTTCGGAGCTGCATTGAGGCAGGACAGAGGAGAGGAGAATTTTTGGGGGTGGTGGTGTGCTCGTGACCTATTCCAGACTTTGGAGGTGCAGAGGTGCCCAACATACCCTGGTGGGCAAACAGCTCCAGCTCTCTCAGGATGTGCTCACTCCATATTTTCATCTGCCAGGGCTGCAGTCTCTTCCCCCTGTGCAGCAGGGCTGTCTCCAGGCCTCCTGGAACCACCTGAGGAGGCTTTCAGGAGGCCCTGGAATAGACATGGATGCTTCAGCTCCACTCCTGAGGAACAGGCCACTGCATCACTGTGCTCCCCATCAATCCCACACTTGTCACTCTTTTTTCCCTCCCTTAACAAGGCTGGACAGGACAGAATAACAGATTTACTGCTCCTGACCCTGTGGCTGGGAGCAGACACATTTCCAGGAGAGCACAGGGGACATTACCCTGTCTCCTGCCCTGCTGACCCCATTTGGGACTGGCAAAGGAAGCAACCATTGATCTCAATCCCTTTTTCCTCTGCTGTGAGCACTCTGAAGCTCCCACTGACCCCTTACTGACCAGTGAAAGTTCTGGTTTCCCATAGTCCAGGTGGGTACTAACACTGGCAGAAGCTGTCTGGATGAGAAGCAAAAAAGAGATACAGCTGGAGGGCAGCTATTACAGCCAAAAATATGAAGGGGAAAAAAAAAAGACAAAAACCCTGATAAAATCGTAGCAAGCTTCCTGAGGGAATGGAAAGAAGGGAAATAGACTTTCAAAGAGCAGATGTGACTTGCAAGGCAAGCACTTGCAAGGATACACTTCCATTGAGCAAGGATTTGCAGTATAGTGACATTCCTGACCTGCAGCTGGTCACAGGGACAAGAGGGCGGCAGGGTGGAGCAGGAAGGACATCCCAGGGTCCCCTTCAGCTCTGACTGTTCTGCTTAAACCACTCCTGCAGCATCTCAGACTTCCCCCTGGATTCACACCCCAGCATGAACCTTCTGTTCCTGGTTCGTTCCTCTGATGCAGTCCTGGGAGTCAAAATGTCTCACCCAAGTGAGGAGCTGGAGGGAACTGGTCCCACCTCCTTCCCCTGACACACAGAATGGTCTGCAGCATCCCACCCTGCCCTTCCCTGAGCTCTGACATCATTTGGGATAAAACACATCCTCCCTCCTCCCCAGGATGTCACCAAGCATTCCTTTCTCAACTTTGGAGCTGTCCAGGCACTCGCAGATAACAGAGGAGCAGTAATGGATCACTTTGTGTCGCCAATCAGAATTTATTTCCCTTCTTCCCTAAACTGTGAGTTCTTGAAAGTGTTGTCATGGCTACTGAGGAGTGAACTTGACTCACTTGGGCAGCCTTTGTTCCCTCCAAGTGAGCTGATCTGAAATTTGTCAAGGCTCTCTTGTCACCGGCTGCAAAAATATTTCATCTGTTTCTGGAGAGGAGCTTCCTTTGCAGGGAAGGAATATAAAGGGCACAGCCAAAGTCCAGGCCTGCTGTAATGCAGGGGTTTTAGTGCCCCTGGGTGCCCTCAGCAAATAACTCTTTAATTGTTCCCTTCTTTCCAGCAATCTCCCTGCCACACAGCAAAAGGTCAGCCTGCTGTGAGGTCCTCTGCAATTCCTCTGCCAGGCTCTGCTACAATATTTTCTGATCAATGGTTAAAACTGGCGTCTCTTTATTCAAATGGAACCTCCTCCACTGGAGAATAAATTCCAAGAGGGTTTCCAGGAGCACTGGAATATATATTGTGGTTCTGGCTCAAATGAATGCATGACATAATTCCGCTAAAATCAATGAAATTGCGCTCGAGGATGCTTCTGCACTGCTGATATTAAAGCTGCATGGATGTAGTTTTATTGCTATTTATTGCCTACCCTTAATCTGTTTTAATATTATCCCAGTCCCAGATCCATCAGAGGGAATTCCCAAGGGTTTTGAGCAACCCATGTGGAAATCAATGGATGGAAGTGGAGTGGGGAGAGTTACCCCGTGTGAGTATTGAAGTTCCTGATCCTCATGTGGGAAACAAGCAGACGCTCTCCTGAGGAGTGCAGAGTCAAAACAGATGATGCAGACCCATGGCAGATACTGGTTTCTGTAGCTATCAGCATCAACAAAAATAATCTGGTTTATTAGGAAAGCTGCTCAGACAACAGGTTTGTCACCATCCCATAAACAGTCCCTTACCAGTCCTTAAAAAAAAAAAAAAAAAACAAACAGAAAAAGCTGTTGAATTCAAACATGCATCAAGGAAAAGAGATGTGCAAATACAGGCTTGGGGAGGAACAAGGTGAGATTGGGGTCAGAGCAGCTGGCGAGGCTGAATCACTCTCTGTCACAAGGATGCTCAGAGCCACACTCTCCAAGAAAGTTCCTCCTGCACAAAGGCTTTGGGAAATGTTCTGACTTGAAATGGGGGCAGAGATCTGCAGAACAGATGCAACCCCCTTGGCAAAGTCTCCTGGATGTAACAGAATAACACAAGTTAAATCTCTTTCTATTAAAAGAGAAGTAGAAGGACAGAGAATGGGCCTTTACTCCTTTATTTTCTTGTAGTGTTTCAACTGCCTGGACTTCTGTATCATCATCCTTTAATTTATTGTGCCCAAAGATCCATTCTCCTTTGAGCTTCCTTTAATTTATTGTGCCCAAAGATCCATTCTCCTTTGAACTTCCTTTAGTTTATTGTGCCCAAAGATCCACTCTCCTTTGAACTTCCTTTAGTTTTTTGTGCCCAAAGATCCATCCTCCTTTCAGCTTCCTTTAGTTTATTGTGCTCAAAGATCCATTCCTCTTTGAATTGTCCAGCTTTCAGACGTGTGTTAATACCACGGACTCTCATCCAGCCATTCACTGAGGTGTTTTTTCAGATGAAAACATTTCCTTCATATCTTTCCTTCCCACAAGTTGCTTGTTCATTCTGCTGCTGCCTCTATTTTTCTTCTCTCAACATCTTCCCACTGGAGCATTTCTGGTCCCTCCAAAACTCACCAGCCACACGTGGGGCTCAAAAAGTGAGTGTTCAAAAAGCACATGCCCACACTGAAGGTCTTTTTCCTTTTTCGAGCCTTTTTCCAGTGCATTAATCCTGTCAGGACCTGAGTTTGTGATCCATTCCAGCCAAGCAAGCATCACTCACAGTTAACTGCAGAAAGATTGGAAATGGCAGTTTTGGAACGCCCTGAGCAGCCTTGGGGTTTGGTGCTGCAGCACCTAAAATGCAAGGGGAAAACTTTGCTTGGTTGAAAGACAGTTTGGAAACACTCTCAAATACACCAAATATGGCAGCAGGTGCAGCAGAGGAGCTGCAAATTCTCCCGGCTCCTCCCTGACTCACCCTGCAAGCTGCAGCGACCTATTGCTCATCATCCCCCCTGCCCTCCCCTGCCCCTCAGCCTGGGCACAGAGCTGCAATTCAGACAAGAGGAGGAAAATGCTTTCCCATCCCAGCAGAAGTCAGATTTCAAAAAACCATTCCCCATCTTTGTGAAGGTGAAATAGATTCTGTGATGTTTGGTGCAACCTCACCCCTCTCCCAGACGATGCAGGAGGAGGAGGAGGAATGAGGGGATGTGATGTGGAACCTGAAAGTGAGGTCTCCACTCTGCTTCCAAACTCTGCTCCTCTTCCTTGCCTCCACAGGAATCCACAGGCTGTTATGCCCGGAGCCCAGCAGCTCCAGGAGCTTCCAAGGCTTCAAAGAGAAATCCTTCTGGGAGGAGAGTGAAGTCCCTCTGTCCCACTGTCCATCAGCACAACTTCTTACAGCCCTTGGGCTTCTGCAAATCCTGCAGCCTGCAATGCTTCCCCTTTTCTTTTTTTCTTTTTTTTTTGTCCTAAAACGCACTGAAAATGTGACCTTTGGTGAGGACTGGAATGGCTGGGAAGAGATTTCTGCTCTAAGCACTGAGCTCTTGCTTAAAACTGTGGGAGAGTGTTCCCACTTGCTTCCCTTCTCTGCTCTCCTCTCGTTAAACAGAGGCAATTTGGAGCTGCAATATTTATAAATGATTTAGCCCTGTGCTGTGCTGAGCCACTGAAAGAATCATTGGATCTCCCCCACAGCAGGACTTCACACCAGTGGGGATTTGGACATGGGGAGGGCAGGTCTTTTGAAGTCCCCCTTGTAGGCTTTATCCTCCCCCCACTCCTTCCATCTGCAGGAAAATGCAATAATTCACCTGTCCCTGTTTCTGGATGTATTTTCAGGCACTGAAGAGCTTGACCACTCACTGTTAATCAATAGAGCTGGAGTGTAGCCATCAGTCTATTACTGTTTCAAGCTTCTTCAAAGCAGAAAATGTCTGGAAAAATGAAAGACAGAGATGAAATACACACATTTTTCTGGTAATATTTCAGAGGCAAGGGCACAGCGGTAGCTTTCTTTTTTAAGCCTGTACCCTATATATAAAATATATTTGAGGGATTTGGAGAATGAAGAAAAATTAAAATAATTAAGGAGCTGACAGAACTGATTTAGAGTCAGGGGAAAGAGGCAAAGAATGAAACACGTGCAGTGTGGTGGAGCAGGGCTGGCAGGGATGGAGGGGACCTGAGGGAAGGGACCCTGGTTCTGGTTCTGGTTCTGCTCCAGGGATGTGCGGGGCCAACACATCTCCACCTTCATCCAGGGATGCTGTGACCTGGTGGGAAAGCAGGAGCAGCCTCCTGAGGGTGCCAACACCCATCCTAAGGAGTGCTGTGACCCTGAGCTTTCCAAATTGAAAGCCCATCTGAGGCTCAAGCTGCGGTTGTGGCCCCTCAGTGACATTTTCAGGTGCCACACAGAGACCCTCTCCATGCAGCTGAGGTCTCTTGGAGCAGCCAAAGCAAAAGATGTAAAATTCCAACAGAGGGCTGAAAGAGGGAACAGTTTCCTTTGGCACGGGGGCATTTTGGGTTGGCCAAACCTGCACCACTCCGTGCCCTCCAGGTGACATCCAACCTTCACCTGCAGGGACACCAGCACAGGAGAGAGCCTGGGCCAGGCAAGGCAGGGGTGTGCAAAGCCTCTCCCAAAATCCTGGGTTATTTTGGGAAGGCAGCAGCTCTGTGAGCACGTCTGTGCTCGAGGCAGCAGATGGAGGATGCATAATTTAAAATAGGAGTGACCAGAGGAAGGTTTTTCCATCTGCTTTCCAAGCAGTTGGACAAACCTCTCACATCCAATGGGGCTCCCCCAGGAGCTGCACTTCCAGTGGACAAGCTCTGCAAACCCAAACCTTCTCAGGTCCTTCCCTCCTCTCTGATAGAGGACAACCCTCTCCTATCCACTCCAAGAACCTCTTGGGAGCAAGAATCCGAAATTGTTGTGTTAGCCCTGTCGTCATCTGGATTAGGAACACAGAAAAAAACCCCAACATTTGGTGTTGCCCAGGGAGCAACTTTATCTGCACCCTCACTCTGGTAGCCAAGAGCCCTTCAAAAAAACCAGTTTAATTTCAGTGTAGCAACCAGTCCTTTCTGACCTGCAAAAGTGAATTCAGGTATCTGGAGTTGAGCACATCACTCATCCAGAGGAGATCTGACACAAGAGATGGCTGGACATCTTTCACAGAAATGCCTGGATTTTTCCATGGAAAATCACAGAATCGTAGAATGGTTTGAGTTGGAAAGGACCTTAAAGATCCTCCAGTTCCAAACCACCTGCCCTGGGCAGGGACACCTTCCACTAGACTTGAAATTATTTTGGAATGAGAAATATTTTGTGGGGAGGACATTTCAACACACAACCTTGGAGATCCTGAAGTGCTGCTTTGAGCAGCTTAGAATCAAGACTTCCAGAGATCCCATTCATCCCAGACATCCCATTCATCCATCTGCTCTTTGAATGCCTCCAGACCCACTTTCACTCAATCTAATAATCCTTCAGACACCAAAGATGCCATTCCTGCAGTGATGAGCTTCACAAGTCTATCCCCTGGTGGAGCTTTTGCCTCACCTCCCTCACAGAGACCAGCCCACATTCTTCTTTATTTCCAATGCCTGCCTCCACCCCAAGGAAGTGCTTTTCCTCTAACGTGATTAGGTACTCACTGGCAAGCTGCCTAGAAAGCAAAAAATTGGGGTGGAAAAGTGGATTTTCCAGTGGTGAGAGCAAACTGCATGCAGGTCTCACTTCAAAATGTTTGCACAGCCGAAATATCTGTGGTGTGAGAGATGCAGAGAAAGAGATTCCTCCGCATCTTCTCCTCCTCCTCCTCCTCCTCCTCATCCTCTCCTCCTCCTCCTGCTGCTGCTGCTGCTGCAAGGACACATTTCCATTAAGGAGGTTGATGAAGGTCATTGCTCACTCCAGATCCGTTTGGCCACTTGAAAGCCGCCGTGGGCTAAGATCCTTCTTATGCCTTTCGCAGCCTCTGAACCATCTGGACGGCTCAGAAGAGGCATCTGTTCACTCTGGTTCCTTGCTGGGCTGGAGACAGGAGCCGGTGGCGTTTATCCTGCAACTCTGATCCCACAGCATGGAATCACCCAGAACTGCTTTGGTCACGAACGGGATGTATCTGGAACATGGCAGAGATCTCAGTGAATCCATGATCTCACAGGTCTTTTCCAGCCTAAACGATTCCGTGGAGGACTGAGAGAGCAACACCATCCTGAGGGCATCACCACTGTCACAGGTCTAAAATGGACAAGGTGGGACAGGGCTTGGAGCAACCCGGCCCAGTGGAAGGTGTCCCTGCCATGGCAGGGGGTTGGAATGAGATGATCTTTAAGGTCCCTCCCACCCAAACCTTTCCATGATTCTAAGATGATCCCACGGGCTTCAGTAAGCTACACCCAGCTGGAAATGAAGTGGGGCAGGATGAGGAAAGGCACCGATGTAGTGACAGCAGGTGACCCTGTGAAATCCTCAAAAGAACTTGTGCCCACCATGAGACCTGCAAGAAAGATCTACAGCACCTCATCAGAAGCAGGGCCCAACCTCAGACCCTCCTCTGGAGGTTTTTTCCAAACCTATTTCTGATCCCTGCTCCCAGAGAGGGCCTGAAATGTTCACAGCAAGTTCCAAGCATTTTCTCAGCCTTTAGTGGTTCCTGACTACCAAATGAAATTCTTAATCCTCAGTGGGCAGTGAGTACATCCAGTCAGTCCTACACGTCACAATGCTTTAATTGTGGGAAGCTGATCTTTTCCTATCCTCCTTTATCCCAGTTTTACCATTCCTCATGCTTTGTGCTGTCTGAATGTTAAGTCTTCTTCCCACTTGGATGCACTGCCCACCTTCTCAAGGTCCTTTTTGATGGAAAGGACCTGAGTGTGGACACCAAACCACATCCATGACCAGTGTGGAGCCTGTGTGAATTCTCCAGTCCCTCACTTTCATCCCGTGGGAGAAGAAAGCAACCAGTCCAATCCTCCACTGTCTGGCCTGGAGATGGGGAAGGAGGATTCTGTCACAGCCCTCCTGGCTTGTTTTACAGCTGATCTCCAGTGCACATCAGCAGTGCTGGGAACTTCAGAGAGGACCAGAGGATGACCCTGCAGAAGGGCTGGTCCTATCAGCTACCTCGTCCAGGAATTGATGAAACACCCAACAATCCCATTTTCCCTTGGTCTTCCCTTTGTTTTTTCCTTTTGAATGCTTGAGACAACCTTCTCCTGTGGATGAACTGCTGACAGGGTTTATTTCCATTTTTTTTCTTTTCCTGGACCATGGAGCAAGTAGGTGCAGCTGCATATATAAAATAACAGCTCATCTTCTTTCAACTCACTGAAAAACTCCAACTGCCTCAGCAACCCCTTCCTGCCTCCAGGCCATGATGCTGGGAAGCAGAAATGTGGAAAAAACAGCACGAAAAGTGAATTTTACCATAATAAATGTCAATGCACTTAAGGAGCACATGTTTGCTTTCACTGGGCTCAGTTCCAGCATGTGTTCTCTTAATTACCCAGAGCTGGGACCTCTCCCAGGCTGGATCGAGTGCCAGGGGCTGCATGAGATGGAGCTGAGTTGGGTCATTTTCTCTCCTTGAAAGTGTGTTTCCTGAAGTGGCTTCCCGTTGGGAATGGGCTGTGCTCATCACTTTCAGGGGAGATGTTTGTTGTGAGGAGGGAAATTGAAAGGGATGGCTTTCCCTGGAAATGTCTGTCCCTGTAAAACAAAACCAGAGACAACCCCTGCTTGGAAGTTACTTGTTTCTGGGGCTTATCATACTCACTTGACACCAGTGTTATCAGATTAGGGTCTATCTGTTAGTGGCAGCTGGATGCTATCAGATTAAAACAGCTCAAAGGCATTTCCAAGCTGGATGTTCCTTCCACGGTGAAATTTTTACTTTTCACCTTTCCACAGCAAAACCTTGCTCTGAACTTCCCAGGAAAAATTGCAATCTCCACCCTGCACTGCTGCTGACCCTCAAAAGAAGGGGAAGGGATGCTCAGTGATTCCCAAAAATGATGTGCAGCCTCCTCTCCTCTGAGCTCCCTCCAGGCACAGCAGCACCCGGCTCTTCCCACGGATTTCCTGCCCTGCAGCGCCGTGCTGCCTTGCAAAGGGAGAGTTTGTCCTAGGGAAGGACATTTTTCCTTTCCCTGGGAATATTTACAGTGGGGAGAATGAGCTGGACACAGCAGAGGCCTGGGGAGAACTGGGTAATGGTGGTGAGACTCCTCCTGCCCTTCCTCGTGCCCTGGGGGATCGCTGGGAGCCCGGGGCCACAGGGGCACAGCAAACCAGAGCTTAGGGAGCTCATTTAACAAATTGAATCCTTTCCCTCTCCTCAGGAGCGCTGCCTCCTCTGGCAGCCTCAGGCAGGATCTGAACTCTGTGCCTTTAGCATCCCTACATCCTACATATATATATTTATAAATACACAAATATATTGGGCCTGAATCTCTTCCAAGTCTTCATCTGCAAACTCACGAACCACCAACCAAACTGTCCAAATTCCTCTTCTCACCCACCGGAGTCACAGAATCACAGAATCATTTAGGTTGGAAAAGACCTCCAAGCTCATAGAGTCCAAACTGTGATCAGTCACCTCCTTGTCACCCAGCCCAGAGCACTGAGTGCCACGTCCTTGGACACCTCCAGGCACAGGGACTCCTCCACCTCCCTGGACAGCCCTTTCCAATGCCTGACCACCCTTTCCATGAAGAAATTCCTCCTGATGTCCATCCTGAAGCTCCCCTGGCACAGCTTGAGGCGTTCCCAGCACGATGAAGAGGCTGCAGTGCCTGAGGGCAGGAGTGGCGCCTTCTTCCCATCCAAGATCTGCTGGGACCAACTCCCCATCCCATTATGGTGACTGCAGCTGTCCCTCACACCCGTGCACGTGCCTTGCTCACCTCTCCAAATCTGCTTTTTGCACCCAAACCCCCTTCAGGAAATCCTCCTTTGCCCTGCATCTCTTTCCCAGCTCGTAACACACTAAAACAGCTGTGCCAAATCCATTCCCAGGGCTGGAATGGCTGCAGATCTTGGAGTCTTGAGGGCTCTAGTGGGGCTCGATGGTAACATCTGCCTTTCATGGCACACTAAAAGCACAGCAGTGCCAGCCCTGGGTCCTGTGTGCAGCTGGACAGGGCAGGACTTGCCAAACTCTGTGGTGTCTTTGCTTCTTTTTTTCTGCCAAGGTCAGGATTAAATGTGTGAGATGGCATTTTTTGTTGGGATTCAGATGTTGATTAGTTCTTATCTATGTTAGTCTCAGAAACCCTGAGTTCTACAGCACTTCACTCTAACACACTAAAAATGGAGCCCTGTCTCTCTCTCTCCAAGGCCTTTTAAGGACAAACTGTCCAATTAAGAAATGACACCTAAATTATTTTTATTTTTAACCCAATAACCAACCACCCATGGCCTGCAATGAGGACTTTTTTATCCAGTTACACAAAACCACCCAAACCCATGGAGAAGAAGGTGAAGAAGAAGGACCAGCCTCTGCCCTAAAACCTCCATCTTGCTTTATATATATCACTATATTCTAAAACCTTAAACTCTAAGTTTTCCACCCTGTGATATCACACACTTCTATTCAAACTCCACACCCACAATCCCAGTTCTATCATTCAGTTTTGGAAGCTTTCTCCACAGCCTCAGGTCAATGCAGTGTTCTCTTGGGGGTCAGTGCCTGCCAGCACAGAAAGTCTGAAATTCTCAGCAACCAGGATTCCAACAAAACTCCACAGTAGAGGCTCAGGAGTTGAGTAGTTTGAAGACAGAATCTGCTTTTGCTCACTTTTGGGCCTGGGGTTGTTGCTTTCCACCTGTGGGTAAGTTGTTTAAGCATAAAAAAAATTCATTACAGGGTAACTCACCCTGTCTTCATTTCAAAAAGCCAGTAGCACTTAAGTCTGGTGAGATTTAGTCGAGGCGGGCTTTCTAAATTTGTTTCCTTCTCTTTTGGCACATTCCTTCTTGAACAAACTCCCCAGGGAAGAGGCACAGCCCCAAGGCTGCCAGAGCTCCAGGAGGGTTTGGACAACACTCCCAGGGATGCACAGGGTGGGAATTTTGGGGTGTCTGTGCAGGGCCAGGAGCTGAACTGGATGATGCTGGTGGGTCCCTTCCAACTCAGAATATTCCATGATTCCATGAGGTTAAGTAGGTCATCATCCAGCTTAAAAAAACCCAAATCCTTCTGATTTTCTTCCCAGATTCCAAGCATCCAGGAGAAGGGCTTTGTTGTGACATGTGGTCAATGAAAAAAGCTCTTAAACAAGACCAGGACTGTCCCAATCACCTACAGCTCCACCACAGCAGCTCTGCTGGATTTCTTTGTCTCTCCATGTGTCCCCAGGGAATGTTCAACCCTTGTTTGATTCAAGCATTTCCATATTTGCCTTGCCCATGATTTGCAAAACGCTGGACTGAAAGACACCTTGAGTAGGACTCAGGAGATTCCACTCCAAATGTACATTTTGAAAGCTGGCCTGGACTCAAAATGTGGTATAACATCAAATTATGGTTGAGGCCTTGGTAAGAAAGGTCTTCTCCGAGCCAAAGCCATTTATGTGGAATCATGAACCCAAAGCAAAGCCAGCTGGTTGCAGGATCACAATACTCCAGCTGTGTGTGCTCAAACCACCCCAAAACTGCACAAAATCAACCATTTTGTGTCTCCTTTCTCAGAAAGAAATGACAAGCTGATGTTTGGGTGAAACCTCTGTCTATTTGTCCATCCTGGGACTTTGGAATGTGCCGGACCACCGAGTTTTCCACAAAATATCCCAGGGAAGGTGAAGAACCCTCAAGTTCTGCATCTTGGCGGGCACTGGTGGAGGAGAGAACCCACTTAATCCCCCAGCTCGTGTCCTTCTAACAGGATTAACCACTGATAACATTTGGTTCTGGCTGTTTGGAGTTAGTTCTAAGCAGCAATTGCTGCAGGGAGGGAAATAACACTGGGAAGTGGCATCTTGTGGAACGTGCAGAGATTTTAAATTCTTCTGCATCCTCCGAGTGGCAAAGTATGAATTAATTTGTGTGGGGGTTTTTGTTGTTTGTTTTTTTTTTTTTTTTTTTCTTTTAAGGGGAAAAGGTGTGTGGTTCTCCCATGGCAGGAGGGGTCTGAGGAGAAGGAGGCAGGGTCAAATCCCTGAGAAGAATTCAACTCCTTCAGCAAAATAATTCCAAATTTTCTCTGAATTCAGGCAGGACCACTGGAGATAATTCAGACCGCTACGAATTCTCCTCAGAAGCCCTTCCTGCAAAGCTGCTTTCATTTCCAAGCTACTTTGGAGATAGGAAGGTACCAGGAGGATATTTTCAGCCTAACATGAAAGCACCATTTTTTCAAGTGAAGAAAAAGTATTTGAGATTTTCTTTTCCCCCCTTTTCTGTGCACTGCCCAAGAAATGTGTCGTCAGCTCGTCCCTGTGCCAAACCTTCCTTATTTACATGTATTCCCAGGAGGGGATTGACTAAGCTTTCCATTACTCCACAGCATCTTGGCTCCTGCACAAAACCACTACAAGGCTTGGAGGACTAAAAATATATAAAGTTATACAGAAGGAAGGGTAGAGAAGTTGCTGTCGAACTGAAGGTGACTTTGTTTTCCATCCTAATCTTGCTAAATAAATTAATTAATATTAATTTTGCAATTTCGAGTGGATCCCAGGCGGGATTCTTCCTAAATCCGGGAAGTTATGACTTGATGCAGCACTGCTGCAAATAAATGACCTGTGCTTCTAGAATCTATTGATTTTTTTCATCACTTGACCCTTTTTCTGCCTGGAAATCATCCCACCAGGTCCTGAACTCTGCCACCTCCTGGCAGAAAAATCTTCCATCTGAGTTGCAATAAACACAATTATTTTTGGCTTCATTGTATTTCTAAGAGATCCACAAAGGACATAAATTCAGTTATAAAACCCCAGGACATCCGAGAGAGGCGAAACAGAAAAGCGCCGCGTGTGGCAAATACGGCCTGACAGCTGCAAAATGAATAATTCCTGACTATCAAGGAATCAGAGCAGAAATCAGCCCCAGCCACAATCTGGGGCTTGGAAAGGAAACGATTTCAGGAACTTGGGAAGCGAGTTTATCACCACGTTGCACATTTCCCATCTTTGCTGGCAGATGAAGCCAACCCCTTCTCCATCCCAGGGCGTCCCAGGCTGGGAGAACTTCGCTGCCACGTCCCTGTCCTGGCGGTGGCAGCTGCTCTGCTCCCAATCCAGCTGACACCACGAGTGCCTCTAATTAACGAGGAGGGAACAGGATTAATTAAACCTCGAGCTCTGAGTCATTAACAATTGAGAGCATTTAGACGAGGCGTTTTCCCTGCAGGGTGGTGTTGTTATTAATTACAATGATCCGGCGGGCTGATATTCCTCAGGATCCATGGCAAGGTATTAAATATTGCAGGGGAATAATTTCTGCAATTCAGTCCACAAGAAAGGTTTAGAATTGTGCTGGTTCCTTTAGGACCCAACACGAAGCATCCATGTGGATGGTCCCAAATTTTGCCAGTCCCTGTGGCTGCTGGGGAGGAGATGTCCAGCTCCCAGTGATCCCAGGGCTGACCAAACACGTTGTGCTTCATGAATAAAACACAGATATTCTGCTGAATGATTAATCAGCATGCCAAAGATGGGAAATCTCTTATNATTTATTTATTTTATATATATCTATTTAGGCTTTTTTCAGGGCTTTATAGATGGATGGCCAGCACAGGTGGGGTGTCAGAGGGATGAGTTAGGGACAAAGGGATCATCCCTTCCCCATCCTCCCAGGACAATGGGAAATTCCTCCCTCAGCACTTCTCAACCATCCTTGTCCTGGAGTCCCACACTGATGGAACCAGAGAGTAAAACCCGTGTGGGTTGGAGATTTTGTGTTTAATGTGTGGGTTCCACCAGCAGAGATTGAAAGGGATCCTGGTCCCAGCTTTTGGGTTGCATTTGTTGCACAGGATCTGCATTAATTCTTCCCTGAATCACTTGGCTGTAGGAAAAACTGCTTTTATTTATTCATTATTGTGACCTTTCAGTGCTCACAGGGGGCCTTTAAGAAAGATGGGGACAAACTTTCCACCAGGGCCTGCTGCAACAGGATAAGGGGCAATGGTTTTACACAAAAAGAGAGTCAATTTAGATTAAAAATAAGAAAGAAGATTTTTATTATGAGGCTGATCAACAGTGGCACAGGTGGCCCAGAGAAGCTGTGGCTGCCCCATCCCTGGACACACTGAAGGTCAGTTTGGATGGGGCTCTGGTGCAGCTGAAGATGTCCCTGCCTATGGACAAGACGACCTTTAAAGGTCACCTGCCAGCCATTTTCAGAGATTTTCCAACATTCACTAAAGCATTTTGAAAACCTTCACTGATGTGAATTTCTCAGTGCTGCTCCTTAAGGAATTTCTCAGTTTGGGGTCCTGCTTTGCCCCCATCACCCAGCTTGATCTGAATTGACATAAATATGTTGGCTCCAAGCTCGTTTTAGACTGCAGCCTAAACCTCTTCTTATCTTTCCAAAATAAAGTCTGAAAATAAAGTCACCTCCGTGGCTGCCTGAGGTGCTGTGTGTCCTGCCTCACTGCACATTACACCAGCAAGCTTTATCTCAGCTGCAAACACCACTGTCAATGGGTTTGTACCATCAGCTGGGTCACTGGCAGGAATGTGATGGCCAGAGAGAGGCCACGAGCTCCCTGTGCTACTTCAGCACCAGCTCTGATTGATTTTGGCCAGGAGCAAAGCCTGGATCCATCCCTTTCTGTGCTGGGGTTAGAGAGTGACCACGAATTTTGGGCAGGCAGCACCACATGAGATTCCTGCACCAAGTGAAATGCTCAGCTTCCCTTCCTGCCATCCCTCCTCCTCTCACCCACACACGCACTCACACTCGCTTTATTTAAGCCCCCAGAGAACCAACCAGGAGAGAGAGAGAGAAACCAAAAATTATCTCTGAGACAATGTGGAAAAAGTCAGGTGCTTGTGGCCAGAGAGTCTGCAGTGCCCAGTGAGGGGCTGATGCCTCAGGTTTTAGATTTCATATTTTTCAGATTCTGTGCTGATTTAGTGTGTGGGTCTGAGCTTCATATGAGGGGATGGTGAGCTCTCTGCACAGAGCAGGGAGACAAAACAATTCCTGCTCTAGCTGGGGACCAAGGACAAATGATCCAAATCTCAGGCCCAGGAGCACAAACAACGGGGGCTGAAGAGAGAAAAACAAGCAGGATGGGACTGCATGGGCTAAAGCTGGAATTGGACAATGAACTCCAATGTGCAAATGGAGCAGAACTGATCCCAGTGACAGACCCCGTGCCCGGGCTGCATTTTGGGACCATTTTGGTTCATCTTGGGCTGGGCTCTTGTGCTGCCCAAGGTGGATCCATTGAGGCCTTCTAATAAATCCCTGCTTTATTCTTTAGCTCTGTCTAACCTCTGTTCTAGGCCAGTCCTCCCAAGGCATCAAGGCAAGGGGTGGTTCAGGATGTGGCTGGGACCACACCAGGGGCTGCAAACGGCTTCTCCTCCACTTATCTCACCGAGGCAGAGCTATCACAACTCCCCACACACCAGCCCAGCAGGGTCTGAAACACAAAACAGCCTCAGACTTAAAAGGGAATTATTTATTTACCCTGCTGCGAGATGTTTTTAATTAAGCTTGCAGCCAGAGCTCCGCCTGGTTTTCCTATCCGACGTTGAGACGCCTCGTTATGGATTCAAAAGCCTCTGAAATTTGGATGGGCTGTTCAGCAAAGTGATGCTATTTGTTGTAATTGAATTGGGTAGGATTAAATTTCTGGAGAGACGTCCTGGCTCAAAAGGACTTGGTGACCCACTGACCCTCCAGCTGACCCCTGTATTTCCTACAGAGAGCAGGAAGGTCTTGGAGGTCTTAAACCTCTGGAATCCTGGAAACCTTCAGCACCACGAAAATAACAACAGCTGAGTGCTCCTGACCACAGGGAAGGGTTCAATGCTATCTCCAGGTTCAATGTGCACAAAAAAAAAAAAGGGGAAAAAACCAAATTATTCCACACCAATTCTGAGCCGCTTGGTGAATTTACCTCAGGGTTTGAACCTCCATAATTGGTGCTATCAAACATCATAGGGGGAGTGTGCAATAATATACTCAGTTCAAAAAAATCTCACAAAACCTATTCCTGGTTGGAATATGGAGGGAGGAATACAATCCCAGCCCACTGCGAAGCACTTTTCATCAGGCGAGGTTTTCTTTCTCTCCCAAGCCTCTGTTTCCGTTTTGATGTGATTTTAAAATAAAAAACATATAATCTGAACTGTTACAGCAATTTTTCATGTGTTTGAAAACCACAATGAGCAAATATTTTAGGAATAGTTGCTCTAAGGGGAAAAAAAAAAGAAGCTGTGGAGAAAAAAAAAAAAAAGCAAGGATTTTCTCCAGGGGAAGAAAAATGCCTCTTCACCCAAAGCCCATGTTTGGTCTTTTCCTTGAGAAAGGGGAGAAAAAGACACATTTCAGTGAAAGCTGAACATTCCAAAGGGTGTGAAATGAGCTGGCGTGAGCATTAGCTGTGTTCTGACTCTTTTATAGTCTCAAGTCACCTCATAGCTCTGCTTCTTTTCATCTCGGAGACGGAGGAAACAATTTGTACAGATGATTGCTCGGAGAAAGGCCACAGCAATTTGTATATGCTAATCAGGTTGTACCTGCCAATCATGCCTTATTTTCAGTAGTATCTGTGGTTTGCGAATGCACAGAGTCAGAGCAGGGGATCTATTCATAGGCACAAGCCAAAATAGATGTATTTTCTCTGCTCAGAGGCATCACAAAAGCATCCTCCTTAAAATTATGCAACCGTTTGCTATTAGCAGTGATTCACGGACGCCAGCCGGAATAAATATATAAATAGATAAAGCTGATCTCTGGGACGTTCCTGACTCATCTGGAAGCCAACCTTTGCTTTTGGGGGACAGGATGACCCAGCTTTTCCCTTTGTCAGTTGTGCTAGTGTGAAAATTAGATGTGTGTGTGTGTGTCTGTGCCTGGCACAAGCTGTAAAACAGCGTTTGCAACCTCGCAAGGAGATGCATGGCCAGAATTGATACCGAGGCAAGAATTGATATCCAGGCAAGAATTAATATCCAGGCAAGAATTAGCACCAAGGCGAGAATTAATATCAAGGCAGAACAGCTCAAATCCTCCAACTCATCTCTTCTTCTCAGGCTGATTTTGTGTTTCAGTTGAGTCACGTTAAAGGGACCCCGTTTATGGCAGCAGCTCCTGCTGATGCTCAAAACCTTGGGAAGTGCTCAGCACTTTGGAAAGCTGGTCAGAAAGGGGAAATGATTGCTTCCTTCAGAGCTGTTGGTGGCACCAGCTCTGGGTGGGTGTAATTCAGGGCCTGGAGAAGGGGATGGTCCTGATGACAGCAGGACACGAGGGTTGTTGTTGCTCTGAGCATGGAGCAGAGCCCTGGGAGCCCACATCCAGCTGGCTTGGTGCTCCCAAAGCTGTGAACTCCCTGCATTTCCTTCTTTCCCTCCCTTTTTGAAAGAGGAGAGTGCTGCCAAGGGCTGGGAGAGGAGGATTAGGGAGAGGTCAGCAGGGTCTGCTTGGGATGACCACACCTCAGGCTCCAGCAGCTTCTGAGGAGCAGCAGACAGAGCCAGGGTCAGGTCTGGGAAGGCTTCGGGCTGATTTGATCCTTTCTGCTGCTGAGCTGAGGAGCCCTGGTGACTCCAGAGCTCAGCCATGGACCAGAACAGGGAAAAGGGCACCTGAGGATCACCCAGCTGCCTCCCTGAGTCAGAAAGTCACTGCAGGTGGCAGTGAGGGGAAGAGAATGAGGGCATAGCAGCAGGCTGCCCAGGGAGGTGCTGGAATTGCCATCCCTGGAAGTGTTTGGACGTGGATGTGGCACTTGGGGACAGGGTGGCTCTGGGTCAGTGGCTGGACTCGATGGTCTCAGATCTTTCCCACCCTGAATGAATCTCTGATTGCACGAAGCTGCTCCAGCAGGCCTGGTTTGGGAAAGCTGCCAGCCAAGTCTCTCCCTGGAGCAGTTTCACTGTGGCAGAAATGCCAAGGAAAGCAGAGGCAGCACGGGAAGCCTGGCCAAAAGCCTGGGGAGAACCCCCCCATCCTGCTACTGGGGCTGCTTGTCTGGGTCACCATCCTTCACAGGGGCTCTGGGAGAGGTGAAAGTGAATTTACTCACCCACACAAATTGCTGATTTTCCTGTGAGCTGAAGGAGCAAGGGGCCAGGTATTTTTGGAGCTGCTGGAGCAAGGTATCATCTGCTCCTGTGTGTCTGAGAGCAGCTATTTATGAAGTTTTCAGGCCCAAAACTTTAAGTTTTTGCTGCTTTACAGAGCATGGACTCAAGCTGTGACTGGAAGTGAGTTTGGCTCTTGACTGGACTGCAAAGAGCTGAGATTTGGGAAGGAAATCTCAGCAAATGCAGCAAGAGTTGAGCTCATGCTCTGTGTCACCAGCCTGCCAGGGACAGCCAGGGATCTCAAAGCAGATTGCAAATAAAAGTCTTGGAAGCTTCCCACAGAGCTTGGCCATGGCTGGAGCCCCTCTTGATCAAGCACTTGGTCTCTTCTGGAGTGGGATAAATCCTCTGTCAGGAGAGCTCTTCCAGAAACATGCACACAACCAAAACAGGGATGAAAAAATTTCCTTGTTGTGGAAGACCTGACACAAAGTCAGATTTTTCTATCAGTGCCCCAAGCCTCCATTCTCTCCTCATTTTTCTCCCTGCTCTCCCCTCCAGGTCCTGCTGAGGCTGCCTCTCCTCCTGGGCTCTGGTTTCCAGCACGGGGCTCCCTCACAGCCACCTCCACCTCCCAGCTCAGCTCCACCACCCTCCAGCTGCTGTTCCCTGCTCCTTGGCCCTCATTCCTTCAGATTTCCTGACCCAAATGGCACCTCCTTTCCCTGAGAGATGAGTTTCCACACCACATCCATCCCAGTCTTATTTCTGCCCCACTCTTGCTTTTCTCTGCAGTGGCAATGCTTGAAGTTCCTCAAAAACTTAAACCAGTGCCCAAGAAATGTCCCTGCTGCTCGTGGAAATCGAGAACAGGTGAGATTTGCATTAAAACTGCTGGGTGGATGTCTGTAAACTCAGAGTTTGTGAGAAGAGAGGTGAAGTTTAGGCTGGAAAATAGGTTTGTGGTGGTGTCTGATAGGGGTGGATAGAAATCTTCATCAGGAGCCATGCAACTGGCTAAAGGATTATTGTACCAGCTCAGCACTGATATTCCACCTGGGATCCCAAAGGTTTTAAATTGTCTGCAAGGAGAGAAGAGGGAGGGGGATGAAATTGGGCATCCAGCTTAATTCCTAACTGGCAAAACCAACAGAAATCCAGGTGGCTGAGACCCAGACACAAAGCCAGGACACAGAGCACTCCCCTGCTGACCAAACAGATTTTTACCAACCCCAGCCTTGCCCCTCTCTGTGCTTCTGAAGCCATATGACATTTTTCCAGATTTGTCTCCTCCCATCCCATCTCCAATCACCAGTCCCAGACAAATCTCCACTTCCCACCACATCAGACTTTTCCTGCCACTGGAGATGGGAAAAGAGAAGAGGCAGAACCCACCTCTGTGACAACCAATGCCACAAGGAAGGAGACAAAAATAAGGGGGGGGACACCTTTTTTTTTCTTTTTTTTTTTCTTTTTCTTTTTTTTTTCTTGTCTAGAAAGTGGCAGGAAGACTTTTTGCCTCCTGAATTCTGAGTCAGATGAGTCAGGATGACCCAGCTCTCCTCTCCAGGCTTGTCTTTACCTGTCAGCTGGATTTTGCTTGTTACAGTGCAAAGCTGGCCTCTGAGGGTTTGGGTATTCCAACAAGAATACAACAAAGGCAACAACAAACAACAGAGCAAGCCAGACAAGTAATGCTACAGGGAGAAAGATGAAAGTAGGGGAGGGAACCTCTTTTTGCTTGTCTGGAAAGATTTATTTATAGCTCTGCTACGGCTGTGTGGAGGCAGGGCTTTGACTCCAGCCAGCCAAAGAGGTTAAAACCAGATCTTCCTTCCAGTTTGGGGTTAACCACATCAGCTTTGCCAAATTTGTAAAGGATCTTTGCAACGTCGAGTGCTCAAGGACAGTGCCTTGCTGCATGTGTTCAGCCCCAGTGTTCAGGCACTTCCATGGTGTCTTAGGTTCAAAGATTTATCTGGGCTATGTATTCTATTTCCATCTGTCAGAGGTGGGGCAGTTCTCTGCTGTTCTTTGGGCAGTTTTTTCTTTATCTCTCCCACAACCAGTCCTCCCTCCAGGAGATCTCTGCTGTCCATGGCCACTGAGTGTCCCTGCATGGCTGAGAAAATTCCATCATCCCATGGGGAGAGGCTCTGCCCAGGGGAGGAGCCAAGCATTCCTACCTGGATAGAATCTGCCCTGGAACAGCCCAGCAGCCTTTTCCCACTGCATTCCCAGAGTTTCAGCTTTCTTCTGCCCTGCATTCCCAGAGGGAGCCCAGGCCCATCTCCAGCAGCACTGGAGCTCCAGAGGAAAACTCCAGCCTTGTCCAGGATCCCTGCTCCAGCAGAGCCAGCCCTGGCACTGCAGGAGGGCTGAGCCACCATGGAATGGCACTGCCACCAACACCCTGACACACAGGGGGGCAGGTCAGATTCTGACTCTGGCAGTGGTTTGTTCTTTCTTGTTTGTGCTATTGCATTTGTATTTTTAATTTCCCTAATAAAGAACTGTTATTCCTACTCCCATATCTTTGCCTGAGAGCCCCTTAATTTCAAAATCATAATAATTCAGAGGGAGGGGGTTTACATTTTCCATTTCAGGGGAGGCTCCTGCCTTCTTCAGCAGACAGCTGTCTTTTCAAACCAAGACACACAGGCACTGAACACCAGCCTGCAATCCAATCTTTGGGACAGCTTCCCACTCATGGAAGAGCCTCTGCAGAGTCCTGTGTTGATGCATTTGGGCTCCAGTTCTTGGGTCTTGCAGTGCCAGCTGGTGCCCAGGGACAGGAGTGGGCACTGCCAGGGGCTGTTGGCACCAAGGGGACACAAACCCTGAGGAAAAAGGCAGAGCCACTCTCCAGAGGGGCTTCTCTCCTCTGACCTGGGTGTCCTTCACCACAAACACCCACATTTATGGAATCACAGACTCAGAGAATGGTTCAGGATGGAAGGGATCTTAAGGATCTTAAAGCCCATCCACTCCCACCCCTGCCATGGGCAGGGACACCTCCCACTAGCCCAGGTGGCTCCAAGCTCCATCCAGCCTGACCTTGGGCACTTCCAGGGATCCAGGGGCAGCCACAGCTTCTCTGGGCACCCTGTGCCAGGGCCTCCCCACCCTCCCAGGGAAGAATTCCTTCTCAATCCCACCTAACCCTGTCCTTCCTCAGCCTAAGGACATTCCCCCAACTTAGCCCATTCCCCTTTTTAATCTCCTTTCAGAACATCCAACCCAGTGTGGCTCTTTCTGCCACAGGGCCTTGTTTCCCCATTTCAATCATCATTCCTGGTCCCTGTGTGCTGTTTTCCCACAGCATGCAGCAAGGGATTTTCTCCAGTCCTCAAGGGGCTCACCCAGAGATGATAGGATATATTCCATTTATTGGGATGGAATTAATGAAAAAAAAAAAACAAACCCTTTTGAGCAATTATGTCTAGGCACAGATTTATGGATCCACATCTCCCACGCCCTGCCAATCACACTGTGCTGTCTCCAGATCCTACAGAGCCTTGCACTCCCTGATCACAAAAATAAGCACCAAAGTTAACTCCAGTAATGAGCAGTCACGGAGAGTGGGTTCAGCTCCCCAAACACAGCCCTGGGGAGGGCTCTGGGCTCTCCCAGCTGGCCTCCAGCACTGTGTCCATCAGAGGGAGCTTCCACAAACCCTCAGCTGAGGCTGGGATGGCTCAGGGACCCCAGCTCTTCTCCAGTGGCATTAGGAGAAGTTTCTCTTCGGAGAAACAAATGCCACTGTGGCTGTGGTTTCACTGCTCAGACACTGACCTGTTGGAATGAGCCCAGAGGAGGCCACGGAGCTGCTCCAGGGTTGGAGCCAGGCTGCGAGAGCTGGGGGTGCTCACCTGGAGAGGAGAAGGCTCCAGGGAGAGCTCAGAGCCCCTGCCAGGGCCTAAAGGGGCTCCAGGAGAGCTGGAGAGGGACTGGGGACAAGGGATGGAGGGACAGGACACAGGGAATGGCTTCCACTGCCAGAGAGCAGGGATGGATGGGATATTGGGGAGAAATCCTTCCCTGTGAGGGTGCTGAGACCCTGGCACAGGGTCAGAGAAGCTGAGGCTGCCCCTGGATCCCTGGCAGTGCCCAAGGCCAGGTTGGACAGGGCTTGGAGCAGCCTGGGACAGTGGAAGGTGTCCCTGCCCGTGGCAGGAGTTGGAACAAGATCATCCTTAAGGTTCCTTCCAACCCAAACCCTTCCATGGTTCTGTGATAAGATGACACCAGGAGTCTTCAGCAACGAGGCAACTACGACAGCAAATAAATCATTGGTTTAGGTTGAAAATGCATCATTTTGTGCACAACAGAAAAACCAAATCCCTTTCCCTCTGGATTCCTCTTTGAAATAACTCCCCTTCCATCAAATGTGGGCTCCAGAGCTGTTTGGGAGCACAGGCAGAGAAGCTGCTGTTGTGTTTGGGGCAGGATCCCTCTGCCCCACCTCAAGTATTTTACTATTCATGTCTCCACTGCCAACAAAACCAAGCCCACATTTCCTGGGCACAGTAAGACACACATCAAAAGTCCAACAAATTGTCCTTCCAGTGACTTTTTCACCCCGTGGAGCACAGCAGGAGCTCAGGGTCAGAAGCTCAGAGATGCATTTTCCAGCCTGGCATTTCCTGTTGAGCAAAGTGAATCCTCCAAACACCCAGACGTGCCCAGAGGAACCTGAGGTGATGCCCATGGATGTTCCTCAGTGCTTTTTTCCAGGCTTAATGACTTCCCTGTTTTATTCCTGGCCTTTTCCACACCTTGCAGTGGACTCGGGACAAAGTTTGGATCAAATTCTCAATGACTGCTGCTCCCCCAAGGGTTTGGGATGCCCTGGTCTCCGAGCACTCACAGACACTCCGTGCTGATGGATTTCACCTCAGTGACTCCCACCACACAGGCTGCAAACCCGCAGACCTGTGGGGACAGCAGATTTGAAACTGGCCTGTTTTGTGTGATTTTAAATGATGAATGCAGCCAGGAAGCCAGGGAGGAGGGGAAATAAGCCCAAAGAGCAAAGCAGCCTTTGCTGGGGTGTGATGGATGCTGTGTTTGTACAGATCAATGATCCATGGCACCATAGAACAAATTCATTACAAGCTAGGCATGATTTTAACTGTGAACCTTCACTCCTTTGGGTCTTCATTGTTTCATGAATATTCTTGACAAAATACACATTTTAGGTTCCCCCCCTCCCAGCCTTGGCCACCCTTATCTCACCGGGGCTGTGAAAACAACTCCCCAGCTCATTTTTGGGCTGGCCAAAACCCCAAAAAGCCCAGTCCTTTGGACAGTGTTTCATGAGGAGCAGTTAATCACCTTAACTGCTCCTGCCTTCCTGAATAAAAGATCGCAGTGCTCCTGCTTTCATCTCCGTACAGCTGGAGAGGGAGAACCCTCCAGCTTATCCTGCGAATCCCCTTATTCCTTTTTACATTTCAAAAGGCAGCTATTGTGCAAAAATACATCTTAAAAGCCCCAGAGCACTGAGGGGTTTTGCTTTATTTTCCCTTCCCAGCACCTCAGTGGATTTCATCTAACAAACTGTCACCTTCAGCTGGGGTTTGAGCATAATGGGTTTTGCTGCTTGGGTTTGGGTTGGTTTTTTTTCCCTAGCAGCCCAAATCTTTGCTTTTTGAGCCTGTGGTGTGTTTGGGATTCATCTCCTGGGCTTTTCTTAGGTGGGGTCACTGCCACTAGATTTTCATCTGTTCCAGGTGAGACCCGAGGTGCAGAGCCTCTGTCCCAGATCTCCTGAGGTGTTTTGCCCACCCCAAGGTGCTTTTCTGTCACCTGGACTTGGTGACCCACGGTGGCTCAGAGGACTGAGCCCACATTCTCCCCATTTTAACCCCATGATCGAATTCCACACCATCTTATGAACTTTTTTTTTATCTTTGCATCTTCATCCTACCAGCTTGTGTGTTTTACTTCCAGCCTGGCCACGTGCAGCCTCCTCCCTGCACATCCATATTTCTTTCCCTGGGGAAATGCTGGACCCCCCTTCTTTACTCCTCATCACCACCTGAGTGCATTTTGTGGTGTTTAATCTCCCTTTTTGAACCCCAGCCTTCAGCCCAGACCTCAAGTTTTGCTCCAATCCAAACTGGTCTCGGGAACAGCTGTTAGATATTATTATTATTATTATTATTATTATTATTAATAATAATAATAATAATAATAATAATAATAATAAAAGCTGGGAGCTGAAGCTGCAGAAAGGATTTGCCCTTGGAGGAGATTTCTGCAGCCACAGGAGGCAAGACTCAGCAGAGGTCCCATGAGAAAGCCATCACTGCAGGAAAGACAGCAGTGCTTCATCTGTGCATCACCAAAAACTCCTCAGTGCTCCACTCCGAGCTGCCAGCAGTCCTGGGGGACCTGCACGCTCCCAGAAATCCAAGACAAAGGGTCACAGGGAGCTCTGAGTGGCTCCAAAAGCCCCAGGCTCTGTGCAGAAAGCTGAATTTTTAATGTCCAGCACTAATCCTCAGGCTGCCCGTGCCCACGTTCAGTGCAGGGGTGCTGCAGAGCAAAATCTTTCCAGAAAAAATAAATAAAAATTTCTTCACATGTCCCCAAGCCAAGGTGGTGAATGAGCTCTTGTGGTGCCCATCTCCCATCTCTGCTAAAAATAAAGATTTTGATGAGTGCAACCAAGTACCTGCAAGGGCTTCCATGAGGTTTAGGGATGGAAAGAAATAAGGGAGGCTGTGAATTCATTGTGTCGTGTCAGCTGTGTTGTGTGCCTCAGGAACACCAGGGACAATCTGGGGTGGCTCCACCCACGGCTGACCCAGCTCTGCCCTTAACAACAGCAACCTCTGCGCGCAATCGTGGAATCATGGAATTATTGAGGTTGGAAGAGGCCTCCAGGACCATCCAGCCCAACCTGTGAGCAGTCCCCACCCTGTCCCCAGCCCCGAGCACTGAGTGCCACATCCAGGCCTTCCTTGGGCACCTCCAGGGACGAGGACTCCAAACCTCCCTGGGCTGTTCCAATGCCCGACCAACCCTTTCAGTGAAGAAATTCTTCCTGATGTCCAAAATTCTTCCTGATGCCCAAACGTGTTGCTTCTTCTGGTCTAAATCTGTTTTATCAGAGCTGTCCTTATAACCACACTTGGAAAAAAAAATAAAATAATTGATCATTTGTGACACTGAGAATCATGTTCTTAAAAAGCACCTGGGATCTAAGGATGTTATTTAATTTTATTTTATT